>CM029630.1:9182173-9704461 GCA_017311315.1 Dendrocalamus latiflorus | reverse complement strand
CAGTCGGCCTGCGTGCGGCAGAGCGGTTCCCTCGGCGTCGCCCACTGCAACTCCAGCCCGAGGCGCCTGCCCCACGTCGCCGGCGGCTGCGCGGGTCGAGCCCCACGAAGCTCTGGTACGCACTGCAGAACTGTGGCGACACGCGAATCCTGTACGATGTCGACGAGCCGCCAGCCACGAACGTGCAGCAGAGCGGCAGCGGCCCGCAGGCCGACGCCGTGGAGCCCGTGGCGTTAGCGTAGACGTGGCATAGCGAGTTGGATGAGCAGTTGAGCGGCGACTGCAGCAGCGCCGCCGTGCAGTTGAGAAGCATGACGGTGTTCGACGAGCTTACGTTGAACGGCAGCGACGAGTTCAGCTCCACGCCGCGGGCGGCTGGCGCGCCCACGGACACGCAGGTGCCCTGCGACAGGAACGGCGCCGGCGAGACCACGAGGCGCTGCGCCGCCGGGGAGATGGAAGTGATCGGGTAGGAAGTGCCGTTGAGCGCGTCGAAGAAGAGAGTGGACGTGTTGGCGGCGCACCGGACCTTGTAGGCCGGATCGCCGCAGCCGTCCGTCGTGCTGAGCGGGTACGGCACCGCCGTCGAGCCGCACGGCGGGCACACCCGCGCATGGCCACCCGGCGGTAGCAGAGCGAGGATGGCGACGGCCACCTCGAAGAAGAAGAGGAGACGACGCAAGAACGTTGTGCTCGCCATTGCTCCAAGCTAGCTAGTCTCTTTGCTCGTGTCGTTTGGGTAGCTGATCGGCGTGCGTTTTAAGGTGGTTTGCAACTTTGCGGTTGCGTTTTGCGAAAATGTTTGACTCGTTTGGCTGCCGCTTGACTTTTGCAATTGGTAAAGTGTGATCCGAAATCGTGTCCATACTGGACACTGCGTCACATATAGTGCCGAACCATGTATGCGTCAAGTCGTGTCAAACATGGTAACAGCTAACTCATCTGACTATGATTTAGTTTCCTTTTGTCGTTCGGGACTCTGATCCCTATACTATATATTTACCTCTATAATCGGACGATTTAGAAGCGCTGAAGTACTCCATACTTGTAATATCTTCTCATATAATGAATTTCGTCTTTATGCATCCGTGGTTTTTTTTTTTGCAAGGTTTTTCACGTTACATCTTCGTCTCCTATTCTTTTGATTATTTATTTTTGTCCTATGTTTTATAACAACTGATATCAGAGCTTTAGATTCGAGATCAAAACTGCTGACCCGGGAGAAGCAATCTTAGCTCCTAGGGTAGTCATCACGCAACACCCGCATGACATCATCAAGGTGACATCTAGGAGGCATCAAGAGGTGGCACCTGAGTGACATTCAGGCCATCAAGGAGCGATGAACTTACAACAAAATAAAAAAAATCATCCAGTTTGTCATAGTTCTCAGTGACATAGACTTAGGGTGCCTTTGGTTGAGCTTTTTGGAGCTGCTTTTGCTTCCAAAAAGCCAAAAGCCAACCAAAAGGGTGGAAACCAGAAGCTGCTTTTTCAGAAGCAGCTACTTTTGGGTAGTACAGTTTTGAAAGCACATTGGACTCTGCTTTTGGCTTTCTGCTTTTTGAAATGGTGAAAATAGAGAGCTGTTTCACAGTTGTTTCAAGGAAAATAGAGATAGGAGGTAAGTTTTATACTTGTTTGAACCAAACAGCTTACAGCTTTTCCACAGCCCACAACCTACAGCAGCTTTTCCACAGCCCACAGCTCACAGCAGCTTTTTCAAAAGCCACAGCTCAACCAAACACACCCTTAACCTATGCATCTGTGATCTATCTATCATCGAAACCAAAGTGATTCAAGACTCGAAGTGGCAGAGCGTCCACGTTAGTGATAGACACAAAGCCGACTTATCGTTGGATCGTAAGTAGCATCCATCCAACCGAATATAAGGCATCGAGTTATTGGTTTGGGTGATAGCAAATACCAAAAGGCACGTCTCGGAGTTTGTTTCGAAGTTAGAGCTAGTTTGCCACTATCAGGGCATGTCCAATGGTGATTTATGAGCTAGCTCTAAACATATTATTTCATATTTTAATAGAAGAGAGAGAAAAGCTAGCTCTTGATCAAGAGCTAGTCTCATACACACATTCCAAGATTATATGAGGATGTCATGTGGAACTATTCATGTTATGAGCTATGCGCTAAAAGTTAATATCATTGGAGAAGTTATCTTAGAGCTAGTAACTAGCTTATACCATTGTACATGCCCTCACAGAAGTTGACAAGGCAATGAACCCGAGAAGCACTCATCAAACACGAGGAAAAGCAACGAACCATTCCTTCATGACTTCATGGGCACAAAAGTGCAATTGAGCCTACATTGCTAGGTGCACACGCTGTGTTCTAGAGATTTTGGAAAAGTTTGGCTACATGCACACGAAGACATACTAGGAGAATTCTAGACCTCAATTTTTTTCACGTACACAAAGTTGTACCAAGATTCTCAGTGCTACCAAGAGCACCAACCTTGGCGACTATCCCACTGCCAGTTCTGTTGTCAACTCTTACTCGACGACTTTCAGCATCCTGAACTCGGCAATTCGATTCACTTCGACTCTGTTCCACGATTTGATTCTATATTGAGTGTTGACCCATGCTCTACCCTGGCGACTGCTCCTGCATTAGTTCCACCGACATCACTGTCCACGCCACCTGACGCCATGCCATGGCGTCGTACTATACCATCTCCATCGACGATCTTCTAACTCAGTTGATCGTCATCTTTCATCAAGAGACTGTGTCATTAGCTCTATATGTTTTTTATTAGAGGTGAAGTTCATTGCAATTCAGAAATTCTTTTAATTGAAGTTTAACCTAGTCACAATAAATCCTTTTAATTTGCAAAAATTCAATTTAAGTTTTAATTAATTTTAGAAAAAATTAAATGGTGAATTTTATTTTAAAAGCTCCAAAAGGACTCTAAAAAATAGGATGTTACAACTATTATGTCTATTATTGGTAGCATTGTCGAGACCTGAATATACAAATCAAGATTCTCCTATGTATTCTACACAAGTCCAGGATTACACTAGTGCATACAGTGAAAACATCGATCATGATCATGATTAACTATAAAAGACACAAATATTATTAATTATCAGAGTAGCATCCTTATGGGCAAGTTTATAGATATTAGCCTGAAGGGCTTAGCAAAATCTAGCAGAGAAAAGTAAAGATAAATACAGTGGCCATTTGACATGTCCACAGACAATCAACTAGGGAGTGAAGTTATAATTCGTGAAGCCATCAAAGAATCCTTCTTCAAATACTTCTGACTGATATTGTTTTTCTTTTTCAGTAACTAAGTAACAATGGATATAACCGTGAATACATAGAGTACTTAGCATAATGATACAAGCCTTATCAAAGGAAGGCTGAATGGTTATTTTGTAGAAAACAATAATTTAGCGTAAAATAAAGTAAATATATTGAAATGAACCAGTGAAAAATGAATAGTAAGTAATTAATTCAAAGGATTGAATAACCACAAGTGAACTGACCATTCACTTCTTAGCCAGACCCGACCAAAGTTTTACAAAAAATTCTACCACTCATGTGAAATCACTGAGCATTGTCCATAACTAGGGGACATGGTGATGTGACCATGCCACAAATACATACGACCATAGCTTCCAGGATTGAACAAAAGGTGAATTCATTTCTTTAGCTTTAATTTATTTTAAATGAGAATATGATGTTACCTAATGATGAAAATATATATTTATGCAGATATACACGGAGGATTGTATCAACACTACACGGGCTTGGTTGGCATCCACCCAAAGGGAAGTCGATCTGCACATCAAGACTAAGTTGAAGCCTTCCCCAACTCTTTCTTAAGGTCAGCACGTCACTTTTGTCCAAGTCAATGCCAAAGTTCAAGTTGGACAAGTTCTGGAATCCAATTCGACATCCAGAGATAACGCCAACTTCAAATGTGCATAGAATTTTCATATGAAGTACGTTTGAGGTGTTTGAGTACAACATAGAAAGCTGTAGGGTCGAATACAGCAATCAGAGGGGGTTGAATAATTGTCACCGCTTCTTGGAATCTCTTAGTGCTCGACAAAGGTTTCGACTGCTCAGCGCTCAACTGCTTAGCGTGGTCGAAAACATTGATGATGATTTCGATCGCTTGACGTTTGACCGCTCGTTTGACCACTTTGCACGTAGTCGTAAACTTCATAGACGGTTTTTTAATACAAACCGTCTGTGAAGTTTCACAGACAATTTTAAGAAAAAATCGTTTGTAATATGTAGTAATATCACAGACAGTGTTTAACATGAACCATTTGTGATATTGCCTCTTCACAGATGGTTCCCGAATTTCTTTGAGGTGCATCGTACTCGCACTAACTCTTTTTAAAAGAAACTCTTTCTCCAAAGATACACCATTTTGGGCAACAAACACTTTGTTCTTATCCCTTTTATAAAAATAATATCCTTTAGTTTTCTTAGAATACCCGACAAATAATCATTTATCTGATTTGGGTGTGAGCTTATCAAATATCAAATGTTTTAGATATGTATCACATCCCTATATTTTGACAAAAGATAGCCAAGATGTTTCCTAGTCCATATCTCATAAGGTATCTTCTCTACAGCTTTTGATGAAACCTATTTAATGTGAACATAGTTGTTTCTAGAGTATACCCCAAAAAGACAATGGCAGATCAGATTGACTCATCATGGACCGAATCATGTCTAACAAAGTTTAGTTCTGTCATTTAGACATCCCATTCCATTGAGGCATTCCCGACAAAGTTAGTTATGGAACAATTCCACATTATTTTAGTTGATCACCAAACTCATGGCTCAAATGTTCATTGCTACGATTTGATTGTAGGGCTTTAGTTGTCTTGTCAAGTTGATTCTACAACTCATTCTAAAATTTCTTGAACATTTTAAATGATTCAAACTTATGCCCCATTAAGTAGACATAACCATATCTACTAAAGTTATCGATAAAAATTATGAAGTACTGAGAACCATCTCTAATTGATGAGCTCATTGGTCGACATACATTTGTATGTACAAGGGCTAACAAGTCATTTACCTTCTCATCTAGACTAGTAAAATATGCCTTAGTCATTTTGCCAAGTAAACAAGACTCGCATGTCTCAAATGATTCAAAATCAATGAGTTTAGAAGGCCATCTTTATGGAGCTTCATGATGCGCTTCTCATTTATATGACTCAAATAACAATACTAAATATAAGTGCGATTCAAATCATTAGGCCAAAGCCTTTTAGCATTAATTTTATAGGCAGATATATCCTCAAGATATAAAACATATAATCCATTTACCAATGGAGTATGATCACAAAGCATATCATTCAAATAAGCTGAACAATAATTATTCTTTATTCTAAACCCATAACCTTCTGCTCCTAAATAGGAAGTAGAAATTACGTTTTTTCTTAACGTATGAACATAATAACAATTATTTAATTCTAAAACTAATTCTAAAGGTAAAGATAATGATAAAAGTGACAATAGCCCACGCAACAACTCTAGCTCTATTGCCCACACGAAAATTAACCTCACGTCTTGCCAAACTCGTACTCCTTATCAGCCCCTGTATCGATTACAAATATAAGCAACTGATCTTGTATTAAATACCCAAGAACCAATATAAGAAGTAGCAAGAATCACATCAATAACCAACACTTGGCTAAGGGGGAAACCAAGCTTTTTCAAACTATCAATGTAACCAATCATTATGATTACATGAGGACTAGCCAGACTTCCTTCAGCTAGCTTGCACATAAACAATAACTTAAAGGTGTTATATCTTTCAACCATTGCTTGTTTTTCAAACATGCCTTTAAGACCCACAATCATATTGTAGCCATCTGTACTCTCATATTGCTTTTGACACTCAAAGGTCATGGTGGTATACATGAAACAACCAACTTCAAGTGAGTCATTACTATGTGTTCTCATCAAGCTGTGCACATTACCACTAAACCAAAAAACTGTATGAAAAACCGAACTGTTCTGGTCAACTTGATTTGACTGGTATTTGATTAAGGATCCAGAAATAAGGTTTCTTTGGGGTTCAGTTTTTCCGGTAAAAACCATCTGAAAACTAAAAAACCCGCACATAACTAGTAATGTTGCTAGCGTAGGCCATCCTTCTCCTATGTCCTATCCTCCTAGTCCATACAATTAGGCCACCCACCCCTCTGGCCCTCTCTCTCTCTCTCTCTCTCTCTCTCTCTTGGAGTTGCGCCGCCCCTAGGAGAGCCTGAGCCCGAGGAGCTGAGCACTACAGCAAGCAGGAGAATGCCTACCGTCCGCATGCTACCTTCACCATCCGCCCGCACCGCCCGACCGGTGCCCTGCCGCTCAGCCGCAACCCACACTCCCGCAGGCTATAGTAGTGCAGGTGTTAATGGTGTATTATATTGATGCACTAGTTTGTTTTTATCATATCTGTAGGATTTATGCACTAGTTTGTTTTTATCATGTCTGTAGGATTTAGGGTTGCACTGGTAAGTGTCTAAGTGGAAATTTGTGATTTCTATTAACAACGAAGCTAATAGGATCGTGCAATGTAATTACCAACTCTATGTTCCTAGTTTGGACAAGTTTTCTCGAAGACAGCACAACCAATACGAAGTCTACAGCAAGTGGAAGTGGCCGAATCCTGTTATGCTTTGCCACATTGAGTTTTTTTTTGGGCTTTTTTGCCATTTTTTTCGTATTTGTTTGCATTACATGTGATGGGCTAACATGTTTTTCTATTTTTAAATGTTTTAAAATTTAATTATGCTAAATAAGCATCCGTTAGTTACAGTGTTTTTCAGCTAGCTACAGTGCCTTTCAGCCATAAGCCACTCAAAAAAGCTCTTTTGAGCAGGGCGAGGGTTCTCTTGGCCTTCCTAATTGGGATCCTAGAAGAAATTTTAGAGACAGGGGTCTGTTGGAACTCCCCAGAAACTACTCAATCTTTCACAAGATTCTCAATGAAAGAGTACACACACAAATGGAGAATGGATGGACTCACACGCACTAGTTTTCTGGAAGCTAGCAGAAATGAGAGCACACACACGTGAACATGTGGGAGGAGATAACACTGAAGAAGGAACACACGTACAGAGACTTGACGGTGCTGCAACTGCTTAGCACCATTTTTTCCTCTTTCTTTTATTCTCTCCTTAACCCCTACCAAGCTGCGTACATAGGAATATATAGCGCAGTCACACTTCCAGAGACTTGGCTGGGACTCATACATTAGAAAACATGCACACTACTTAACAAACTCACTCATGCACTCCGTGCATGCACGCCATGATGAATGCTTGGTGCAAGACTCGGCCTCGCCAACTGATTCTTCACAAGCACACGTTAAACTAACACCTGATCCTACAAGACCATTTCTTGTGCCACCACACCGAAACAGCCTCAACAACTCCTGATGACTCGGTAGCTACAGCGCACGTCCTCTACAGCTACATGCAAACACATGCAAGACACTAAAATACCTACAAGTCAAGATTAATTTCCAATAGGGTCATCACATGCATATAATTACATCTGCTTATCCTTGTATGAATTCTAGCTATAATGTATTTATCAGTACTAGGCATGTCATGGTCCAAGGATTTGCACGAGCTTACGAGATCTGTCAGGTGCATTTCATTTCAGAGTTGTCTTTATTTCAGTAGTCAATAATGGAAACTGCTGCTGGTAGTGGAGAAGAACCTTACAGTCTTACATAATTTAAGGTCAATTAGTGATTTGATGTGCATTAGCATCAAAATATTGGTGACATTTTCATCTCATGTACATGTTTCTGAATTATATTAGTGCATCCAGAGTTAATCTGGGTTACTGGCTTTGAGCTTGGTGCTATCAAGCAAGAGTTAATCCGGGTTACTAGCTCTGAGCCTGGTGCTATCAAGCGTAGAAATTTGTGACTTTTGAGTTGCAGACTCGCTATATCGTGCATACTTCGCGTCAACTTTGGTAAATATGGTATTTACCGACACCATACCGAAATAAATTAGAATTTATCGATACCAAACCATATTTTCAAAATATCATATTTACCGAACTAACAATACTATATTTACCGTATATACCAACCATATTTACTGAAAATACTGAATGAACAAGCCTAGTTTCATATAATCATTCTTTTCAGCTGGTTCATCGGGATATGGAATCTCTAGAACATATTCGTTCTTTTCTTACTTGAGTATAATTCTCAAGTTACGATACTAATCAATGAAATTTGTTCTACTTAGTTTTTGTTTCTCAAGAATAGATCATAAGTTAAAGCTGGGTGCGGAGGAAGTAGGTGATGGCATTATCTATAATATAAAATGTATATGTAAAATTTCAACACTACGTTATGTA
The DNA here is from genome assembly GCA_017311315.1 of Dendrocalamus latiflorus. NCBI lineage: Eukaryota > Viridiplantae > Streptophyta > Magnoliopsida > Poales > Poaceae > Dendrocalamus > Dendrocalamus latiflorus. Next base: position 9,696,094 of record CM029630.1, on the reverse strand, counting down.
AAATTTTTATTAAGCAATTTAATAAAAGATACTCTCACTCTATGTTTAAAAATTATGTTTCCTCTAATAACATATAGTGAGTCAAGATCTATATTTCACTAAGTCCTAGTGAGATTTGGAAGCACTATTAGAAACCTAACGACGTAGGTAAGCAATCCCTTGTTAAAACAACATAATGCACAGACAATAAAAAACTCATACATGCTTCAAATACACTCATACTATTCATATCAATTGCTTCAAAAGTAAGTTGCACAAATAATCTAATTTTATCGTGCGATATAACACATAATACTTGTAACGTGTTAATGATTACCTAGCACAGCTATTTGACGAGAGAGTATCATAGGATAATGAGAATCTTATATGCATTTTTCCTATAATTTGATCTATTGGCTTCTTTTTCTACGAACATTATTATTTTTTGCAACTCGGGATTGGGAAGATTCAAAATCCGAGGTGACTTTGCAGACATTTAGCATTGAACGGTAATCATCACTAATCACTACAGTACTAAAACGACCATTTTTGCGAAGCTTGTTGGCATCATTAATCATACAAATGCATGTATACGGACAACGGAGAGAGCACGCGCGCGAGCGCAATCCACCCTGTGGGCCGTTGACCCGCTTAAAGCGCAGCCAAATTTGATTTTTCTTCGGCCGATTTGACTCGAGAGCTTCTACGCTACCGCATTTCCGGCAGGAGGATGGGATCCACCCCATCCCCAGACCTCCCTCGTGGACTGACGCACTAGTCAACACAAAAAAGCCAGAGCATGGCAAGTGCTACGATGTGCTAAGCGGATGCAGATCATCCGCACTAGTAACTCCTAATGCCATAGGTGGCATTAGCTCCAATCTAGACCGTTCATCTAAAACGGATGGCTGAGATTTCTTTGCCCATACTTAATACTAGAAAGTGAGCACCAGGTCGGGACTTGGGAAGGGGGAAAAATCAGATCTGATGGTATCTCCGTTCCCTCGCTCGTTTGGCCTTATTTCCTCTAAATTGCACAAGGAGGGATTTAATTTCTCAACCCTGTTTTTTTTACCTAAATGTGAAGATTGGACCTATAGTAGCTATGACGATGGAGATGTTGGTGTGCTTATTTTTGTTTTGGCTTGTAAGATCTATGTTGTAGTCCATCTATCCATCAATTTTGTTAATTCACAAGTCACTTATGAAGTATCAATCTAATTTCCGTAGACACCCAAGATACCACTTCCCATGATCGGCAGCCTCAATGTGTCTATTACTTGTTTAATCTATCTCGTAATCAACTAAAAATCAGAATACCTAGCCTGACTCTGCCCATTTTTAACAATGACTCATTTCAAACAGCCTGATAAGTAACAATCCATCGAAGACCGTTACCAGGCCTACTCACAAGTGTAGCATAATATACAAGTGGGCCTGTTTGGCAGGATTGCCAACAAAAGTGGCGAGGGGAAGAATGCAATTTTCGGACGTACATGGGCTTGTTTTGTTAACCTCCCTCGTATTTATGGTTTTGGGCACAAGTCGCACAAGATGTATCGGCCCCAAAGAAATTTTGCGCTAGGGTGAAAAAAAGTTTTTAGGCGGACCAGTAACCAAATGCATATATTATTATCCACAAGAATTTTTAGTCATTGAGATTTATAAAATCATAGAAAATTCACAAGTAACCCCATCTAGAAAGCATAGTTGCCAGGACTAGAACACGGCGTATAAACATGGGTGCTGCACGTACGCCTACAACGGTTGGATCGGCCATTAGTTGGGCTCAAGATTCTTGAGAGTGGCTAGAAATCTACTACCTAATCTTCAACCGGTGTCCTCTGGGACTTATTTCCGTCAGGATTATTTGACTAGAGGGTATGGTAGGATATTGAGAATTATATCTGCATTTTTTTATAATTTGATCTGATGGCCTCTTTTTCTGCAAACATTAATTTTTTGCAACTCGGGATCGCGAGGATTCAAAACCCAAGGTGAATCTACATACCTGTTCCCATCGTTCGTTTTTACTTGGCGTTTTTGATTTTTTCGGTCACTAAGATACAATTTTGACTATAACTTTTTATAATTTATATTAAGATATGCTAATAAAATTATAATATTATAAAAATATTTTTAATAATAAATCTAATAATATAATTTTCGTCTAACTAATCTAGATAATTTTAAATATATTGGTAAAGAAAGTAATATTGAACGGGAATCATCACTAATCACTGTCTACAGTAAAATTACCCTTTTGCGAAGCTTGCGTGTTGTCATCATTAATCACGCGAAATGCATGTATACGGACTACGGAGAGAGCACGCGCGCGTGAGAGCAATCCACTCTGTGGCCGTTGACCCCGCTTAATGGGCAGCCAAATTTGGTTTTCTTCGGCCGATTTGACTAGAGAGCTTCCACACTACCGCATTTCCAGCAGGAGGATGGGATCCACCCCACTGCCAGACCTCCCTCGTGGACTGACGCATTAGTCAACACAAAAAAGCCAGAGCATGGCAAGTGCTACCATATACTAAGAGCATGTATAATAATATATAAATAGCAATAATCTATAATATATTTTTATATTATCAATAGATAGAACTAAAGATAACACATATAATATATTATTTATATAGTTATTTGTAATAGTTTAATACAATTATTATATTGTCTATATAATTGTCTATACAATGATATAGATAGTAAAAAAACCGTCTATAAAATCGTCTGTTAAATAATAGACAACATATTTCTCTTTCCCCCATATCATCTAAAATCTTATATGACATATGTTTATAGATAGCTAACATGTATTATTATACATGCCCTAAGTGGATACAGATCCTCTGCACTAGTAACTCCTAATGCATAGGTGGCGTTAGCTCCAATCTAGACCGTTCATCTAAAACGGATCTGAGCAATACTTAATGCTAGAAAGTGAGCACCACGTCGGGAAAATCAGATCTGATGATATCTCCTTTCCCTCCCTCGTTTGGCCTTATTTCCTCTAAATTGCACAAGGAAGGATTTAAGGTCCTGTTCTTTTCAGCTTCTAAAAACTGCTTTTCAGCTTTTCTACAGTAACTAACTTTTAAACAGAGTATCTTTTGAAGATAGCGTCTACTAGTTAATTGTAGTACATACTGTACCGACTTCATTTATATCAATAAAAACCATACGTGAGTTTTTGTTATTCTGTAATCTCTCGCACAAACAGCTTAAAAGCCACAAGCCGCAATCAAAAGCCATAAGCTCCAGCCAAAAAGAACAGGCCAACCATTTTTTTACCTATGCGAAGATTGGACCTATAGTAGCGATGACGATGGAGATCTTGGTGTGCTTATTTTTGTTTTGGCTTGTAAGATCTATGTGTTGTAGTCCTTCATCTATCCATCAATTTTGTTAATTCACAAGTCAATCATGAAATTTCAATCTAATTTCTGTCGACGCCCAAGGTACCTCCTCTTTTGGTCTGCAGCCTCAACCTCCAAGATATTATCAAGATTGATCAGGCTGTAATCGTTTCAGCTTCAGCTTTTAGCTTCCGACTTATTTTTCACTATTCATAAATTTCGTTTTTTTTTCTGAACTTTTGGCTTTTTGTTGAGCTTTTTGCCGGTTCTTTTTTTCCCGTATTTGTTTGTATTATACGTAATAGGCTAACATATTTTTTATATTTTTTAAATTTAATTATGCTAAATAAGCCTCTGTTAGCTACAGTGTTTTTTCAGCCAGCTACAGTACTTTTCAGCCATAAGCCACAAATAAAAGCCCAAATAATTACCATCTGAATGGAGCATTCGTCTCCGATGGAGGCACGAATAATGGCGGCCGAGTTCAAAATGGAAGCGACGGCAAGCGAGGTTGCCGAGGAGGTCGCCATCAGGGAGGGCCAGCGTATGGAATTGGTGTTTTTCTTCTTAAAGAGATAAGGGAAATACAGTTTCTTGTGTAACGGAAGGAAGAACATGTACGGTACTCCACTTGTCCACATTTTTTCTAATAAAAAGTATGGCCAACAGAAGCCCAGCCATTCACATTGGATGAAAGGTCCAGATTGGAGCTAACGCCACCCATGCGTTCGTAACGACTAAAGCAGAGGTCTGCATCCGTGCTAAGCAGGTCACGAGGGCACAGTAATTCCTTTGACCAACTGAATCTCTTCCGATACTGTAACATCCCAAAATTTCGCTCTCTGAAAAATTTAATTTCAAATTAATTAATTTAAAGTATTTGAACTTTATTTGGATTTATCTAAATTTTATTTCAAAATCTAAATCAAATTTAATCCTCAACCTTCTCCCTAGTCCTTGGACCAAGATTCACAAAAGCTGATCCGACCTATCGTTGAATAAAACTATTTTTCTGTTGAAAAATAATTCGGCCAGAAAATCGAAATCCTTGCTAATGTCACCCTAACGTATAAATTCCTTTTTCCATAGAAAAATAATTCCGCTGAAAATCATTTCCCTTGATGATGTCATTTCAGTTCTAAAATAATTCCAGAGAATCAGTTTATTCTTTTTCTCTCCTTTTAAAGTTCCAAAAGATCGTATTTCTTCATTTTAATTCTGATTGAGCCCATTCAAATTTCTAAACTCATCTAAAATTTCAATCTATTCATTTATATCCTCTTTTTAAATTTTTGGAATTTTCGAATTTATTTGATTTAAATTAAAGCCTAGAAAGTAAAAATATTTTAAATGGTTAAAATATACTTCAATTAAATTCGAAATTATTTTATTTGATAATTTCGGCTTCCAAAGATTTTTATAGAATTTTTTTCTGATTTTTTTCGAATTTATTTTTTTGGAAAAAAAATATTATTATTAAATTATTTTCTCTCTCCTCCAATCCACTTCATCTTCCTCACGATACGTCCAGAGCAATGCCGCCATGGCATTTCTTTGAAGCTTCTTCAATCCTCAATAACTCATGATTTACTCAACCGTTTTCCGTGAAATCAAGTGCATTCTTTTCCTCTCAGCAAGCTCTTTCAATTCCCTACCGTTTCCCCTCAAATTGATTAGCCGTTTCGCGGGATTTAACTCATGCCATTCAAAGACATGAACCTTCGATCTCCCTCCTCGGGCCTCCTCAACCCCTATAAAAGGGAGCACCGTGAGCCCCTCCTCATCCTACTCAACCCCGAAAATTCCAATCCTAACTCCCATTCGTTTGGCCGCAATCAGAGTTTTTCTTTTGTGTTCCAAGCGGCGTTCTTCGCTTCTTGCGCCTCGTCCGGTGGAGCCCCGCCACTTTTGAGCACATCCTTGGATTCGCCTCGTCGCGTTCTACGCGGTGCTCACCTCGCCTTCGCCGGAACTTCGCCGGAGCACCGTCGCCACCGTGGGCCATAGCGCGTCGTCGTTCCTCGCATCGCCACCGGCCGTCCGTGCATGCCCGACCAAAACCAAGGTGAGCATCACGTTCCCCACGCTCTACTCTTCGTTTCGCCGCAAACCCCACATGCTAACTCCTCTCCGTTTGCCCGGAACGCCGATGTCAACCCGACGGTCGCACAATGTCTTCTCCACCGTGTTCCGCCACCATCCGATGTCCTTTGGCCGAGCCGTTTGCACCGTTGAGTTTGCCTCGACGCGTTCTACGTCGTGCTTCCATCGCCATCACCTAAATATTCCCCGAGTCCTCGTCGACCTTGTCAGGCCCAGACACTAAAACTGTACCTTGCGCGTACACCCCTTTTTGGTAAGCGCTTTGATTTTTGTTCGCGTCATATTGTGTCCTAGCCTCTAAGAAATTTTTCTACCATTTTGTTTAATTTTTCGTGGAGCCAATTGTCAGGAATTGAGCTTTCCGTGAAAATGGCCGTTTGTGACTCCCGACGTCGATTCGTCGCCTCCGGTAAGCCTTAGCCCATGCCATAATTTTTCTTAGACTTGCCTCACTGCGTTCTACGCCGTGCTTCCTTCCGTTTCCCCGAAAAGCCTCCACAAAATTTCGCCTCCAACACCTCGCCATGGCCGCCAATGGCATCTCGTGTCCCCGTCTATCCAGTGATGTTTTCCCCAATCCGTTCGCGTCATATCGTGCCAAACCATCCCAGGTAGCTACCTTTCAAATGGTTTTGGATTCGCTCTACCGAGCACCAAGATATCAAAATTTTCCTGTTTCTCCACTATCGTCATTCAAACGTCGATTGTATCGTCTCCGATTAATTTTCAGCTTAGCCAATAATTTTCCTAACTTCACCATGCCATGTACTATCCCACGCTCACCTTACATCTCCACGTTCCATACTCGGTACTATCTCTCTCCAACCTGCAGTTGTCGCTACTGTGCCGTCGGTGCAGTTTTTCACTCACTGCGGGTGATTGCCGCCGTTCCTCGTCGCCGTACCCATGTCACCACCTTCGCCTCATTGCCAACATTCCATTTTGCCCATTCGCCAGCCACCTTATAGCCAACCGACACTGTACTATTCAAAAAGTAATCCTCGTATTTTGTTATCATTTCATGTGATGTCCAAAACTTCCAGATATTGGATCTCCCTCATACGAACTCCGAATCCGTTGATTCTTTCTCCTAAATTCATCTAAAATCATAATCTATCCGTATATATTTTATAATTTTTATTTTATTGGTTTTATTTGATTTATTTTTGTTGGTTCTTTTCGCGTAGACTCGTTCCGAGACTTTCGACACGCAGCAAGAAGTCCAGACAGCGTGCAAGAAGGCAAGTCTCCTTTGATCATCTTGAACCTATGATTTCGAAATGTTTTAATTATTTTAAATTATGTGCATTGCTATTTATATAAAATATTAGTTCAAATCTTAAGGGTTAGTTAAACCAACCTTGTTATATCCTCCATTGAAATTGAATGCCATGTACCTTTGTCACCCTAGAGTTTCATTTGTCTCAATAATGAGATTATTACTGAATCTTTGTGAATAGTGGAATGGTAGTATAATGCTTAGTCTCGCTATTTAATATCTCACAAATCTTGCAAATGGGAAATTATGAATTATTGTAATCTTGTGTTTGAAATTAGTGGTAATTGGAGTTGCCACTGTTCTTTTAAAATAAACTAAAATGTGAAAATTGGTTTAGATTAGGGTGGATGGTTGGTTTGGATTGGTGCAGGAAGCACGAGATCTTGTAAAGTGTATGTTCCACCCTAGTCAATTAAGGACCGACGCTTGTGTTTGTCCAGACTGAGCATTAACCGTACAACCACAAGTCTATATGGGTACGACCTAGCTGACTAACTTACGATAGTCTAGTTTAGGTGCCACCAGTGGAAAGTGGATGCCAGGGATGGACTGGTTATTCACAGTGAGGGACAGGGATTTACTGTACTCATATGGCGCAAGAGGGGGCTTCGGTTCGGGCAGTTAGCCTACCTGCGGTGAAACCTCAGCGGGTGGTATCTAGCTAGATTAGAGTAAGGTAAAGGCTTTGTGATATTTTATCTGGGTCTCATGCCAAAGGAAGCGTGTTGACTTTTAGGATAATTTATCTCTTGTGGGTAAAGTTGTACAACCTCTGCAGAGTGTAAAACTATTCGAATAGCCGTGCCCACGGTCAAGGGCGGGCAAGGAATGCATTCACATGGTAGATTTCTGGTTTTGTTTTAAAATCAAAAGTTTTGTATTCCGGAGTGGAGGGAACTCTCGGAAGGGTATCCTGGCGGTTGGAGCCAGAGAGGGTGGATTTAACCCGCAGTATTAAACTTGTTCAAGTTGAGCTAGTGTTGGTAGATGGAACCTTCACTAGAAAGTTAATGATAGTTTCTGCTAAAACATTTACTTTATTAAATTGATGCCTTCGAAAATAATTAGTAGTAATTGAATTTTAAAATATTGCTTTGTGCAAAAGAACCATATAGCCTTCCTTTGTCAAGCCTTGCATCTATGCATTTTTCCCAAGACTTGCGGAGTACTTTATGTACTCACATGCTACACTCAAAAATAAAACTCAGGAGTACGAAGCTCAAGAAGGCGACTACGACTTCTTCGCGGTGGATTCGACGAGGATTTCCGGAGTACTAGGTCGCGCTTCCCCAGTCAATTGCCTGTGGCGTATTGATGGGTCTTCCGAGTTTATCTTTGCTTCCGCTGTGTTTGTGTGTGCGAGGTCTTGAAACCTCAATTGTAATAATGAGACCTTTCGGTCTGTACTCTTTAATATTGTAATAAAGCGTTGCTGGTTATGTATTCATTTCTGTTTAACTGTGTGCACTAGCTTTGATCTGGGACTAGTGCAGTAATACACAGAGGGTCCGGGTTCGGAAATCCGGGGTCCCGACAGAGTGGTATCAGAGCCAATTTGACTGTAGGACGTGACCTAGTTAGAATGGTCGTTATTAGAAAAGCTTCAAATTTATTTTATAAAATAAAAATTTAATAATGTGCTATCCTCTTTTCTTGTCTTTCTATCCTTACCTTCGTCAGGTATTCTTCCTTATCTATCTGTTGTCCTTTTTGGAATGGTAATTGTACCCCTTTCCTTTGTAATTTCTATAGATGGCTCAGAGGTGCGTCTAAGAAGCAGAGAAGGTCGTCATCATGAAGGAGCAAGGACTAGCTCTTTAGTTTAATACCCAAGTAAAGTCTACGATTTTAGAACGCTTATATATTGCTTGTTGTGTTAGGTGGACTGTACCAAGTCTTTGTACTTGTAGTACACCATCTTAAAAACTATTTTGATTTCAAGCTAAGCTTCTCCTAGTTGTTTCTTCTCTGTGTGTTTGTTTGGGATGTTGTTTAGTGTTCCCCTGATCTCTTATCTGTGCTACTTCCCTCTTATCTTTTGCTAACCCAGTTACGCAATAGTGCAAGCTCCAATTCTTTTCACCGAAGTCCAAGTTTGGAGAATTTGGAGACCTAGAGTATATGGAAGACAACAAATTTATGGAAAGTACTCTTGTCGGGAAAGTCATAATCTTAGATGTCAAGTTAGGTAATTTGGAGAATTGTTGCTAGTGTATATTTGGATTTATAATTGACAAGATTGAATAATTTGGGTGATTCGAAAGTAATAAAGGTATATTTGTGGATACCAATTGATTATAAATAAATCTAAAGAGTGTCATCTTTGTGGATTGACTAGAATAAATACAAAGTTGAACTTGTGGGAAGCTAATTAGATCATGGGAAGAGTCTAAACTTTACCTTGGATTTATTATCTAGGATTGAAAGGAGCAAAACAAGATTTTGTTGAAGGGATTATTTGTGATCATTGGAGAATTAGTATTAAGAGATTGATCAGTAAAGGGAGAGATTAAAAGATTAAGAAGTTGAATTATCATAAACAATTCATGATATCAATTTTGGGTGATTTGGTTGAATCATGAAGAGTAGATGAATTTTGTGGAGTTAATTGATTAAGAGTTTGGTGGACCTATTGATGATAAGTGGATACTAGTGGAATTCAGAAGATAATACACTTAGATATCTTGGTGGATTAATTTTATCATTGCAAAGTGGACTTTGATATGTCAATTTGAATTTGGTGGATTTAATAGATCATTGTTAGATAATTGGATTTTAACTAATGGGATTAACTAGTATTTAAGGATGTTAAAATGGATAACCTGGAGGATTTAAATTAATTATGGGAGATAGATTGTCCAATAAGAATTAGTTGAGAGATTGTCGATAAGAATTAATTGAGGTTTGAGATCATTCAAATTTGGTGGAACCAAAATGATGATTATCAAGAGATTGATGTTGGTGGATTAATGAATATTAAATTATGGCTTAGATGATCTTAAACTTGATTGATGATTACTAAAAGGTTGGATTAATTTATATTATTTGATCAGAGTTATGGATCTGTTGGATTAGATAATGATCATAAAACAATTGGTGGAAATCACAAATTACAATGTTATTGGATTCTTGTTAGAAAAATTCTATGGTTGGTCGTCGATTCAAATTAGAGCAGAGAGTAAAAGTTAATGAGATTATTGTTGAAATCAACATAAGGTGCATTTGTGGTATATGATTTTGGAATCAAGAATTTTTGAAGAGTTGAAATAATTATGTCTTCTCGGATGAACACTTGTGGAAGTTAAGCCCTTTTGGTGGAATACTGAATTAATCGATATGATAAGGGCAATTGAAGTTAACCAGAGCTTGCAGGCGACTAAAGATGTACCAATCCGATTTGTTTCTCTTCCATATTTCTCAGTTAAAGGAATACTTCAGAGCATCGAACAACAAGATAGAATCATGAAGGAAGCTGAACGCCGCGCAAGAAGCATGACCATAAAGTTCCACAAAGTACAGTAGAGCAACCATTCGAAGTCAAGCAACTTGGGAGCGTGAAGAGGACCTAAGAGCCGAGTTTTCCTCTCCTTTCTTTTTCCTAGTCCGTCCGAATCTCGGGGACGAGATTCTTTCTAAGGGGGGTAGGTTTGTAACATCCCAAAATTTCGCTCTCTGAAAAATTTAATTTCAAATTAATTAATTTAAAGTATTTGAACTTTATTTGGATTTATCTAAATTTTATTTCAAAATCTAAATCAAATTTAATCCTCAACCTTCTCCCTAGTCCTTGGACCAAGATTCACAAAAGCTGATCCGACCTATCGTTGAATAAAACTATTTTTCTGTTGAAAAATAATTCGGCCAGAAAATCGAAATCCTTGCTAATGTCACCCTAACGTATAAATTCCTTTTTCCATAGAAAAATAATTCCGCTGAAAATCATTTCCCTTGATGATGTCATTTCAGTTCTAAAATAATTCCAGAGAATCAGTTTATTCTTTTTCTCTCCTTTTAAAGTTCCAAAAGATCGTATTTCTTCATTTTAATTCTGATTGAGCCCATTCAAATTTCTAAACTCATCTAAAATTTCAATCTATTCATTTATATCCTCTTTTTAAATTTTTGGAATTTTCGAATTTATTTGATTTAAATTAAAGCCTAGAAAGTAAAAATATTTTAAATGGTTAAAATATACTTCAATTAAATTCGAAATTATTTTATTTGATAATTTCGGCTTCCAAAGATTTTTATAGAATTTTTTTTCTGATTTTTTTCGAATTTATTTTTTTTTGGAAAAAAAATATTATTATTAAATTATTTTCTCTCTCCTCCAATCCACTTCATCTTCCTCACGATACGTCCAGAGCAATGCCGCCATGGCATTTCTTTGAAGCTTCTTCAATCCTCAATAACTCATGATTTACTCAACCGTTTTCCGTGAAATCAAGTGCATTCTTTTCCTCTCAGCAAGCTCTTTCAATTCCCTACCGTTTCCCCTCAAATTGATTAGCCGTTTCGCGGGATTTAACTCATGCCATTCAAAGACATGAACCTTCGATCTCCCTCCTCGGGCCTCCTCAACCCCTATAAAAGGGAGCACCGTGAGCCCCTCCTCATCCTTACTCAACCCCGAAAATTCCAAATCCTAACTCCCATTCGTTTGGCCGCAATCAGAGTTTTTCTTTTGTGTTCCAAGCGGCGTTCTTCGACTTCTTGCGCCTCGTCCGGTGGAGCCCCGCCACTTTTGAGCACATCCTTGGATTCGCCTCGTCGCGTTCTACGCGGTGCTCACCTCGCCTTCGCCGGAACTTCGCCGGAGCACCGTCGCCACCGTGGGCCATAGCGCGTCGTCGTTCCTCGCATCGCCACCGGCCGTCCGTGCATGCCCGACCAAAACCAAGGTGAGCATCACGTTCCCCACGCTCTACTCTTCGTTTCGCCGCAAACCCCACATGCTAACTCCTCTCCGTTTGCCCGGAACGCCGATGTCAACCCGACGGTCGCAAATGTCTTCTCCACCGTGTTCCGCCACCATCCGATGTCCTTTGGCCGAGCCGTTTGCACCGTTGAGTTTGCCTCGACGCGTTCTACGTCGTGCTTCCATCGCCATCACCTAAAGATTCCCCGAGTCCTCGTCGACCTTGTCAGGCCCAGACACTAAAACTGTACCTTGCGCGTACACCCCTTTTTGGTAAGCGCTTTGATTTTTGTTCGCGTCATATTGTGTCCTAGCCTCTAAGAAATTTTTCTACCATTTTGTTTAATTTTTCGTGGAGCCAATTGTCAGGAATTGAGCTTTCCGTGAAAATGGCCGTTTGTGACTCCCGACGTCGATTCGTCGCCTCCGGTAAGCCTTAGCCCATGCCATAATTTTTCTTAGACTTGCCTCACTGCGTTCTACGCCGTGCTTCCTTCCGTTTCCCCGAAAAGCCTCCACAAATTTCGCCTCCAACACCTCGCCATGGCCGCCAATGGCATCTCGTGTCCCCGTCTATCCAGTGATGTTTTCCCCAATCCGTTCGCGTCATATCGTGCCAAACCATCCCAGGTAGCTACCTTTCAAATGGTTTTGGATTCGCTCTACCGAGCACCAAGATATCAAATTTTCCTGTTTCTCCACTATCGTCATTCAAACGTCGATTGTATCGTCTCCGATTAATTTTCAGCTTAGCCAATAATTTTCCTAACTTCACCATGCCATGTACTATCCCACGCTCACCTTACATCTCCACGTTCCATACTCGGTACTATCTCTCTCCAACCTGCAGTTGTCGCTACTGTGCCGTCGGTGCAGTTTTTCACTCACTGCGGGTGATTGCCGCCGTTCCTCGTCGCCGTACCCATGTCACCACCTTCGCCTCATTGCCAACATTCCATTTTGCCCATTCGCCAGCCACCTTATAGCCAACCGACACTGTACTGTTCAAAAAGTAATCCTCGTATTTTGTTATCATTTCATGTGATGTTCAAAACTTCCAGATATTTGACCTCCCTCATACGAACTCCGAATCCGTTGATTCTTTCTCCTAAATTCATCTAAAATCATAATCTATCCCTTAGTATATATTTTATAATTTTTATATTTTATTTGGATTTTATTTGAGTTTATTTTGTTTGTTCGGTCTTTTCGCGCGTAGAACCCGTCGTTGCCGAAGACTTTCCCGACACGCAGCAAGAAGGTCCAGACAGCGTGCAAGAAGGCAAGTCTCCTTTGATCATCTTGAACCTATGATTTCGAAATGTTTTAATTATTTTAAATTATGTGCATTGCTATTTATATAAAATATTAGTTCAAATCTTAAGGGTTAGTTAAACCAACCTTGTTATATCCTCCATTGAAATTGAATGCCATGTACCTTTGTCACCCTAGAGTTTCATTTGTCTCAATAATGAGATTATTACTGAATCTTTGTGAATAGTGGAATGGTAGTATAATGCTTAGTCTCGCTATTTAATATCTCACAAATCTTGCAAATGGGAAATTATGAATTATTGTAATATCTTGTGTTTGCAAATTAGTGGTAATTGGAGTTGCCACTGTTCTTTTAAAATAAACTAAAATGTGAAAATTGGTTTAGATTAGGGTGGATGGTTGGTTTGGATTGGTGCAGGAAGCACGAGATCTTGTAAAGTGTATGTTCCACCCTAGTCAATTAAGGACCGACGCTTGTGTTTGTCCAGACTGAGCATTAACCGTACAACCACAAGTCTATATGGGTACGACCTAGCTGACTAACTTACGATAGTCTAGTTTAGGTGCCACCAGTGGAAAGTGGATGCCAGGGATGGACTGGTTATTCACAGTGAGGGACAGGGATTTACTGTACTCATATGGCGCAAGAGGGGGCTTCGGTTCGGGCGGTTAGCCTACCTGCGGTGAAACCTCAGCGGGTGGTATCTAGCTAGATTAGAGTAAGGTAAAGGCTTTGTGATATTTTATCTGGGTCTCATGCCAAAGGAAGCGTGTTGACTTTTAGGATAATTATCTCTTGTGGGTAAAGTTGTACAACCTCTGCAGAGTGTAAAACTATTCGAATAGCCGTGCCCACGGTCAAGGGCGGGCAAGGAATGCATTCACATGGTAGATTTCTGGTTTTGTTTTAAAATCAAAAGTTTTGTATTCCGGAGTGGAGGGAACTCTCGGAAGGGTATCCTGGCGGTTGGAGCCAGAGAGGGTGGATTAACCCGCAGTATTAAACTTGTTCAAGTTGTTAGCTAGTGTTGGTAGATGGAACCTTCACTAGAAAGTTATGATAGTTTCTGCTAAAACATTTACTTTATTAAATTGATGCCTTCGAAAATAATTAGTAGTAATTGAAATTTTAAAATATTGCTTTGTGCAAAAGAACCATATAGCCTTCCTTTGTAAGCCTTGCATCTATGCATTTTTCCCAAGACTTGCGGAGTACTTTATGTACTCACATGCTACACTCAAAATAATAAACCAGAGGAGTACGAAGCTCAAGAAGGCGACTACGACTTCTTCGCGGTGGATTCGACGAGGATTCCGGAGTCTAGGTCGCGCTTCCCCAGTCAATTGCCTGTGGCGTATTGATGGGTCTTCCGAGTTTATCTTTTGCTTCCGCTGTGTTTCGTGTGTGCGAGGTCTTGAAACCTCAATTGTAATAATGAGACCTTTCGGTCTGTACTCTTTAATATTGTAATAAAGCGTTGCTGGTTATGTATTCATTTCTGTTAACTGTGTGCACTAGCTTTGATCTGGGACTAGTGCAGTAATACACAGAGGGTCCGGGTTCGGAAATCCGGGGTCCCGACACCGGATACGGCGCGGATTCGGTCGGCCAGCGAAGAAAGGAAAGGGGAGGAGAAAGAAGGAAAGCGTCTCCGCGGGGGAGACGATGGATCTGACATGCGGGGCCGGGATGGCAGCGAGAGCGGAGGCGCATGCGGCTGACTGGCGGGGTCCGCACGCAGCGAGAGAGAGAAGGGAGCGGGCGGCTGGATGGCCCGCGCGGAGACTCGGCTCATCCGAGCCGTCCACGCGTCGGGCGAGGAGGAGGGGAAGGCGGGGCCGCCGGCTGACGGGCCGGGCCCGCTAGACAGCGAGGGGAAGGGGAGGATGCGGCCAGGATCGGCCGAGCGGCGACGTGGGCGGATCTGGGCTGTCCACGCGTCGGCCGGAGGGGCAAGGAGGAATTTTTATTTTCCAAATTCGATTTAGATTTTCAGAAAAGGCTAGAAAATTATTTAGGCCTCAGAAAAATATGAAAATACCTCCAAAAATTCCAGAAAAATTTACAGAAGCTTCTGAACATATTTTGGACTAAACAAAATTATTTCCAACTACTGTTGGTATTTTATTTTCATACTTTAAATTACCTTTTAAGTTTTAAAAATAGGTTTTAAACTCCAGAAAATTCAGAAAAGCCAAATAAAATCCAATTAGCTTAAAATAATTAATTTGAATTTAAATTTTTCAAAAAGCCAAATTTTGGGATGTTACACCGAACTTGTGGTTGTACGATCGGTGTAGAAATGAGCGAACACAATTTGGTCCTTAATCGACTCAGGTGAGACAAACCAACAATCATAACCTTGGGCAATACCTGCATCGGTCTCAAATCAACCACTCGCTCGAGTCTCCACTATTTTATAAAATATTTCCTTTTCCTGTGGTAACCCACATTACCACTACCATTATCATTTTTCAAGTTCTAGTTGGCAATGTTTGTGTCATAATCACTATTACCTCTAAAGCATAACTAAGCACAATCATGATCTAGCATTATTACCATTATAAGTATCCTATGATGACAAGGAGAAAGTAATCTCAAATGAGGAATATAAAAGGGTATCAACTGTATGGTATAGTTAGGCAATCTACATATAATAATGACAAGCATACATTTATATTTTAAAATAAAATACTGTATTTGAAAACTAGGTTTAACATAATCAATATAAGGACTTGCCTCCTTCTGTTATATCTTCAGTCTTCTCTGTAGGTTTCAAACTTACTTTAGTTGCTCTTGTAATTTTTCTATTAACAAGCTCACTGGGTCCAAATTCTAGCACGGAAAATGAAAGCAAATAAGTTCCTACTTTACATAATACAAGCTGGGAACAAAATATAATAAAATAACCGAAAGGTACAAAGAAAATATGTTTTGGTGGTCAGGGTTTAGCTAGTGTGATTTGATTGATCAGAATTAGAATTGGGCTAGGTGCACTCGAGATGGTCGAAAAGGCTATATGTATGTTGGACAGATTTTGGGATGAATAGTAGCAGGTGGATACATGGTGGCGGATTGATTTTGGAACAGTGTAGGTTTAGTTTTTGTCGGGACTTGGGTTGGCGAAATGGAGGGCGGAATGGTTTTAACAGCGTTGAAACGGTTAAAACGGATGTATTTTTGATTTTGGGCTTCGGAGAAACACCGAATTGCTACAGTGCACTACAGGACGGTGAGCAGTGGTGCGCGGGTCGGCTCGATTCAAACAGAAATGGCCCCATGGCCGGCAACCTGCCCACGGCACGCGCGGCCGCACCGGCCTAACAACCCGCGCGCGCGAACCGCCCGATGGGCGACACGCGGACGGCCGGGGTTCGCACCACGACGCTGCCCTAACTTCTTCGTCCTCCTTCGGCTTTCTTCTCCCCTGTGGTAAAACAGAGCACGATCACCTCTGCGATACGACACCGGTGGGGCTCGCCGATGGTGAATAACGGGGCGTACGGGTTCTACGGATTAGGATGACTCCATTTTTAGAGTTTCAATGCGACTAAGGATCACTCTTAATGGTCGACGGCCGGAGGGACCTTACGGTCTCAGACCAAGGCACATGAGCCACACGGTGGGTCCCCGGCGAAGATCAGGGGTGTGTGAGCACATGCGACGAGAGGGGAGGTCAGTGGAAGTGGCCGATTGGGCTTGAGATGGTTCCAGAGGAGCTGTCCATGGGAGGGGCTATACGGCCGGCGGAGGCTCACGGCGCTGGGCTTGCTACCGGCAAGAGAGGGTCAGGAAAAGGTGGATTCGGGTTCATGGTGGTCTAGAGATGCTCTGGTGGCCTTCAATTGGTTAATGGCTGATCGGAGCGGGGAATTGGCCGTGGGAGCTCACCGGCGCAGGGGAGTTTGTCGGCGGAGCTGAGGCGCGGGAGGAGTCAAGGGGGTGGCTTGGTTGGTCAATTGAAGGTGGCGTGGAGTGTTATGAGCAGCCAATCGGGCTTTACAGCCGGTGTAAGGCGGTGGGAGCAGTGGAGGGGTGACGGCGCCTTGGGACGGTCGGTCGCGTCGACGGTTGGAACTGGTCGGCGAGCGAGGACTACATTCTCTGATGTGGTGGCGTGGGCTGAAGGTGTGGATGCACGCGTCGGCCGCACGGCACGCTCGCGCCGTGCGGTGGTGGTCGGTCATGGGCACGGCGCGCGAAGCTGGATAGTGCTGAGGCGATGGCATGGTCAAGGTATCAGGTATGGTCTGGGTTGGCAGGGTCAAAGAGGAGGTGTGAACGCCGAGGGGTTTCGGCTAGGAAGGGCGGTGTGACCAGCGGGCTGAGAAAAAGGCGCCAGCCGAGAAGGACAATGGAATGGCCAAAAAGAGAAAGCGGGAATTCAATGGAACTTGCTAAAAAGGGAAAGCGGGAATTCAATGGAAATTGCCAAAATGGGAAAGGAAACTGAATTCAAACGAATTTCGTTGCAAAATTTTGGTTTGTTTCAGTATTTACCCGTAAGAGTCTTATCGCGGCATTGGTGGGGCAATGAATGGTCCGAGGAGGGTGTACGTGTGTAGCTGTAATGCATGCTCGGAGTGCACCGAATGAGCAAAAGATTTATGTGAATTTCGGGTAGAACATATCAAATCTTTGATAAATATAATCCTATATATTTGCTGCCCTTAAACATGGCGGAATTAACAAGAAAAATCCAATGCACAAGGGCACATTGATTAGAATACTTGTTTTCCAAAGGAAAAAAGAAATATAAATGCTACAAAATGGTATAGCGTCATATTATTTTCTAACGGGATAGGTCTAAGCCATCGGATAGAAATCATCCTATGATCATGATTTATCCACTGTTCTTAACTGACATGAGCCTTATCTCAATGTCCACCACTCGTTTGTTTTCTTTCAGCCTTTCCCCATCACATCTCTCTCTGCACGCATTGTCTCCCTCTTTGCTTTGAGCTCCAAGCAGTGGCGGAGAGAGGGGGGCCTGGCACCCCCCAACGAGATGGGAAGGATTCCAACGCTGGACCTACGGAAGTAGCCACAAGAATAGCGCTTCATGAACTTCTCCCATTCAAGGACATCCTTCTGCATTGCTGTAACACTTGGTAATCTGAAGCCACCATCCAAGAAGCCACTCGGTCTGAAGTTCTGATGTGTAGAGATTTGCCAGGCTCTCTGAATAACTGATGACTGCGAGCTGCGGAATCTTAGGATGTACGCACTCCCTGAAAAAACATATCGAAGAGAAATAAACAAACTGTTTGAGATCGAAATTTCGCAACACGCTGAAATTTCACAATATGACTGACCTGTAGAGAGGCACAGTTGTAGTTGTTGACCCAACCGCAATACTCTGAAAGTATTTTGATGTGAACATGTCCTTGATCTTCTGATCCCCCACGAACCTAGTTCCAAAGATCACTATATCGCTCTTTATGGGTAAAAATTCACCTTCGACAAGCACACCTTCCTTGCAAAAGCTAAATGTCTTTGACTTCTTCAGAACAATGCTGCCTTCTTCCAGTCTCTTGTAGTGATCTTTTAGTGTAATGGCAATCAAGCACATGAAGATGTGGCGTCGAAGGAGAGGAGGAAGGGCGGCATGGGAAGGTATTTATCTCAATTCTCAAATTTTGGTTAAATTTCATCAAAAAATTGATTTTTTTGGTCCGAAATCGAACGAAATCAACGAAATTTCGTTCTTTCGTTCCTTTCGCCTGCAACCGAAAATTTTTTGCATCCGAAAAATTAAACCCTGGCTGTAGGACGCTTGGAGGCAAAACTTGTTGTCCATGTTGCCCCCCCTATATCCAATTCCTAGCTTCGCCCCTGGCTCCAAGCCACCACCAGGGACCAGAATCACTGCTCTCCTCCTCCCCAGTCTCACACCGTGCATCGGGCTAACACTAAGGCATGGAGAGTGGACACACGTGCTCGAGAAAGTGGGGCCACAGTCAGGGCAAGCGACGATATGAGGAGTTGGCACATTTGCAGACGACGTAGCTACGGTTATGGTCATGAATGGAGGTTTGGCAGTCACACATGTGCGGAGGCGAGCTTATAGTAGTGATGCAAGGGCTTGGTTGTGATGCGTATGACATGGGTGTGCCTGTGCTTTAGCAAGTGTTTTGCCACTACGAGCCGCATGCGGCAATGCTTGAGCAAGTGTTTTGCCACTACGAGCCGCATGCGGCAATGCTTGAGCAAGTGTTTTGCCACTACGAGCCACGTGTGATGTTTGCCAGCGCGGCACTGGTGCTACCCCCAACTTGGTCATCTACTACATGCTTCTACAGCTGTGGAGTTGGGATCACTTCCCTGTCGGGCGTCCAGCCTTCCAGAGGCCAGTGCTCCCATTTGCCGAGTTCGCCGACTAGATAGATGGGCCCACTATGGGCTTGCGGTGGACTGGTGTCCGTCTACACTGGGCCAAGGACAAACCGACGAGGTGCTACTTATTATGGCATAGCGAGTTCGAGTCGTTGCATGACAACGACATCATCTGGGCTCCACAGACTCCAGAGTTCGTGCTGAGTGTAGCGTCACATGGGCTATCTGTGCAATGCCTCCAGGACGCCGAGTTATGGGCAACGACCTACCATCTAGTGTTCTCACACATGGTGGAGGCTTACGCACCGCAGCGAGTAATGCGATAGTTCGGTTTGTACTAGGTCATGCCCCCTTCAGGCGGCAGTTCCTACAGCGAGCCATACACCTCACTCACACATGTATGTATGTATGTATGTATGTATGTATGTATGTATGTATGTATGTATGTATGTATGTATGTATGTATGTATGTATGTATGTATGTATGTATGTATGTATGCCCGCACTCACACATCTCACTCACGCACTCACACATCTCACTCACCATTGGTGGTGATCAACTCGGCTTCGGCTTCTGGCTTATTTTCCACTATTCATAAGTTTCGTCTTTTTTCTGAATTTTTGGCTTTTTGTTGATCTTTTTTGCCGATTCTTTTTTTCCTGTATTTGTTTGTATTATACGTAATGGGCTAACATATTTTTTATATTATAAAATTTTTTAAATTTAATTATGCTAAATAAGCCTCTGTCAGCTACAGTGCTTTTTTCAGCCAGCTACAGTATTTTCAGCCATAAGCCATGAGCTTTTCAGCCGAACCGATCACCAATATTTACTCGCACAAAGTGGCCGGTTCGTGCTTACTACTATGTGTGCACATGAAAGTTTCTAACAAAGTGTCGTACGTAAGCTTGGCTATAGATCCGATGTTTTGCTGCTAGTTGCATCTGTTTACCCCTGATGCTTTTTTCTTTAATTTGTAAAGCTTTTGTTTTTGTGCGCGCGCGCGCGTGTTTCATTTTAATGTTCGATCGAGAAATTAAGCAGCAGCAGTTGATCAAATGCATGCCAAGACCATCTATCCTGGTGGAGGATTAGCTCATTAACACATGCCATTTTCTTGGGTTATAAGGAGCTAATAAATAAGGTTCGTAACTGATCGACATGCTGTTGGCCTGTTGCTATGGCCGTAAAACCCCATATATAAGTTCACTCACATCATGCAACATGCATTCAACCAAAAAAAGGAATTGGAATTGAGAAATGCCTTCTACATTATTATTATTATTATTATTATTATTATTATTATTATTATTATTATTATTATTATTATTATTATTATCCCAACTGTAGTTCACCTTCATAAACTGCAAATTCAATCTAATTGCTGTAATTAGTAGTCCTTTCCAATTGTTTACTTTAGCCCTTGTCTAAGTTTATCCACATCTAGCTAGATTGCATATGCAATGCTTAATACGATTCATATTAATTCATCCAGTAAATTTGCAGAAAACAGGCCGGTTAAACAAATTAACAGTGCGGTTAATGCCTTAATTTAAGCCCCCGGAGTTAATCATACCGACATATACACATTGTTCGGAACTGGTACTAGAGAGAGAGAGAGAGAGAGAGAGAGAGAGAACAAGTAATTAATTATCACACCAAGGAGGAAATTAATTTAGAGTTAAAAGAAAAGAGAAATTGACTAAAGCGTACTCTCCATCATCCTTGTAAACTCTAAGAAGCTGATCATCCCATCTCCATCCTCATCAAATGCGCCGATCATCCTCGTACAGTCCTTCAACCTCGCCCCTTGGTCGAACCCTAGCCTCCTCATCACGTTCCACAGCTCCGCCGCGCATATGAACCCGTCCTCATCGCGGTCGAACACGTAGAAGGCTTCCTCCAGCTCGCCCTCGCTCGCCGTCTTGTCCTCCATCAACTCGTCCACAACACCCGCCATGTCGCACCCTTGACACTCCGCCGTCCCCCCGCACGTCCACCGGCCGGCGAGGCCCAGCCTCGCCGTGACGGTCGCCGCATCGCGGCACGTCAGCGTCGTCCCCCCACCGGCTGGTTGCGCCGGTGGAGGGTTGTCGTCGAGGATTACAGACTCGACGATGCTGTCGTCATGCTCTAGGAATTTGGTAGCTGCGCTCAAGAATCTCCATATCCTTTTATTCACCGAGATGACATCAATGATCAATGGCCCCAAGATCAACATCAGCAGAGATGACACCAGTGCAATTTGGATGTTGTGATCCATCATCATCGCCCACATGGTCGTGTGATTGCAACAAACTAAACACAAATGAAATCGACCTATACCTTGGTATAGTGGATCAAAGGAACTCCTTGAGGCATAGGCATGCGTACTGTATATATAGATGGTCCGAGGTAGCATTGAAGGAGCTTACGCCATTGAAGGAGCTTACATCATTTCGGAGAAATTCAGAGGAAGATTAAGATTGATATCTCCTTTCTATCTCTTGTTAATATTGATATCTCCTTTCTATCTCTTGTTCTTTGTGTGTTGATATGGGAAATGATGACTTCAACAAGCTGAAGTCTATGCTTTGCTAGCCTGTCAATGAAGCTTCCTGGAAATTTCTCGCATATACAGGACAACACGACGGTTCGTTCATTATAATTCGAAGTTCGAAAAGGAGATATATGAAAATTAATGCTACAACCAAAAAATAAATGGCTACATCTTTTAGTTGATGTTGGCCCCATGTTGATGTTTACAACTACGTTGAAGCTTCGATCTTAATAGTCATAGCTCGTTATGACCACGTTGTGGTTTATAACCACTCAGCTAGTTACGACCACTCTTTGCTACTGTGCACATACTCGTAACCGAGTAACGACCACTCCGGCTTGCGACTACGTCTTCCTGATCGGCTCGTGCACATAGCTTTGTTACGACCAGCATGTCCTCATAACGACCACGCTCCTGCTACGCTAATAGTTTTTCTTTGATAAGATTTACGATCACGCTCCTGCTACGCTTTGCACGTACTTGTAACTATGAGTTATGAGTACTCGATACTTCGATTGCAAACACTAGCGCCTTCGACCATGACTACTTTGCTGCCTCTTCTAGTACTCCTGGTACTCGTTACCTTTGAGCACCCTTGGTTCTTGATGATTTCGAGCACTTGATAAAGCACGCGAACACAGTCCATTTTCCCAGGAGCCAAAGCACTTTTGCTTTTCTTCTTTTCTTTCCTCAACTTCTTAATCACAACTGATCGCTCTTGTTCACTTCTTTCTTGTTTACATTGCTCTGCTACTTATGCTCAATATATTGACTACAAAATGGACTCTACCCCAACTTGGTTTCTTACTCTATGCTCTACTCGTATACTTGTATACAGACACATCTCGTACACGTCAAACCGACTCGAATACTACTAGCAACAAAGGAAACAAGATTATTTCCAGCAATCACCCCTTTATCTTGTTTCTTCACCTTGATCACACCGATCTTCTCTTTCATCTTCTGGAACTTGATCATGCTGATCTTCTCTCATCTCCCATCCTTTTCTTGCATTCCTGTTCGTCGTTCCTTCCTAGGTCGACACCATCCTATAGCATGCACTTGCTCCATCCTGAATCTCGCACAAACTAATGCTTGTCACGTCTCGCACCTGGACTGACCTCATCCTCCTTTGCACACTTGCCTGGCTAGAGCACCTGCTCCCATAACCGTCTTGGCTTTGTTGTTACCCGAGACTTCTACTCCTTTCGTCTTCCACTGTTGTCGCACTAGCATCCACACCTGCCCGCTCTTCCTCCACTGGCACTGTGGGTGACATGTTTCTCTCGAGCGTGGGACTGCTGCATGCTCGTGAGACCTTCCTCTGCCTTTTGTGCGTCTGTGGGACTCATTGCCTGGTCATCCCGAGCCATTGCAATTTTCCCCAGCTACGCATGCGCGAACATGCGCACCTACAAATGCTCCCGAGCCACTGCTTACTGTGCTTGATACACGCATGCGGGGCCCGCCTAGACTGCTGCTTTCCATGCCACATACAGTGAAATTTTTCTTGCTCGAAACTTTTGTTTTGCTCTATATCCTGCAGGGATGCATCGTCCTTTTCATTCGGTGAGACCTAGTGGTCCCCGTGATGTATGTCGATACCATTGTTAGCTTCGACCATGCAACATCCGACCACTCCATGCTCTAGAAACTCTGACCGCTGTGTACTCTAATCCTTCGACTGCACCACTCGGAGCTTTCGATCGGTAGCACTCGAACGCTTCTGACTTTGCACTCGAAAGCTTCCAGATACTCGAAACTCCTCTGGTGCTTGTTTCTTCTCTAGACACTTGGGACAATTTGGGATGCCTCCTATGCCATGTATGTCGAAACCTTCCGAGCGTCTATGCATCCCTTGTGCGTCCCGACCTGCTCTCCATGCGCAACCCCTGTGTATGGAATCTACGGCCTTAACTTGAGCCACTAGCTCCTGTGCTGGCACAATTATCCCTTAGGACTCATCATGCTGATCACCCTCTCGAGCTTGCTCTTTGCTGCCGCCTAGCTCCTCTAGGCTGCTCTTCAGACAAGCCGATTTACAAGTTTTCAAAAAATCTTATACAACTGGTTCAGAGATCTTTTCACTTTTATCAACAGATCATTGTTCTTTGCATAGACACGCAAGAACTCATCCTGCAGCAGCACCACCCTGCATCCTTCTTCTGTCATCTACTCAAGACTGAGTATATTGTTGCACAGTCTTGGTATAAAATAAATTTCAGACACCAACTTTTGATCGTTGTTTTGCATTGCAACAACATCGATTCTTTGCCCTTTATCTCAACCGTGGAGCCATTTCCAAACTTAACTTTGCCCGAAATCTTCTCATCAAGCTCATGGAACATGGAGCGATCCTCCGTCATATGATTGCGGGCTCCATTGTCAGGTACCACCAATCAGTGTGATCGTTCTAGCCTTCCTCCATGCATAGTTTAGGAACTATATTCTTCTCATTCAAGATCACCATGTTTGGTGTCTCTTTGACACATAAGGAAAGAAATAGTGCCGGCTCATCATCCTTCTTTACTTTGATGAGGTTACCTCCTCGTCCTTCTTGCTTCGGTAGTCCGAAGCGTAGTGACCATACTTGTCGTAGTTAAAACACTTTGTGTGGCTGCGGCACTCTAACGCGTAGTGCCCATATTCATCATATTCAAAGCACTTGATATGTGACTTATCACGGATTCTTTCACCACCGCCTTATCCGCGGTTGCATCCCCGACCATTCTCATGACGTCTTCCTTTCTCGGCGCTACTAGAGCCCTCCTTCTTTGTCTTCGTGTTCCTCGCTTCCCACTTGGTTTTAGTAAGGAGAAGCTTCTCTCCTTTATCCTTTGAGTGCTGTCAACCCTTGAGTCCTTCCTCGAAGATTCTGAGATGACCGATCACCTCTGTGAGTGACATTGTTGCAACATCGCCAACTATTCGATCGTTTTGATAATCTGGAGGAATCGATCTGGGACCGAACTGAACGGTTTTTTGAAAACATCGCTCTCTTCTAGCTTTGCACCAAGCGAACGGATCTCACCCACTAGAGTGGTGAGTTTCATGGAGTACTCGGTGATCGTCTCTGAGTCTTCCATCTGCAACTTGCTCGGTTACCGTTTGAGCACTTGAGCACGTGCCTTCTTGACATGATCTTCGCCTACCCGCATCTCCCTGAGTGCGATGCAGGCTTCTTTCGCCGTCACCTTCTCGGTGATCAATATCATCACGTCATCTGGCACCGCTTGCGACATGGCTACCATCGCGCCTTGATCCTTGTCGCCATTGTCATCTCCATCTTCGACCGCCGACCATACCCCTAGCGGACGCAAGATTAACTTCATCTTAACGGCCATATGTCATAATTTATTTTGCTCAACATCGGGTATTAAATCGGGATCGTGGCGCTTCTTGTCGTTAGCTTAACGAGCACGCCTATCTTCGATGGATCGAGCTCGTTGCCGTGACCTTGACAAGCGCTCTAGACTTTGACGGATCACCAACGTTGCCAGTCATCACTTCGTCCTCTTAGACTCTGATACTAATTGTTAGCCCAGTAGATGTTTACAATCACGTTGAAGCTTCGATCTTAGTAGTCGTAGCTCATTTATGACCAACGTTGTGGTTTACGACCACTCAGCTGATTATGACAACTCCTTACTGCTGTGCACATACTCGTAGCAAGTAATGACCACTCCGGCTTGCGACTACGTCTTCCTGATCGGCTCGTGCTCGTAACCTTGTTACGACCGGCACGTCCTCGTAACGACCACACCTTCTATGCTGCGTACGTGCTCGTAGCTTTTCTTTGATAAGATTTACGACCACACTCCTGCTGCGCTTTGCACGTACTCATAATTGAGTTACGAGTATTCGATACTCCAACTACAAACACCAGCGCCTTCGACCACAACTACTTTTCCGCCTTTTCTAGTATTCCTGTATTCTTCACTTTTGAGCACCCTTGGTTCTCGATGATTTCGAGCACTCGAATACAGTCCGTTTTCCCAGGAGCCAATGCACTTCCGCTTTTCTTCTTTTCTTTCCCTCAACTTCTCGATCACAACCGATCGCTCTTGTTCACTTCTTTCTCATTTACATTGCTCTGCTATTTATGCTCTCTCTCTATATATATAACGTTGCGAATCTCGAAGCAAATCAACGGGTATTGATATTGGTGCCTAGGCACCATGGTGCATGAAACACTCGTCCTAGGCACCATGGTGCCTAGGCACCAATATCAATACCCGTTGATTTGCTTCGAGATTCGCAACGTTTGATGTGGGTATCTTCATATACCCATAAAAAAGTATATTTGAGATGTCAAACTCCGAAAAAATTAAATTTAACTTCAGTTAATTAGTTTGAACTATTTTTATGATATATACTCACTGTAGTTGCATTGAACTCAAAAGCAGTTCAAACTAGTTTGAACTGAGTTCAAAACTAACTTACCATAAATATATCAAGGGTATAAAACATTTTCATACCCAAACTCAAAAAAATTATCAATCATACACGTGTATCGGATGTTGGTGCCTAGGCACCATGGTGCATTATGTAATTTTCCTATATATATATATATATATATATATATATATATATATATATATATATATATATATATATATATATATATATATATATATATAAACTACAAAATGGACTCTACCACCGACTCGGTTTTTTACTCTATCCTCTACTGGTATACTTGTATATCGACACAACTCGTACACGTCAAACCTACTCAGATACTACTAGCAACAAAGGAAAACAAGATTATTTTCAACAGTTGATACTACCCAACTATGACTCTTTGTGCGAATGAAACCGTTGCGAAATTTCGTAAGTAAATTCATCTATTAATAGCGTGCCTTTCGGGTTTTGCTTGTAGACGTAGTCCTACTTATTAGTCACGGTTCTCATATATACAGAACAACCGGTCTATTCATTATATATCTCCAAGATGGAAGAGGAGATATATGAAAATTGATGATAGCTACAACCAAAAAATAAATGGTAAGTTGATACTACCCATGCTACGACTCAGCGTGCAAATGAAACTCCTGCAAAATTTTGTAAGTAAACCCATTTATTAAAAACGTGCCTTTCGGCTTGTAGACAGTCCTACTTATTAGCCGCGGATATACATGATGGTACCAGAAAACTATGCTCGTGGGTATGGTAAAACCATTGAGATTTAGAGTATAATGTCTGTATTCCTACTTATTAGTCACGGTTATAAGATTATACATTAAAATTGTGTTTGAGGATATAACAACCCTCATTTTCTCGATAGAAATATGTTGTAAGTTGCAGCACACAAGTGGATTATTTCTGTGGAGCTTTTTACACCGAAAGAAATTGTAGTACGTTTCTTTCGGAATGACTATTTCCGTGGATCTTTGGCAACAATGGACTATTTTTACTTCATTCATTTGCACCAAATAGACCATCCTACGTGCCAACATATGAGCCTGGGACGCCTAACGTAGCACCACTGCAAGTGAGCTTACACAATTTTTGGGCTTAGGCTGCTATGACTACATAGATAGTATATTGTAACACCTGCGCTGCTCTCGCACGTACATGGTAGAGTGGTGTATTACTCCACCTATTAGGTGGTGCTCATTTGGACTTAAAAATTCAGAGTTATGACTTTTTTTTATTGTAGTTACGGGTAGTTTTTTTAATTTTAAAATAAAGTTATATCATCACGGACAATACAAAGAAATAAAAAAAGGCAAAAAAAACCCTAAAAAGCAAAAAAAAAGAGATAAAATTAAGAAGTTAGAAGCTAGAAGCTCAAATGAACTAACCTTTTGGGATTATGTGCATGAGAATACAATGTGCTTTACCTAGAGGATTATTTAGCAAAATGGATTTGCGGTGAGCCAATCATGGAAATATTAAGGGCCTCTCAACGCAGGAATCCAAAAATACAGCGATAGGAAAAAAAACCAGAAATTTAGGTGACATATCCAGTTGAATCGGTTGGAATTCTAAAACGTAGGAATTATTCAATCGTGTCGTTTGGATGCTTCACAAGAAAAGATAATAAGGCCCTGTTTGGATCCCATGGTCTAAAGTTTAGTTGTCTAAAGTTTTGGACTAAACTTTAGTTGACTAAATTTTAGCCACTAAACTTTAGTCGAAGGTCCTGTTTGGATCCTGTACTAATGGATAGGACTAAAGTTTTAAAAAGACCATACTACCTCTCCTCGTTTCGTGCGTCAGCCATTAAATGGAAGGTGAGAGACCAACATGCATGGGTAAACACGTCTTTGTGCCTAAGAACCCAAAACTTTAGACCACTTTAGTTCACTTTGGTGGACTAATGGTCTAAAGTGTTTTTTAGGGGTTAGCTAAAGTTTAGATCTAACTTTAGACCACCTGTTTGGAGACTTTAGACCTAAACTTTAGTAACTAAACTTTAGATGGAGAGATTCAAACAGGGCCTAAGTTTTGGAGGATAGACAGAGGAAAAATTACACGAGGTTAGACCTCATGTTAGATTTTCTCCAAAATTCATATAAATTGAACCATTTCCTAGAAATTTCATAGGAATTTTAGGAGCTCGTTCCTTTGTTCCAAAGGGACCAGGAATCTTTCCATAGAATTTCAATCCTACAAAATTCCTTATTTTTCCTTTCTTCCTAATGGACCTGACTCAAAATGAAATTGTTTAAAATGAGCTAGTTTATCAGGAATGGTCCTGGTCCCCGATGGTCTTGGTCCCCTAGTTTCAAAACAAAAATGGAGTATTGGTCCCCAGGTTTCAGACAGAAATGGAGCCTTGGTACTCTGGGCCCTGGCTGGTATAACTCCACAAATAAATTGAGAAAAGGAAAAGAACGAAGAAATTTCCATGGAAAGCGTTGTGAACTTGTAAGGAATGTTGTTACTAAAAATTGGGCTGGAAATGGAGCTGGTCCAAGTTTGTTGCGCAAACCCGGTCTGCTTGTCCCTTGAGTGGACAGCCAGCCGAATTTTATGTGTTCAGATTTCAGTCTGTTCACCAGTCAACATACACAAAGATCAAGGAGTTATGACCTTTCTTCTCATGATCCAGTTCAATCAGCTCAAACCAAACCCTCTGTGGAGTAGTTACTGTGTGTATCTATATACAAAGATTCCTAGCATCGAGAATTCTCACAGAAAAATAACACCAGTTAGCTAGCTACCTACAAAACCATGTATAACCTCTTCGAAAAATCATGCGTGAACTTTCTTACCAAACTCTTTTGAGGTAACCGAGTGGCCAATTTCATTTCCTGCTAAAGGAAGTCAATTGATCAGATCAAAATATTGCATTGTACAATGTCAATGCAGAGCCAGGCGGCAGAGATCTTCATCACCATGGAGTTTGTGGGCGATATCTTGAAGAGCAAGATTGATCCAAGAACCTTGATACCAAACAAAACAAAACACTCATATGACAAATCGAATTAATCCTGCATGGCTCAAAGGTTCATACATTCTGATTCAAATGATGAAGAAGATACCTGATACCATCAGAACCATGATTGTTGTTGCATCTAAGCCATTGCCAGTTGATTGTTGCAAACTCTACTGATGTCTCGACATGGTTACAGAATTCGATGCGTTATGCAAGCATTAAAAAATCACGAAAACAAATAAACGGTGAATAAATGCACTAACCGATGACATGCACTTGCAAATTACACATGGCATTCTACAATCAGTAAAATTAGGATTGTTGGTCTTAACAAGAGCAGGGTTATTAAAACCGGTCCTACCGGGCACCCTTGGTTAGAGAGTACAAACCAGTATCAAATATTTCAGTTTACTCCGAGTTCATCCGATTTAGACTGATTTTGGCCAATTTTTTTTTGAATTTTTTGGCCCAAAAATTATCGAAATTTTCCACAAAAAAACCAGTTTTGATAACCCTGAACAAGAGTAGGTAAACCACACAACTACACTACAAAGAACGCAGTAACATACATTATCCCTTCGCAGAAGATGCCTAAAAACTAGTTATTCCAATAAAATCTGGTACATTGCCAATGCTTTGTGCCATAAATACTCTCTTTTGCATTTGATCGGGAAGGGGGATACTTATTCCATGGTGACTGGAACACCAAATATCAGCATTATTATGTTGAGCCTTATGCAGATTTCATTAAAAAAAATAAGGAAAATAAGATGAGTGATTAAAATGCTGTGAGATGGCCAAAACTTTAAGAAAGGTTCTAAAGATTTTCCAGGGTATAAAACATAACATCACATCTAGTGTTTTTTCGATACTATTTGTGTACAATGCTTCAAAATTGGTAGTAGTACTCACATAGACAAATATTTCTATGTGTTTCAAGTTTATGTTTACACAAAGCTAATATACAGTTTAACTTTTGTGCAAATTCCTATTTACCAAGTATGCAAAATTGGATGCTTGTGTCGGCATAAGATGTTACAGGTAACATGGGCTAAATCACATTTCCAAAGTGAACATTCATATGGAACATAAAGAAGCAGCCTTTAACTGACAAGTCTTGCGAGTTTTGACTTGCCAAAGTGTGCAAACAAGAACCAGCTAGTACCAGCTTTCATTTTACCCAAAGGCACCAAAATAGTAACACTTCGTTGGCATATTTCAATATATCAACCATCCCAGAAGGGACACGTTCAACCCTTCAAATCACATTTCCGAGCATGATATTTTCAGGAAGAAATCAGAAATCACTGACCTTATAATAGCAAATTATGCTTCAGTGCTTTCCTTATGGGGTTGGTTATTTAGCCAAAGGAACCTCTTACTACTACAAAAAGAGTAATCCTGCACGCCTCATTATAGACGGTTTTTTTATATTAACCGTCTATGATATGTACAATATCACAGACAGTTTATGGTATTAGCCGTCTGTGATATGTCAGATATCACAGATGGTTATGTTTAAGAACTATATGTGATATCTGTTATATCACAGATGATTTTTAGTATTAGCCATATGTGATATGCGAGATATCACAGATGACTATGCTTAAAAACCGTCTCTGATATCTGATATATCACAGATGATTTTATTGATAAAAACCGTTTATGTTGTAACTTATCATACACGGTTTGAAAACTGTCTATGATAATCACCTGTTATCACAGACACATAAATTCATACGGTTCAGAAACCGTCTTTGATGGCAGTTTTGAACCATCTGTAATGACCCTTTCTGTAGTAGTGTTTGCACTTGCAAGACCAACACAAGCAATTTTTAGACTTCGGACAACCAGAATTGATTCCCAGTTGAGCATTACCTTGGCTCTAACCATAATCATATGTAAGCTCTGTCACTGGAGGAATATACTTAATTGCAAAGAATGCGATATGTGGATATCCCTCGTCACCATGAAAAAGGCGACTATTTTTTCCCTTCATCTTCAGTTACATTTTTATGCTGCAACTTTAGATGACTGAGAGTGCAACTTCAGGTGGAGGAAATTAGCACACTGTAACTTTAGGTAACTGAGAGTGCAACTTCAGGTAACTGAAAGATAAAAAAAATTCAGTCAACTGTGCAATAGCAAAACCGAAAAACATTAGGTGAGCAGCTATGGTTCATAAAGCGGGATATGTTGCCAGTTCGTTTTGCACTAATGATTATTGGCAGTTGCTTAGATGTCTCATTTGAGTCAGAAAGACTAGGTTCACCAGTAGTTCTGGTGCATAGTCCCATCTTAAATTCTGTTCAGCAGGAGGTGCTCAAAAATGTAATCATGTTCGCCATTCACACTAGTTTTGTCAACAATTTCACCTGCATATTCACAGATAAAGTGCCTGCTCAAATTGGATCCCAACTACGAAGGCCCCAGCCTCGGTCTCCCATCTTAAACACTTCAAAGTGGATCTGGGTACCTTTCTGTACAACTTGGTTCTGGCAATTATGTGAACAAGTGCAGGAATCATTACACTCATATAACATAGGCATCCGGTTAACAAGTATGCCTGAAGCACTGTAAGGAAGGTCACCAGCATTTCGATGCGCACAAGAGCAGTTGTTATCACCAGGGAGGCACACACTTGTGCATTTGCAGCCTTGCATCTTTCTCATTGGGTCTCTATGATGAAACTCAGCCAAGCAATTCCCCTCATTCCACTGAAGCATAACCGTCATACACCAGTGTGTTTTCTGCATAGCTCTAGTTCATCTATTGGCTAGTGTTTTGCTAAATTTGGCACAAAGCGTGCATTGCTAACCAATTCTGTTGCCCTCCATCTTTTTCATGCAAGGGATTCCAAGATGCTCTGCACCATGCTATTCACACGTGGATGGGCCTAGCAAAAAGCATTGCGCCTCCACTACAAAACACTTATCACTACTCACTAAGGCCCTGTTTGGAATGCGGGAATTTTTCCCGATTCCTACGGGAATTGAACTGTTTCCTGTAAAATTCCTGTGAAATTCCTCTGTTCCAAACAGGCCCTAAGATTGGTGCAGGAACGGGTGGCTGTGATACCATATTCTTACCCTAAGATCATGAACACAACCAAGTAACTACATAAATACGTACAGGGCAGTGAGTTATAAGATTGTTTCATGAGGTAATTGCAAAAGACGCATCCCCATTTCCTGCAACTCTCAACAAGCTATCTGTAGCATTTTACCCTGGTACAGGTTCCCTTCTTCCCAAACACCCCC
Source organism: Dendrocalamus latiflorus (assembly GCA_017311315.1). Taxonomy (NCBI): domain Eukaryota; kingdom Viridiplantae; phylum Streptophyta; class Magnoliopsida; order Poales; family Poaceae; genus Dendrocalamus; species Dendrocalamus latiflorus. Next base: position 9,663,654 of record CM029630.1, on the reverse strand, counting down.
CATGGCATTTTCTTTAGGTCCAAACATCGCGGTACATATTGAAAGGAAGCCAAAACCAATGGTCACTAGCACATGCATAAGGCACTATCATCTCCAGCACCTGTACGGCCAAATCCCTTTTTTTTTGTAGAATAGACTGCTATTGCCTATTAGTAGTACTACTTTAGTGTAATTAATAGACACCCTAATACGATACGTTCACTTGAACATCGCTGGATGCACCCGCACCTTGGCACAGGACCCCACTGAGATCGATACGATCTTGCGCGCTGCGACGGATCAAACCATGCATTGGTGGATTATAGAATAGATCAGATTAGATTACTACCCCCCACAACGGCAGCAAGCAAAAATCCGGAACTGAATCCTAGTAAGAAAGGTTTCGATTTGATTGCTCACAGCAAAGAAAGAAGCTAGGGGTTACCAGCAAGAAACTCTGGATGGATCGCCATGCCAATAGGGGGGCGACGGCTACGAGAGAAGAGCTCCTTCGCGGCGGCCCGGGCGCGTGCGTGCTCCGGTGGAAGGAGGCGCGGGCTGGCGAAGAGGGGGTTTCGGGCTCGGGTTCGGCGGCGCCGGCGAAGAGGCGGGGAGACGAAGGGGAGCAGTGAGCCAAGGTTGATGCAACGGGTAGAAGCGTTGAGCCCGGTTCGGTTGGCTGGAGCGCGTCGCCGTCCTTACTCGACGCGCGCACGCCTCCTCTAGAGGAATTTTTTGTACGGATAATCCATTTTTTATTCGAAATTACATAAATATACCCGCGGGAAAATTTTTTACAAAAATAGGCTCCAGTCGCCTAATGGTTGGGCGACTGGAGGCGTTCGCCCAACCACACGGCGACACAATATATCTCGCTGCACAGTAGAGCGATTGCATTAAATCGCTCTTCCGTATGGCGACTGGCATGCAGTCGCCATACCGTTAGGCGACTGCCATGCAGTCGCCATCCCGTTAAGCGACTTCAGGTAGCCCCCCGTGATTGTTTTAGAATTTGTGAATTTTGTAACGTTGAACCGGTAAAAAATACGGTGAAGTTGTAATAAAAGTTTATGTTCATTGTATATTGTAGGTGTGTAAAAAGTTTTTTAATTTTTTTTTTTGAAAGATTGAGTAGAGAACGATCGATACATACACTGTTAAGTGAGATAGTTTATATGCGGAAAGAGATGATAGACTTATGTAAATATAAATAAACTTCATAATATAACTGTGAGTAACATGGCGCATGTATTTTCATTACATGCATAACATATATAGCATCTGCAGCACGCCTCACTGGTCACCCTGCTGTGCCCCGTCACCGCGCCCGCGTCCTCCCATACGGCCTCGCTTGGCCCTCCTCCGGTGCAACGGATTAGGACGATCCGAAAAGGTAAAACGAGGAGGAGGGTGTCTATCCCGCCCCTGCGCTGGTGGAGTCAGCTGCACCTCTGGCTGTGTAATCTCCGGTGCACCGGGGAGGGCACTGGCAGAAAGAACCTGCGGTGCGACGTCGGGCGACGGCGCGAAAAACTGGTCCACATCCTCCTGGCCTGGGGAGACGACGTGCTGGTAAGTACCTGCAATATTAATATCGTTAGTGCGTTGCATGTCGTCTTCGGATAAACACGGTATAAGACCCTATGCGTACCCGTAGCTGGCGCCATGGAGGAGGCGTACACCCCCTGCGTGGGGAAGACAGGGGTCTGCGTAGGAGGCGTGAAGTGAACCGGTGTAGGAGGCCCTGCCCAGGCTGAACCCCCTGGCTGCTCCGGGTGAGGTGGTGGAGGACGTGTCCACGTAGGTGCACCATAGTAGTGCCACGCTGGTGGAGGTGGCACAGGTGGAGGTGGCACTGGTGGACGAGCAGTCGTAGCGGGGGGCGTGGAGACCGCCGGTAGCCTCGTGCAGGACAGTAGGCTAACGATACGTCTACACCCCTCGTGCACCCGACGCGCAAAGCTGAGGCCCTCCTCATGGGTCAGCTGCGCACCACTGGCGAGCCTCTCCAGTACTGTGCCGGACTCGGCGTATAGGTCAGAACCGACGTCAGCCTGGACACAAAGACATAAAATGGTCGATTATGGAAACGACATTACCATTTGGGAATCTTTGAAATGACATGTAACGTACCGCGAGGTGAGCGTCGTGCGCGAAGTGCGCGGGGTACGTGTCCGTCGGAGCGGCGACGTGTGTGGCAGGCGGGTCTACCACATATACGAGCCTGATACGGGTCTGCGGCTGGTACCAGCGCAGGTACTCCGCGTACTCCCTGCTGTCGTACGGTCGGTCCTCGTCCACGCGGTCGTCGAGCGCATCCTGCCACTGCTCGACCCAGGGCTGCATTCTCACCGACCAGTCCGTGCCTCTTTTCACTCCCTTCCCGCTGTGCCTGCGTATAAAACCATTACGTAATGTGAGATACTTGCGAACGCAGTAGTAAGTATGTACATATTTAGCACAAACGTACACTCACCCGTGCACGTGCCGCGGAAGCGATGGTCCGACTGGTACAGGAACCGGCTGCCATAGCCCGAACTGCCGCATCACCCGCTGGGGTGCGTAGTCCTCCACGTAGATGAGGTACACGAGCTTCCGGCGGGTGAGCCAGAAAGCCCGGTCACGCCAGCAAAGTGAAGACAGACCGCCAGGAGCACGGGCCTGCACTGCCGTATCAGCGTACGGCTCCCAGCGCACGTCGTCGGCTGTGATGCGGTCGAGCTGCTCCACAAAGACTCGGTACGCCCGCGTGACCTGCACGTGCGCGAACTGTACCTGCAAGAAAGACAAGTTGTTTACAATGACGATCGTCAATAAGAAAGAAATAGTTAACTGTGATAAAACTTACTCGGCGACGGCACCACATAGAACCCATCGTCGGCCGGTCGACTTCTCCCCCCGGATACATCTCGGGCCCGTACGGACCCACGTCGTCTAGCACAGGTCGTCCGACGCTTAAGCGCTCGAACGACCACAACTGTAGTAGCAGGGGACAACCCGTGAGGATCGAGTTCGGCTTGACCCTCGTGCACGCATCGCACAGCGCGCGGTACGTCGCGGCAAGTACGGCCGATCCCCAGCTGACCTGGTGGGGCTCGCCGTCAGCGATCGCCCTCGCATAAGCGATAAGGCGCGCATCCACCGAGTTGCCGTGGCTGGTGGTGAAAAGCACCCAACCAAACAGCCACAGCACGTACGCCTCCAGGTGCCGCGAGACCTGCTGATCGTCTGCCTGCGGAACCATGCGCTCCACCTGAATGCAAAAAAGTTGTTATTAGTACGTAATACCACAAAAAAGAGCTTCGAAGATACGATCGATTTTATATACCACGTACCCGGTACTGTCTGAGCCACCTCAGTGTCGGCCCATGGGTCTGCGCCTCTCCGAACACGTGGTGGTCAGCGGCCGGTGGAACGATACCCTCGAATCTGCCGAGCAGGTCAGCGCGCCAGTCGGCCGGGGCCTCCGGTAGGAAGGCAGCGTCTCCCGCGATCGGAAGCCCAAGAAGCAGGGACACATCCTGCAAGGTCGGCGTCATCTCCCCGAATGGGAGGTGGAAAGTGTGCGTCTCGGGCCGCCAACGGTCCACCAAAGCCGTCAGTAGGGAACGGTCGAACGGAAATCGTCGTGATCGATCCCCGCCCGCCTCGTCCCCGCCCTCGTCCCCGCCAGCGGCTCCATCCTCCTCTGTGGCCTGCACCATCCGGGCAAGAGGGAGTAGCCCGGCATCCCGCAGCCTGCAAACAAAGTGAAGGTCAGCACGGAACGAACTAACGGTCGCACTAAACGCTGGAATAGTGCTCACCTGGCAGTCCAACGAGGGTCGAGTCCCCAGGCCACGCGAGGTGTCCGTGTCCGGACCACTCCCAACTGAGGCGGCTCGTCCGTGCTCCCCGGTGGCGGCACTAGATGGGAAGCGCGATGAGAGCGGTCCACGTGCTCGTCCAACAGCGCGAACCGCCACTCCGAGTCACGTCCAGCACGAGTCATACCTGCAAAATTTGTACAATACTTTCAACATTCAATTTTCTGCATCTAAATTTGTACAATAATTTCAACACTAAATTTTATACATCTAAGACTGTACATTAAACTTGGTACATCTAAATTTCTACATCTAAACTTGTACATTATACTTTCTACATCTAAATTTGTACAATAAATGGTACACAAAATTTATAAACTAAATTTTCTAAACTTTATTTGTAAACTACATTTAGTACACAAAATTTGAAAATTAAATGTCTAAATTATATTTCTATATTTAATTTCTAAACTAAATTTTGAAACTACATTTTCTAAACTAAATTTGTAAACTAATTTTCTACACTACATTTTCTAAACGAATTTTCTAAACTAAATTTGTAAACTAATTTTCTACACTACATTTTCTAAACTAATTTTCTAAACAATATTTCTAAACTAATTTTCTACACTACATTTTCTAAACTAATTTTCTAAACTAAATCTCTAAACTAATTCTCTACACTACATTTTCTAAACTAATTTTCTAAACTAATTTTCTACACTACATTTTCTAAACTAATTTTCTACACTAACAAAAAATATAACACGAAAAATTACCTGAAAATCGCGCACTCCCCCTCCTCTTCTCCTCCTCTCCCTCTCCTTCTCTTCCCCTCCTCTTCTCCTCCTCTCCCTCTCTTCTCTGCGACGGCGGCCGAACGAAGGACCGCGCTCGGCCTGGCCGAGCGCGGTATATATCTCACTACAAGTCGCCGAACCGTTGAGCGACTGAAATGCAGTCGCCTAACGGTTGGGCGACTGGATGGAAGTCGCCCAACCGTGGGGCGACTGCAATTAATCGCCCAACGGTTAGTAGATTCATTAAATGTCGCCGTGTGGTTGGGCGAACGCCTCCAGTCGCCCAACCATTAGGCGACTGGAGCCTATTTTTGTAAAAAATTTTCCCGCGGGTATATTTATGTAATTTCGAATAAAAAATGGATTATCCGTACAAAAAATTCTCCTCTAGAGAGGGTACGTGCGCATCCTCTGCAACAGCGCGTGCCTGCGCTTCGAAGGCATTTTGGATGACGTGGCAAATCACCCATACAAGGAACCTTAGAGCAAGTTTAATAAGGCTGACTGTGCAAGCTATAAGGGAATCCATGTCAGCATAGTCCTATGTGCACAGGAAAAGAGGCATTATCCATGCATGTACCCATATAACTAATTGTTATACCCATGCATGTATTAAATTATCAATACACATGTATGAATTAAATGATTGAGAGCTCTTGTGGAGATAACTTATAGCCAGCTTATTGTATGAGTTGACTGCATCATTATCTTTTGATGACATGGAAATGTATTGGAGGTAACAGCTATCTGTACTATTAAACTTGCTCTTAGGTGTGGAACATCCAAAATTATCATATGTATTTTATACTAGTCCTATGATTAGTGGTTAGTGCACATGTTCATAACATCGAGATCACATCCATACATATCGAATTCATTTAATTTACGACAAAAATAGTGAATATATAAGCGATGCGAGATAAAGTCACATTCAAAACATCGAGATCATATACATACATATCACATATATTTAATTTACGACAAGAAAAGGTGAATATATAAGCTATGCGAGATAAAGTTTACAACCTATGGTCAACCGGCCAAATAAATATTAGTGTCAAGAGTAAAGTATAGCGGAAGACAATTAAATAAGCAAAAACATCTAGGGAAATACTACCGTAGCCCACAAGCAACCGACTAACGATTAGACCTAAGAAAAACCTATCATCGAATTCCCCAGAGCTGGGGGCAAAGTATGTATCATCTGGCACGTATCCTTCTTCCTTATCAACAATAATATTGGCAGGAATGAGTACGTTGTGTACTCAGTAAGGCTTGAAGTGTATCACAAAATTATATATATATAGAGAGAGAGAGAGAGGAAAAATATCTTTTACTCCCGGGTGTAATTACACCCACCTCTAATATACCACCTAAATAAACTTGATATACTCCTTTATCACTTTAGATATACTCATATACTGATTATAATGTGGAATTTTTCGTACGAATAATCCATTTTTTATTCGAAATTACAGAAATATACCCGCGGTAAAATTTTTTACAAAAATAGGCTCAAGTCGCCCAATGGAAGGGCGACTGGAGCCTATCGCCCAACCAGAAGCCGATTCTGTCCCTGTCGCTCTACCATCAGGCGATTGCATCCAGTCGCCCTCCCATTGGGCGACTTTAATGCAGTCGCCCAATGGTTGAGCGACAGGGATCAAACCTTCGCCAAAAATAGTGAAAATTGGTGGAGATATTCTTCATTGATCCAAAAGTCTTCAGAAAAAATTTTGAGCAATTTCGGCTACAGGATCAAAAGTTATAGCAATCGAGGAACACAGAGAGAGGAAACGGGGAGTGATTGAAACTGCTATAACTTTTGATCCCGTAGCTGAAATTGCTCAAATTTTTTCTGAAGGCTTTTGGATCAATGAAGAATATCTCCACCAATTTTCACTATTTTTGTCGAAGGTTTGGTCCCTGTCGCTCAACCATTGGGCGACTGCATTAAAGTCGCCCAATGGGAGGGCGATTGGATGCAGTCGCCTGATGGTAGAGCGACAGGGACAGAATCGGCTTCTGGTTGGGCGATAGGCTCCAGTCGCCCTCCCATTGAGCAACTTGAGCCTATTTTTGTAAAAAAATTTCCCGCGGGTATATTTCTGTAATTTCGAATAAAAAATGGATTATCCGTACAAAAAATTCCTCCAATGTGAACCACACGAAAAATTTGCAAGGGAGTCCATAGTTTTTAGCGTATTTTGTAAACACCTTCATATACGCACATAAAAAGGAGTATGTCGAAAAAAATGTACATACCACATCTAAAAAATTGTTCATACCACCTAGATGGTCATAAATACCCGTATACTACATGTACATACCCTCTGTTACGCGAGATACTTCCTATATTGTGAGATACGACATAGGGTGTAATTACACCCGGGAGTAGAAATATATATATATATATATATATATATATATATATATATATATATATATATATATATATATATATATATATATATATATATATATATATATATATATATATATATATATATATATATATACGAAATATATATATACACGAAAAATATCTTTTACTCCCGGGTGTAATTACACCCACCTCTAATATACCACCTAAATAAATTTGAAATACTCCTTTACCACTTTAGGTATACTTATATACTAATTATAAGATATTCTAATGTGAACCACACGAAAAAATTGCAAGGGAATCCATAGTTTTTAGCGTATTTTGTAAATACATTTATATACGTACATAAAAAGGAGTATGTTGAAAAAAATGTACATACCACCTCTGAAAAATTGTTCATACCACCTATATAGTCCTAAATACTTGTATACTACATGTACATACTCCTCATTACGCGAGATACGACATAGGGTGTAATTACACCCGGGAGTAGAAAAGAGGCTTCCTATATATATATATATATATATATATATATATATATATATATATATATATATATATATATATATATATATATATATATATATATATATATATATATATATATATATATATATATGCAAGGCTGTCAAAGGATGAGACTCTATGCTAAGTTATTTTCAGCACGAAGCAAATTTTATTTACAATATCAATAAGTAGTAATTTGAATCAAAATTGTAAAGAGCACTTGACATATAAAGAAATAATATTTATAAAATTTTAATAATATTATATCACATCCATTCGCAGCCCTCCTTGGCTGTGAATATCACACAATTCCCACCGATGGGCACGACACACGATTAGGCGTACATGCCACCCCATCATGTTCAGTGAAACAGTTTTAAAAGGAAACCTACATCCATTGTGGCTGCATCCAAGTATGCTCATGACCACGAGCATGGCTATTTAAATAGCTTTTAATACTCTGCAGAGGTTGTACAACTTTACCCACATGAGATGATCAATTATACTGTCGGCAACTTCACGCTTCCTTTGGCGTGGACGAAAGTGATTATCGTATAGCCTTTAGATCATCTAGTCCTAACTTTACCAGCCTAATGAATGTTGAACCTCTCTTATGTCTATCCCCTAAGAGGGCATTCGAATCCTCACTTAGATCCATCCCCTAAACGAAGACCCTCACTTAAATCTGTCACCCATGTAGGTATTCATCGTTGTATTAGCAAGCTTTGGCCTCAACACCTTGGTGAAAGGAGCCCCTATGAGAAAGTTACCCGGAATGCCCTCATTACATTTGCACCTACCACAATGCAAGGCTAGAACTAAACAACTTAATCAGCTAAAACTAGAGCCCATGTAGCAAATATGGCTATACGGTGTGACTTACATGTACGACAATAACGATTGATCCTTAATTGACCCGGGCAAGAATCTCCCCCTATGTACATACGAGATACCCTCTCATATTTGATAGTTTATCGTATAACTCGTATGCGTCCAAAAACAAGGCTTTTCATTTTGTTTTATACCAAACTAATTGGGATTCTTTCTCTGGTCCAACATTCTGAAACCACTATGTCCACGCGCAAATTTGTTCGAAAGTTCAAACTTAGCAGAAACTAGTGCATGGCTAAGCATGTATTCAATGTAATATACCCAAATTTTGACATTAGCTATTGTCTAACCATGTCCTAAGGGTTACAACAGTGAGGATATCAAATTTGTAAGGAGGTTCAATGCATACGAGCGGTTGTAACTACCATTGCCCATAGTATAGTAATTTTAATGGAACATACACGCATGTATAATAGATTTTACAAATAATATACAATAATTGAAATATTAGGGTCAACATGGTCAAAAGGGTGTTTGCCTTGCTGTTGTCAACATGGTTAGAGAGTTGTCCAAAATCGATCTCACACATTTTCCGGTACATTGGTATCTAATTTGTAAAAGCCAAATGAGCACAAATAAGAACTAAATAAATTTAAAAAGAGACCAAATTTAAATATTTTTATATATTCAGAAAGACCATGGTTTTAGAAAAATTTAGAGATAGAAAACACACAAATCAAAGTTCATATGCAAAAGTAATTAACAAAACAATTAGATTTGGCTGGAAAATTCTAGAAAAATAAAACAACATTTTGTGCTAATCGGGTTTCAAATTTATGAAATTAAACTCCTATTTTCCTTCCTAACTCATGATCTTTATCCATTATATAACTCATGAGAATTCCTCCAACTTGATCCAATTTGACATGTATGTGTTGCTCTGCTATTATCATGTAAGGCCGCACATCATGCACAAGCTCACGTATCTAGTCCCCTAATATTAATTCATTTATCCAATTCACAGATGTTCAATCCAAGCACATGTATAACACTCTCCAATCTCATTTGCATATCTTTGGTCTAATTTCTACACTAACATCCCCCGAGGTATAAACAAGGTAGTCAATCTGATAAATAATGCCCGGACTCACAATATACCGTTATTCAATCCATCCAGTAATCGCAACTAATCCACCAATTATGGGCATATGACCATGACTCAATCCAACAATCATTCTCCACCAATTACTAGGCTTCCTATGTGCTCAGGATCCTGGAAAAGAGCAGAATGCTGGGTTGTAATCCGTGCTAGGTGCTAATAGAGACATGACTCAGGCTGAGTAAGACCGGCGATGGTTCTCCTGTGGATGCCACTTTCTATTGGAGCATCATGGGGAGTCTTTGGTATTTTTTTCACACTAGACTAGATATCTCTTATGCTGTGGGCTACATCAGTAGGTTCATGGAGGCACGAACCACTGAGCACCTCAGAGCAGTGAAACACGTACTCCGGTATATTGCCGAGACACTCAACTACAATTGTTTCTATGCAAAGGGCAAAGAGGAGCTACAGCTAACAAGGTATAGTGGCTCCGACATGGCGGGGGGCGTGGATGATCGCAAGAGCAGTATGGGGGTGCTGTTTTTCCTCTGATGAAGCTTGGTTAGCTGGCAATTATAGAAACAGAAGGTGGTGGCCCTATCCTTGTGTGAGGCCAAGTACATCGTTGCCACCACCATAGCGTGTCAAGGGATATGGCTTGGACATTTTCTTGGTGATCTGATGAACAAGGGGCCTAGCTATCCAAGTCTCAAGGTGGATAACAAGTCGGCAATCTCCCTTTGCAAGAACCCATCTTCCACGATCGAAGTAAGCATATTGACACAGGTTATCACTTTCATGAGTGTGTGGAAGAAGGGAAGATGGAGGTCGAGTACATCAGCACGGACAATCAGCTTGCTGACATTCTTATAAAGCCATTGGCGGCATTGCAAGTTCCAGGAGTTGCGAACCAAGATTGGCCTGATCCAAGTCAAGATGGAGATGGAGCCACAAGATTAAGGGGTGATTTGTTGAACTAATCTTGTGATTAGGTGTGTACATTTTTTTGTGCGTGCACAAGAACATGAGTGTGCACAGTGTAACGTGCATGCACATGCTAGCCTAGGATGTGCTTGATTGATCACGTCAGGGCTGGTTTTTGGTAGCCGTTGTGGTTTGTGCAGTAAGTCGAATCATGGCATGATTTGTGGCCGGATCATGGAGTGGCATGATTACTTTCTTTCCTTGTATTAGTTCCTTTCCATATACGGCCAAAACTTCTATGTAAATGCTTCTCACTCTTGTGTATAAATAGCAGAAGAGATAGAACAAAAAAGGTAACAAGCAGAGTTCACACAGTGAAAAATTCTTCTCGTGTTCTTGTTGCTTTTCTTTTTCTATTCAGACAGTTCTCTCTCTTCAGCATCTCTTTTCCTCTCTTTTTTTTCTCTCCATGCCGATAGCTAGCCACACTCTAGCTCTCCTCTCTTCCTTCTATTTCATTTCTTTTCTTCACTGCAGTAGGTCTGCAGCACCTTCCCTGCCTTCTCCCCTCCATTTCCTTTCTTCTCCGCAAGCGTGCTTCTTTTGGCTTTCTTCTTCCTCTCTCTCTCCACTGGCAATAGCATGCTGCTCCTCCCTTCTTTTCTTCCTCCTCTCTCTCATTTATTTCTTCTCCACTTCTTTCTTTTCTTCATTGGCAGCTCTAGCACTTCTTCTCCCGATCAGCTTTGCCAACTCCGGTCACTCCTCCCTGGCTAGCTCCATCTCGGCGCTCGCCGGCTGCGGCGCTCGCTGGCTGCAGCGCTCTCCATGGCTACCTTGCTCTCGGCTCGCATCCATCGCCAACTATGTTGACCCAGTTGATGTTTACGACTACTCAAAGTTGTTTACGACGATGTTGTCTATGGTTACGACCACGTTGTCTGTAGTTTCGAGCACTCCTTCTCTACTATGCACGTACTCATAACCAAGTTACGATCAGTACATCCTCATAACGACCACGCCTTCCAGGTCATACTCATAATGACCATGCCTTCAAGCTCGTTACGACCACCCTCAACTTCAACCACAAACTCCTCCGCTCGTAAACTTCGAACGCTTCCCAAGTACTCTGTACTTGATACTTTGAGTATGAGTACTTCCAATGTGCAGCTCCTCTGCTCCTCTTGCCTTCGAGTATGGCGGTGATAACACGAAAACAAGCCAAGGACACAAGTTGATATTCTGGGGCACAAAAGCACTTCACTTCTCTATATTCTCTCTCTCCCCTTAACTTTCGATCACAACCGATCGCTCTCTCGTTGGCCTTTTCTTTTCTTCTCGACTTGCTACTTTACAAGCCTACCTCCCTCTACTCATATACTTAGTACATTGACTAAGACACAAAAACATCTAAGACACAAAGACCAACTCGTCCCATACAACTACATAGACTTGTACACGTATACGGACTCAACTCATCTAAGAAACAAAGGAAACAAAATTATTTCCAACAATCACCCCCTAATCTTGTTTCTCCATTTTAACCATGCAAATCTTCTCTTTTATCTTCTGCTTCTTCCTTTTTACCTGCACTTCTGTGTGTTGTTTCGTCCTTGGCCGTCATCGCCCTACTGTGTGCGCTTGCTCCATCCTGAGCCTCGCACAATCTGATGCTTGCCATGTCTCACACCTAGACTAAACTTGTCCTTCCTTGCATGTCTGACTAGGTTGGAGCACCTGCTCGACCACTTTCTACTGCTCTTCCACACCTGGAATTCTCGTCGACTTCTTGCTCCTGATGCTCTGGCTGCCACTCTGCGCCTTTCATCTTCCACTGCTGTCGTGCTGGCATCCACCTTGCGGGTGCTCCAGCTGTGCCGCGACCATGTGCATGCATGCATGGCCCCTTGCCGAACCGCCTAGCTGCACTTGGCACAAGCTCCAGCTGGCTGCCATAGCTCATGGCGTAGTGCAATACAGTGTTACTTCCACTCATCTCCCCTCTAGTGAACTCGCTCAAACGGCCTTGCATGCGTGCACTAATGGTAGAAATGGAATGCTCGCGCGATGAGGAACACGATGGTATGACATGCACTGGGGTGTTTTGTGATTTTTGGTGGTGATCGAAAGGAGAGCAGGAGGCATGAAACTAATTGCTCTTGTTCTTAGCTTGAGAAGAAATGACAATGGGGTGAATAGGGGAGAGGACAGTTGGTGTTCGGTTGGGAGTAAAGAAATAGCAGTGGGGAGAGGACAGTGGGGGAGAAGGGCTGTGTAGTGGGGGTGAATGATGGAAGGATTTAGTTTTGTGGGCTATAGTTGGAGAAGGTAGGAAAAAGAATGACTCGTAGACATTTTCGTCTACTGTCGGTTGAACTGGTAGAGAAAGATAGCGAATGAATATATGATGACGTGATTTTGATTTTTTTTCCCAATGCATACAATGACATGATTTTTAAATGAATGCAAAAGTATAAAACCAAATGAATTAAGTTTTTAATGCAACCTTTCAAACAATTCAATTTAAGTATATAAATTTTAATTTAGTGTGACACTTTTAATAAAATGTTGAACTTACTTATTTATTTATTATATATTTTTTTAGAGCCAAAATTTTACGAATGGTCAATTTAAATACAATTAATCAGATTTTGAAAAAATGGGATGTTACAAATGTACCCCTTAATGAGAATCTCGTCCCCGAGATTCGGATATGAAAGAATAGGGGTAGAAGGACTAGGTCGCTTTGTTATAATCCAATCCACTGATATCATTCACACCAATTTTGACCCTAATGCCATCAGTACGGGATTTTTGAATCTATTTACATATATATCCAATACTTTCCAATAGAACTATATCCCTCTATCTTAGTAGTTGATCATAACTCGCACCAAATCCATTTACTTCAATCTCTCTCAATTTAATAAATTAGTAGTCAAAATAACCACTAGTAATACTAGAGAATTACAATTCGATCACCATACTCTAGTCTCACAAATTCAATCCACAGTGGCTCCCCACTCATGATTTATTTTGTATGCACCCATGTACAAATCAAATTCCCGTTCCTATTCCCATTTTCATATGGCACATACACTTACAATCTTATCTTGTACCAAGATTGTATTCCAATAAATTTCAAATCAAGCATTATTGTGACTCCATTTATCTCCCAAAACTTTCACTAAAAATTCTGGGAAATTATAATCAGATTGTAATGCAACTACTCTCTCTCTCTCTCTCTCTCAAACCCACAATTTATCTTCAAATTCAGCAAAGCTGCATCCTTGTATTCTTTTTAAAACCTCAAGAGCAGCATATCAATATAGTAGCATAGCTCCTACATTTTTTACATCCATTTTGTGGGAGCTTTAGTAGCAAAATCTTGCAATTCTTTACTCCAATATCTCTCTTTTTAGTAATTATTCTTCCAATTTAATCCAGTGAGATTTAATATGCAAGCACTAGTATTTTTCAAGATTTGATCTAGACAACCAAGATCAATACTACATGATCTGCAACATCTACCATCCATCACATAATCGTTGTTCATCTCTACAAGCATTATAACCCGGTTATACGCCCAAGTTCAACTTTGCACTCCTCAAATTATCACAAGTAGTCACCGAAATGTATAATCTCATAATGATTTTAATTTCTAGCTCCCACACTCTAGACTTGAATCCAACTCACAACCTTACCAACATGTTGACTAAGACATCTTCCAAAATTTGAATCCCAAAATGAACCAACAAAGTTATTTATTTAGTTTGTTACATGTATTCCACCTGCATATCCCTCCAATATAAATCCAACATCACCCGTGGGCAAGCTTATTTTTCATCACAATAGTTCCACACATGCCCATAACAAAACCACCTATGACAACATCTATCATAGTCCACAAGTGTTCCTACAAAGGTTAATATCTCATGATATGGCCCAACACTAAGCCCAAAATGTCACCTAACTCATTGTTAAATTTTTGCCAAAGTATGATGACCTATCAGGCAACAACAAAGTGGTTACACTTTCATATCTTTCTCTTTACTATTCCAGCTATTAACTCTTAATCAACAAGCAATTCCCAGTAAAAGATGATAAGGAAAAAAGCAATGGGGGTAGGGAAGACAACAGGGTAATGTCCTTAACTTAACTTAGTGATTTTAAAGCTCTAAAACATAAGAACCAACTTGAAATAAATGAAAAAGAATAGCAAGGACAACTCACAATTAATTTTTAACATAGGGCTAGGTTTTAGCATGATTGTGAAATACCACACCTGAAAGTAAACAGGCAAATACGTCATACTTAAATAGCAATAGACCACAACATGATCGAGGTGGCTAAGTTTTAGTATTTATTTTCACAATGTAAAATGAGAGGTAATATAAGAAAAGATGCTAGGAAAAGGGAAGGGCGCAGTAGTTGTAAGATCGAGGAGGCCGACTAGAGGGGGGAATAGTCGTTACGAAAAAATCTCTTCATAATTAATTCTATTTAAGCTATTTTCTAAAATCAAGAATATAATGTGGAAGTTTAAATCAAATTAGTTTTAGCACAAACAAAGTCTAAATCAACTAGGTTCACCTAAGTGCACCAACAACCTAAGTCTATGTCAAAAATTTGCAGTCCTAGGATGACAAGCAATCAATTTAATTATATGAATGTAAATTGCTTCAAAGTAAATTGAGCACAAGAAAACAAACCACAATTGACACGGTTTCTTTCTACAGTAGTGTTTGAAGATTGCCGGTCTCTCTTAGTCTATGTTGAGATTAGCCCAAACGAATTGGACTGGCTCCACGAATTAAGCTGAAACACATCAATCCACTAGTGGTAGCTCTTTCCCGCTCCAGGTAGGTGAGCTCCAACCTCAATCCACATTGTCTTAATCACATCAGTTCAACCACGTCGATTTTGACCACACTGGTTTCGATCACATAGATCTCGACCACGTCGGTTCCCACCGCACTAGTTCAACCATGCTGGTCTTCGATCAGACATATCTCAACCACGTCGGATTTGGCCACGCTAGTTTTGATCACACAGATCTTGACCACGTTGGTTCCGACCACGCTGGTTCGATCACACAGGTCTTCGATCACACAGATCTCGACCATGTTGGATTCGACTACACTAGTTTCAATCACATAGATCTCAACCACATTGATTTCGATCATATGATCTTTGACCACACAGGTCATTGACCATGTTGGTTCTTGACCACATAGGTCTTCTGATCACCAACAGACATGGTAGTTCTGTGATTACAACGTCGATAGTTTCGGTTAGCAGTAGTACCGTAGACTACACTGCAGTAGTTCTAATTTCCCTGAGAACTGCATATACTTCAACATATTTTGCGAAACACATTTGCGATCTACGGTATCATACACATAAGGATTATCCATGATTCCCAAAAAGTTGCAAAACACATTTGCACACTTTTAGAATCATGACACAAGAATTATATATATGAGCTTCAACCATTTGCAAAACACATTTACAAATGTAAGCCATATACTACAAAGAATGAAAACATAGACTTCAAACACTTGCGAAACACATTCATAATATATAGTCCCATATTACAAGGGTTCAACACATGAGCCACAACTTTTTGCAAAACGTATTCGCAAATACAAGCCTCATGCCAAGGAGAGCTAGAGAAAATAAGGTTAAGCTATCAACACATAATGAGACTTAAGCTACTAGACATGACCCCTCTTAATAGTACGATAACCTATACTAACAATCTGGTCTTCCAACCAAACACTAAGACCTGTAAAAGACTAGAAACACATATTTAGCCCCACCTAGCCATACCTTTGCCTTGAGTCATAGTCTTGACATGCATCAACTCATGATGCATTTATTACTTCAATTCCATCAACACATGATGGGTCTTCACTTGACTTGATGATAAACACATGATCATCTCCTCTTGGACATGCATCAATTCATGATGCATCCACCACTTGACTTGATGATTTTCAACACATGAAGTCATCCCAAGTTATCCTTATCTATGGAACCTAACCTATTCATCCAACTCATGAAAAATATTAGGCCACAAAACAATTTCCATCAACTACCAAACTTCACCATTAACACATAATGGAGGGATTAAATTCTACAATCTTCCTTTTTAGTAATTCATGACAATTTCAATAAATAATAAGATAAAGATTATATGTGCGAGTATACAACATGTACACAACACTTGTATACTCGAAGATAAGCTTTAAGCAAAACTTATTTATCCAGTTGTCATTAATCATCCAACCATTAACACATAATGGAGAAGTTAGATGGCAACCTGATTGCAAATGAATATATATAAACTACACAAGCTATATATACTCAAAGGGTGTGTTTCAAAGTAAAAATTATAAATATGTGTATTGAAGAAAACATGGATCAATACTTATGAAACCTCAAAACATGGAGTGAACTCTCCTTAAATGTGTGTATACAAATACATGTAATGAAGACATATGCACATATTCAGTTTGGACTATTTGTAGAGTTTAATCTATATTTTGGATCCAAGAAATGTACTAATATATGAGAATAGCCCATAAGCAACCGACTGGGGATTAGGCCCTACAAAAACCCATCGCTGAATTCCCTAGAGCTGGAAGCAAAGTACGCATCTCTGGCACGTATTCTTCTTCCTTCTCTGATCAACAATAATTTAGGCAAGGTTGAGTACATTTTGTACTTAGTAAGACTAGTAGTGTATCGCAAAATTATACATATATACAAGGCTATCAAAGAATGAGGCTCTATATCAGCATGAAGTAAATTTCATTTGCAATATCAATAACTAGTAATTTGCAATGGAATTGTAAAGAGTATTTGACATGTAAGGAAATAGCATTTATAAAATTTTAATAACAGTAAATCACATCCATTCACAGCCCTTCTCGGCTATGAATATCACACGATTCCCACCCATGGGCACGACACACAATTATACATACATGCCACCCCATCATGTTCAGTGAAACAGTTTTAAAAAGGAAACTACACACATTGTGGATGCATCCAAGCATGCTCATGACTGTGAGCACATCTATTTAAATAGCTCTGCAGAGGTTGTACAATTTTACCCATATGAGATAATCAATTATACTGTTGGCAACTTCATGCTTCCTTTGGCGTGTAATGAAAGTGATTATCATATAGCATTTAGATCATCTAGTCCTAACCTTGCACCAGCCCAATGCTACTTCCACTCATCTCCCCCCCCTAGTGAACTCTCTCAAACAGCCTTGCATGTGTGCACTAATAGTAGAAATGGAATGCTCGCGCAATGAGGAATGCGATGGTATGACATGCATTGGGGGTTTTATGATTTTTGGTGGTGATCGGAAGGAGAGAAGGAGGCATGGAACTTTGCTCTTATTCTTAGCTTGGGAAGAAGTGATAGTGGGGTGAACAGGGCAGAGGACAGTGGGTGTTTTTGGGAGTAAAGAAATGGTAGTAGGGAGAGGACTAGGGGAGAAGGGCTATGTAGTTGGGGTGAATAATGGAAGGATATAGTTTTATAGGCTATAGTTGGAGAAGGCAGGAAAAAGAATGATTGTAGATATTTTTGTCTGCTGTTGGTTGAATTGGTGGAGCGAGATAGCGAATGAATATATGATGACGTGATTTTAATTTTTTTTAAATGCATGCGATGACATGATTTTTAAATGCATGCGAAAGTATAAGGCGGTGCACAAGGCTATCCAGGCATGAAACACACACCCCCACAGACTTGGTACCGCTGGGTACACGGGTAAAATCCCGCAATGGAGGATGGAGGATGGAGGATGAGGTCGCAATTCGAGTGGAGGCATCCCCACTATTTGCCAGGATCACAAGCAAGCATGCCCGAAACTGGTTAAGAGCAAGGTCATCAACCACGTCTTCGGGCGTCACCTCTTTCAAAAACCCCACAGACGAGGAAGCGTCCCAATACCTGGTAAGATATATTAAACTATCTAGATGTTAATAGATCCATAACTTCATAGGGTCTAAAATAACATAATTGCCTCTTGCGGCAAACATTGACTACCAAATCTTTCGAATGCTCCTTCCTAGCAGTCAGGGAGAGGGATATATTGTCCACAGCCCTAGGAAACAAGGAGCACCCAGGTCGCACGTGAGGCCTAGGAGTTTACGTATCTTGAAGGCACGAATTTCCAAATAACTCCAAGGCATATAGGAGTAGGAAGAGATCCAAGGCTAAGCACGAAGAAAGTATGAAATGGGACTTTGATGCAAAATTTGAGGACATAACTGCCTCACTTCGAGGAGAGATTGATGCAT
The DNA here is from genome assembly GCA_017311315.1 of Dendrocalamus latiflorus. Classification (NCBI taxonomy): domain Eukaryota; kingdom Viridiplantae; phylum Streptophyta; class Magnoliopsida; order Poales; family Poaceae; genus Dendrocalamus; species Dendrocalamus latiflorus. The sequence goes on along the minus strand of CM029630.1, from coordinate 9,644,994 downwards.
TGAGGAAAGAACTAAGAGAAATCTGCAATCAATCACAAGCCACCCCCGTTATTATGGTACCCAGTCCCCTTCAACGACAGAGTAGCTACGCGTCCGTATCACTTTCTGAACATAGCGATATCCACTTACCTATCAACGACATCCAGGTAATGTACATATCTAAAAGGCTACATAGATAGACCTAGTGGACGCCTTAGCTTATCAGGTATCGTTATGTAGGAGGTCACGCCGTGCATCCTCAGAATTAGTGTTGTTGGCTCCATTCTTGTTGACGCTGGGTGGGGGTTGGCGTATCCATGCTTGCCAGGAATGTTGGTGCATGGTGCCCAGCTATGGACCAGTTACGTGAAGGTCCAAGTGGACATGATTGATGACGTTTTCAATGTTGTCCCATTGGAAAGGCTCCCAAACAGAGAAATCATGATACTAGGAGATGCCATCTACACATTCGTCAAGTGGCCTAAGAGGGACATCACCCTGGACCCTTTCGTGCCGCGATCTCCACATGACCACGCCTATCAAACATAACGTTCTTGGACTCCACCTCAAACTCCTCTTCAGAAGGCCAGCACATCAATTCTCATGAAGGCGACGCCGAAAATGTATCGCAAGCAAGACGCTAAAGCCCAATCGAAGAAGATTATTGTACCTCCTAGGGAATCAAAGTTCATACTCGGATTGTCATTGGTCCTCGAGTCACAATTACCCAGACTTGGACTGGTTTGCAATACGTTGCATACTTGGTACATGCAAAGGTCCAACATGAAGCCAAACCAACATAGTAGATTCACCGTGAGATACATAGAGGCGCATTTCCTCCATGACTTGGGCTACTTCATCGTGACCTTCGAAGACTTATTCTTACCATTCAACCTCGATAAACTCGACGCCTCACTTCTACGATCCTGGACACTGTAAGTGTAATGTACAATCAAGTTCTACATTCATGTAATACCGATAAATGTCATAACTCATTACTTATATATAGATCCATGATCCAATAAATCCGGTGACGATGAGAACTGGTGGGTTTTCTCAACCCACACTTGGTCACTGAGCAATCCATCATCAATAACAAACCCTTCGTCTAAGATTACATAATGAGGGGATTGCTTTCTTACAGTAACAAGGACTACATCATGGTACCCTTCAACCAAAGGTAAGTGTTTCACTAGTTGCCATATAAGTTTCATTTGTACTTTATACACAACATAAACATAGGATTAATCACTATGGTGACAGACATAAATAGGGCTCACTGGATTTTGATTGTGATTGTACCAAAGTGGTGAAAGGTAATATAGCTTGATTCCCTACTTAGGAGCAACAATGACTTCACCCGTATGCAACAAACAGTTGACAGGTAAACTTATTTTCTCTTGATCCATACATAACTTTATTGTAGTCTTCCCTTTGTTTGCAATGGCCGAGGCTAATTTTTTTGGAATCACATAGGTCATTCAGCGCTTACGTTGCCTAGGGAGGGAGACAAGGAATCCAACGCCACACTGTGACATAGAACACGATTTTTAATACCCGTTACAACACAACAATCCTATATCACGCTTCGTAATAATGTCTCTAGAATTGATAATACCTATGCACGTAAATTATATTTTTTTAGTGCCACCAGCAGCTACAGGGCAACGTATGTGGATTCTATGTTTGCCACCATATAAGATCCAGAGGTTTGTCAACTTGCCAATTATTATTTCATGATTATCTATTTATATACATGCATATATATATATATATATATATATATATATATATATATATATATATATATATATATATATATATATATATATATATATATATATATATATATAGCGACAACGCGTGGAATTCGGCGTAAGAACATTCGATTTTGATAAACTCGTCGAAATTCGAGGAAAGCTCTCCCCATTCTTGATAGTGGATATCATAAATAAGACTGTAGAGTTTTACCTTAGTGATGAAGATTAGATGTTTAAACATTTGATACAATTGTAACCACTCAATTGTGCTTAATCAAACCATTCATTGAAATGTACTTTATTTAGTTGTTTTATACATTTGTGAGATCTGTGAAATGATTGTCATGTGCTATATATGTAATATGTTTGCTTGTTTTCAGAGAGCATGTCTAGCATTTCTTGTGGCTAGCCGAAAAACAGGAAATAATAAGATATTAAAATAGCTATCATAGATGGTTTGTAACAATAAACCATCTGTGCTATATGAATTCATAGACGATTTTTTGTATTAGCCGTCTATGATATATAAGATATCACAGACGGCTATGTTTGAGAACCTCTGTGATATATGACATATCACATACGGTTTTAGCATTAACCGTCTATAATAATTAGCATATCACATACGGCTATATTGAAGAACCGTCTGTGATATATGACATATCACAGACGGTTTTTCAAAAAAAAAACTATCTATGTTGTAGTTATCACAAATAGTTCGAGAGCTGCTGTGATAACTACCTATTATCACAAACTCATAAATTTAGACGTTTTGCTAACTGTCTGTGATAACCCTTTCTGTTGTAGTGTATAAAACCAAATGAATTATAATTTTAATGCAACCTTTCAAACAATTCAATTTAATTACACAAATTTTAATTTAGTACGACGCTTTTAATAAAATATTGAACTTATTTACTTATTTGTTATATATATTTTTTACAGCCAAAATTTTACGAATGGTCAATTTAAATACAATTAATCAGATTTTTAAAAATGAGATGTTACAGAACATAGGATTAGCATCGTTTTAAAGAAAAAAAGGATTAGCATGAAAATATCCATAAGCATGAAAGTATCCAAACAGGCTAAGCTCACTTTTTTTAAAAAAGGTACAACGTAGAGGCACACTCAACGTACAAAGTGTGTGTCATTCACACGCACACATATATGTGCCACTCACGGATACACGCGTGTGAGCCTACTATACGCACCTATAAATAACTGTTGATCGAAGGCTACAAGGCCTTCGGAGCATAAGCATGTGCTGTCTATTTTATTTTCCTGAACATATGTATCTAATGCAGGGCTCGAACACGAATGGACAAGACGCTCAACGGCAACCCTTGCCACCTGAGCTACAACCCTCAGGCTAAGCTCTCCTGCCTTCAAGATATCCCCTAGTGAATACCTATGATGTTATCCCCTAGAGAAACTATGGAGCCAGCACAATTTTCTTGTCCAGGAGTAATACTTGTAGAGTTGTTCATTTTAAACAGTGTTTTCCATTTTTTTTTTAAAAAAAAGCGCATAAATCCGCTCATGGCATTCAACCACGTTGCCACTTCGAAGTTGTATGAGATGTATTTATTTCCTTTTCAACTTCTAATTTACAGTATATAAATGATACTTATAATTAAAAAAGAGCTCTAAATAACAGGTCCCATATTACACTGATGAATATCCCCTAAATTCGATTGTGCCCTGCCGCTTGTCTTGGAAGCTTATGCGTGAGTACTATTTCGTTGTCGCATTAAAAATTTTGTCATGTGAATTATGTTGTGACTTGGGAGGCCCACTTAGCTTTCGTCCTTACTAGAATTATTGTTTTTATTACGAAAAGAAATTCTAAAGTGGGAGAGAAAAATGAAATGTAAATCTTGTTATGTTGCAAATGGCACTCCCTGTGCAATGTGCACGTGAACACTCTTAAAAATGACTTGAAACATTTTTAGGCCCCATTTGGAACTCAAGAATAAGAAAAACACACACAAAATGGGAACTAAAAACACAAGAAAACTATGTAGGTGCCGTTTGGATGTCACGAAGGAAAAACACGGGAATTTGCTAATTGGCTAGCGACGTTTCATACAACGGACGGTGAGGATGTAACCCCATTGCTTTCAGTCGCTTCACAACTGCCTAGGAGAATAAAACCGCTCCCCAAAGTTTAATGGCGTTTGCTCATTTGCCCCATGATGTCTCACTGACATGTGGGTCCTGGACCCGCATATCAGTGAGACATCATGGGGCAAATGAGCAAACGCCATTAAACTTTGGGGCAAGGGAGCAATTTTTCCTTAGGAGAAACAGGCCATACACAGGTCTGAAGAATGGACCATACTGAGCAGCGAAACATTTCACGAATCATAAACCATTATGCGACATCAAGTCTACTGCCCTTTGCGAAACCACCCAATTCAAGCGGGCCGAGCACAAATGACGCTCCAAAATGGCACCAAAGCTCTTGTAGAAGTTCAAGAATGCACAGCAACACAGGCGATCATCGCTGCGGTATTTTGCTGATCTCCTTTCATTGGAAAACCCTCTGGTCCGAGACATGGGCTTTTGCACTGTACAAATATCTATATTTCAACAAGAAGGGTGGCTGCAGGAGCCTCAAAAGAGTGCTTAGGTTGGCAAAATGAGTTCCATCGTCGACTTCAGTCTGCTGTGCATTACATTAAGAGTTCATGGGTCTTCTTAGTCCAGCTTCCACCTGTTAAAAAAACATGTCACAATCATTTCCCAAAATACATGCCCGAGTTGCAAACTTGCAATAGCTCTCCATAAATGCATCCAAATAATAATCCATAAAGGTACTACCAATAGCACTTGATGCCAATCAGCTCAAAATTGTCCATATTGCTCATTATGACCTAATATGTACAACACTACCTCCAAAGTTTGAATATTTAACCAAGAACTCTATTATTGTGGCGCAATATAATAGCAAGCAGTCAGGCAAAAGTATCTATCGGTGCTTTATTTTATGTTATATTATAGTAGGCAGCACAACAAAGGTGCATTCTCTTCAAACCCCTCATCTAGACCTGTCCAAATGGGCCGGGCCAACCATGCTGGCCCGAGGCACGGTAATGTTGGCCCGGCCCAAGCACAGCACGACATGAACACTAAATAGGCCATGCTGGCCCGACCCGACCAGGCATGCTGCACTTAGGCCGGCACCTTGGCACAGCACGTACAATACCATACCGAGGCATAGCCTAGCCCAGTACGCCACACCACGCCATTTACCCCCTCTCCCCCCAACCCTTCCAGGAGATCAGGTCTACTGAAAAGAATACTATAACTCTCATGTGGTAGTACAGTAAAATTGCTTGCAGTTGGCAATAACATTATTTGTATTAGCGTTACTGTACTCTTCTAAGCGCGGACGGACGACTTGGCAGCAAAATTACTTACGACAAGCAATAAATTTTCTTGCGACTAACAGTAAAATTACTTACGATTGGCAATAAAATTACTTATAACTGGCAATAAACTTATCTACAGCTGGCAGTAATCACTCTTCGTCGTCATCCGACTAAATGTAGGCTCTATCAATCTCACCCCCTACCACTGCCAGTGCCCCTTTGGCCCTTGCCTAGTTGCCCCCTGCTCCCTTAGCCCCTGTGACCCTGCCACTGCCATGCTACTGCATGCGGCAGCGGCACCGTCAGTGCCACCGCTGGGTGCCAGGCCGGCTGCCCCTGCCACCTCCTTCCTCCCTGTCGGTCGCCGCCTCCTTCTCACCCACACCGCCTCCTCCGTCCTCACCCACGATGCCTTCGGCCTTCTCCTCTCGCGCGGGCGGCAATGGCGGCACGACGACTATGGGCCGGCCTGGCATGGCCCGACTCCTCTATGTCGTGCCTGGGTTGGAGGGTAGACACATGGGCCGGCACGGCACGGAAACTTATTCGGATTAGCTGTGTTGGGTCTAGTCGGACCATGCCCTATATGGGCCCATACCATGCCGGGCTAGGCGGCCCATTTGGTAAGGTCTGCCCTCAGCTAGTGGGCAGGTAGCACATAGAATGAGATAAGATGGATTCAAATTCAGAGAGCACATGATCAGATTGGATTAGAGAGCAATGCCATTAGTTGTGTTAGAAGGCAGACTTACAAAAAAGACTGACGACAGAGACAGGCTATAACTATGATAAATACTGGTGAGCATAAAAGGATAAGATACCCATATCCGCATTTTGTAATACAACAGTTTTAGAAATTAGCTCATACGTGTGGTTCTCCAATGGTACATGATATTTAACACTAGATATCCACAAAAACTAACGAAACCAACTCAAGAGAGGCATCAGGGACTCCATGGCATCATAGGCCATAATTATGGTTTCGTACCACCATAATGACTTAATGAGAAGTCATGATTAATTCTGTTCAAGATATGTCGAACCTTCATGCATTTATAGTCAATCTTCAACTTAAATGAGACAGTGAAATAAGGTTACCACTCCTTGCTAACAACCTTACAAGGCCAGGATTTTTGACACAACGATGGATATGTAGAAGAATTCTCAGAATAAACTTGTTATATTATAATTCCACTAATTGGGGATAACTTACATCATTAGCCAGAAAAGATCTACTAGCAAAAGATTTAAGTCGTGGAGATTGGCCTGCAGATGTTGACCCACTATCATTACTACCACTTTGTTTATCACCCTGCAAATAGAGCAGCTCTTTGTAAATTAACACACACTAGGCTTCTATGAGTGTTGATAAAGACTTGCAGCATTGCTAAATGAGTTAAAAACTGAGTGCTGCATCCTAGACATGCTTGTTTTCCCTTTGTTTCAGAAGGCTACAAGACAGTCCTCATGAAAATGCATACAATACTTTGACAGCTAAGAGAGACATACATTTAAACAACTTCAACCTGAAGAGATGTATGACAAAAAAAACCCTCTACATTATGTTTCTACTGATAAAAAGACAACCAACATCTAGAAGGCAATGAGAATACAGAAATAGATAACAAGGTCAGAGAGAGAAGAACACAAACATTTTGTCACGATGAAAAGGTGCAGAGAAAGTAATGAAACAAATGTGTATCCTAATTGTAATACTTGCAACCCATTGCATGGCACAAAATTTAAGGTAATCTTGATCCAGTCATCAAGGTCAAAATTTACCATCTTCAATTTAGTACACCCATAACAAAAGGATATCAATATAACCATCACATAACTATGATTAACAATTGTTTTGGTCTTGTTTGGGTACTAGAAAAACTAGTCCTGGCAGAATTTTAGTGGCCAGATGGAATCCCCCTCTATCCCATGAGAAAACAATCTGACTGAGAAATAATACAGGGTAAGCATTCACATGATTTCAATGTTATCGTATTGTATTTTTAAAAAATTGATGAACTATATATGGTTCATTTTTGGAACCTGAGAATATTATAGAGTTTAATTATCAACAGCTAAAATGCTACATTTTTAAAACTGAGAATACTTGAAGGTGGGGAATATTATGTTAGCTGTGTTATATATGTATTATATAGCTGTGTATTTACCCTATTATGTGAAGGGTTTCCTGCATATATGGCATACCTGCACGTGTATATATATTGGCCCATGTCAGCCGCCGCTGGCTTTTCCGTCGCGCTTGTTGCTCTCCGCTGCCATCAATGTCTTTGCTATCAAATCGTTGCCGAGGCTCTCCATCTCCCGTCGAAACTTTCCGGACCGACGTCTTTCCGTCGGATCGCCCTGTCGCCCGGGAGGCCGCCGTCGAAACTTCCCAGTCAACGTCTACCAATCAGGTCGACCGAATCCAGACCAACGCTTCCGGAGTCTGCCGCCTGCCCGTCCGGTGCCCGCCTGAAGACCGCTGCCCGGTTTTCCACCAAACGCCGTTACCGCTGCATGGCTTTCCCCCTTCCGCCGTTGCTAGGGAGGCTGCCGTTGCCCGCTTCCTCATCGGATTGGGACACTTTTGCCGGGTGGATGCCCGCTGCTAAGGCCGCCGCGGTCTCCTCCTTGCCTTCCCCAGCCGCCGACATCACCGTAGCCGGCTGTTGTCCCGAATCTACCGCACGAGACCGCTGTTGTGTCTTCGATCGTTTGGCCATCTTTGTGACCAATTCGGTCGGCTTTTGTTGACTGGCCGACTGGGGCAAAAAGAAAAAGGAAAAAAGAAAAAGAAGAAAAAGGAAAAAGAGAAAAAGGAAAAAAGGAAAAAAAGGGAAAATGTCTTCTTTTGCAGGTATCGTTTGTTCCTCGTTGCCCAATGATTTTCGATGGTCTCAATTATTGGGACTGGTTTCAGCATATGCACCTCCACATGCGTGGTATGCGCCTTTGAGAGTTTCTTACTGGCTTGCCTTGTCCGTCTCGCCCTACTCCACTTGTTGAGCCTGCACTCCTAAAGGATGCTTCCGAAGACGCTCGTACAAAGGCATCTGAGGCTTTTGAGGATGCCGTGGAGACTTTTCAGACTCAGTATATTGCTTACAAGACATAGATTGATGAGGATGCTCATGCTTCTACTATTCTTGTTGCTAATATGGAGGTGCATCTCACTAGTGATGTTGGTTTAGCTTCTGCATAGGCAATGTGGGCGCATCTGCGTAACCGCTATGAGCCATCTAGTGATTCCTTGTACCTTACTGTTGTACGTCAGGAGCAGTCGTTGCAGGAGGGAGATGCCATTATGGACGAGTTCTATGATCAAATTGACTCTTTAGGGCCAAATGTTTGCCGCATTTGTCAGTGTTGTCAGCGTCAGCAATCTCACCTAGAGCTTTGCCGCATTTACAACTTTTTTGACACATCTCCGGTCTGAGTTTGAGCAGACTCGTGATCAGTTGCTGGCTCGTCACCCTCGTGACACTGTTGGAGGCTCTTGCAGCTATTCGTACTGAGGAGATTCACCTTCATGGTGTGGGTCTGCTATTGTCACCGTCATTTCCTTCAGTTTTGGCGGCTTCTTCAACTTATACACCTGCTGCGCCTTCGGTTCCTCCATCAGTTGCGCTTTCACCAGTAACAGCTGTTGTTGGTAGAAGACTCCACTGCACTTATTGCAACAAGGATATACATGTGGAGCAGTTTTGCTACAAGAAGGCTTTTCATCGTGGTGCCCGTCCTTCGAGGGACACTAAAGGTTCCTCCTCTCAGCGGAGTCCTGGTGCCTCTAACACTCAGGAGTTTCTCACACTGCTACATCGCATGGTTGTTTCTGCATCGTCCAGTTCTGCTGGTTCTGCTGCTCAGTCCTCCGGTGAGAGACCACCTTTTACTTCTTCCTTAGGTATATCACCTTGGATTCTTGATTCTGGTGCTTCCTTTCATATGACATCTGATTCCACCAATCTCACTTCTATTAGTCCTTTAGCTGCTCCTATCACTGTTCAAACAGCAGATGGTATCTCTCTTTCTGTTGCAGAACGAGGCACTCTTTTAAATCTATTCTTTCATGTTCCTACTATGTCTCATGTTCTAAAACTAACCATGCAGCTCATATCTGCCGGTCAGCTCACTGATCATGGTTGTCGTGTTATTCTCGATTCTGATTCTTGTTGTGTTCAGGATCATCACACAGGGACTTTGGTTGGTACTGGCCCTCGCCTCCGTGTCTCACGACGGCTCTGGAAGTTTGTTTGACTTCATCTTCTTTCCGCAGCCCCTGTCAGTCTTGTCACCTCCACCACTGCCTCCGCATCTTTTGCATCCTCCACAGTGTCTTTTGCTCAGTGGCATCATCGTTTAGGATATCTTTGTGGGTCGCGTATATCTTCATTACTTCGTCATGGTCTTTTAGAGTCTGTGTCTGATGATGCTCTCTAAACTGTCAAGTTGTAAGCTTAGCAAACAGCTTAAACTCCCCTATTCCTCTAGTGAGTCAGTGTCTCAATGTCCTTTTGATCTTGTTCATTCTGATGTCTGGGGTCCAGCTTCTTTCATTTCGAAAGGAGGTCATCAATATTATATAATTTTTATTGATGATTTTTCTCAACATACATGGATATGCTTTATGTTATCTCGTAGTGAGGTTTTATCCATCTACAAGACTTTCCACCATGATCCGTACTCAGTTTGACTCTCTTCATGTTTTTCGTGCTGATTCCGCTGGGGAGTACTTGTCAAGAGTTCTTCGTGGTTTTCTTACTGAACAGGGCACTCTCTCAGTTTTCTTGTCCCGGTTCTCATGCTCACAATGGTATGGCTAAACACAAGCATCGTTATCTTCTTGAGACAGCTCAAGCTCTCATGCTTGCTTCTATTGTTCCACTGCACTTTTGGACTGAGCCAATTCCTACTGCCACTTTTCTGATCAATAGTCCGCTCTTCTGCTCTTCGGGGAGGGATCCCAGTTGAGCGTCTCTGTGTTAAGACTCCTGATTATTCCAATCTTCGCCTCTTTGGGTGTGTGCTATATTCCTCTTGCACCTCATAAGCGCACCAAGCTGGCCGCTTAGTCTATTGAGTGTCTTTTTCTGGGCTATAGTGCTGAGCACAAGGGATATCGTTGTTGGAATCCTATCGGCCGACAGATGCAGATTTCTCGGGATGTTACTTTTGATGAGTCTCGTCCTTTCTATCCTCGCCCTTCTCCTTCCTCCACTTCAGCATCTCTTGTCAAGCAACGTTCTTTCCTGACTTTTCCTTCCACCCCCATAGTCGCCACTCCACAACAGCCTTTGGTCTCTCTGGTGCCTCCTTCCCAGTTAGAGCTGGGACTTGGGCCGAGCCGTGCCGGCACGGCCCGGGCCCATCGTGCCGCTTCGTGCCGTGCCTGCTCGGCCCAGTCATCTCGCCGTGCCGTGCCGGCCCACGTCGTATCTGGCCAGGCCCAAGCCCGGCCCAAAGCCCACCGTGCCAGCGTTCGTGCCGTGCCAGCCCAAGCCCAGCCCGAAATTACTATACGCGAACACGAACGCGGTGGCGACGGTCGTCATCTTCCATTCTCTCGTACCCGTCTCGTTTAAAACTAGTTGAAATTAAATTAATTGCATAAAAACATAGGCACGCAACAACATAAATATTTCGGGAAAAAGTGAAATTTCTTTAATATTTTAGAAATACAATGTTACTGCCTCGTTAAAAACCTTACGCCCCAGAGTGGGGTTTCCCGAGTAAGGAAAAGAGTACAGTAACAATATATGTATATACAAAATATTACAACATGCGTAGATAATATCTACTCAGCAATGTCTAGGTCAGCATACACTTGTACGATTTCAGGATCCTCCAGTTGATGTTGTTCCCGCTCTTTGGCTAACTCCCAGTCTTTGGCATATGTGATTGCCTCCACCATCCTGGGCGTAAGGGATGATCTTCTCTCTTCTATTATTCTCCCTACCATATTGAACATCGCTTCTGAAGAGACAGTGGACACTGGCACCAGGAGAACATCCCATGCGAAATGTGACAGCACAGGGAAGATCCGCTTGTTGTTCTTCCACCACTCGAGCAAGTCTATCTTGCTTCCATCAGTAAGATCAGGATCAATGTTTGCAAAATCATGCTCCAAATAGTGGTTCAACTCTGAGATAGAATTCCACTTGGAGGATGCCTGAGACTGAGAGGACGAAGAAGTAGACTTGCTCTTTAGTTTCTTCCACAAGTGTCCGAAGCCTGTCTTCCCATGTTGCGTCTGCTGTGAGGCCTCCGATCTTCCGCTGTTGGCAAACTTATCATGATACAAACGAAAAACACGAAAAAGCTCCTGTTTGATATGTTCGAAAGCTTCTGAAAAATCTAAACCAAGACATTCACCTATCCCCTCCATAGCTTCCTGTAAATCTGCCAACTTTATTGTAGGATCAAAAATAATAGCAAAACAATACAGGTGTGAAAGAACCAAAATATTTAACAAATTTTTCTTCCATTGCTACGACGGCATGGCCTAAAATAGCATCGTCCCTAGATTTAGCAATTTTATCTGCAATTAACCAAATAAACTCTATAACTAAGCAAGAGGTAGGATAATAAATACCAGATAAAACTTTTGTTGCTTTATAAAAAGGTTTTAAAAACTCTCGAAAATGACTAGCAACCTGCCAGTCTGAACTTGTAACTAGCAATTCATTATTTTGACAGTTAGCATTGACAAAAACGGATATGATATTTTCGTAACCTTGTATCTTTTTTAGCATGATATATGTTGAGTTCCACCTCACCTTCATGTCAAGGCCAAATTTTCTTGGCTCTTTCCCATTAGCTGCACAGTACTCCGCGAACCTAGCTACCACTTGTGGAGAACTTGCGAGGTAACGAATAGCATCACGGATACTGTTCAGATATGGACCAATTACTTGCATACCATCTTGAACAACAAGATTCAAGATGTGGCATACACATCTCTGGTGAGGATGTTCATAGCCGTTGTGTTTGCCGATGCGTTATCTAGAGTTATAGAAGCAATTTTATTATCTATCTTAAACTCATCAAGTACATATAATATACGCTCGGCAATTGCCTCTCCCGTGTGCGATTCATTTATTAATTTAAATCATATGACTCTTTTGTTTAGTTTATAATTATCACCTAAATAATGAGCTACAACACTAAGGTATGCACTTCTTTGGTGGGATGATGTCCAAATATCGAAGGTTATGGCAAAAGAATATTGAACTTGTTGGAATTGTTGTTTTAACTCTACCAGTTCTTTTTGATACATCAGTAAAATATCGGATGTAGTAGTCCTCCTACTAACATGTTGGTACTGTGGGCAAAAGCCGCGTTGGATCATTCTTTCGAACGCGCGGCTTTCACCCATCCTAATCGGCTGATCTTCTGAAACTATATATCTAGCAATTTCCTCCCGTGCATTAAGAGGGTTGTACACCCAAGTACTTACAGAACCATCGGCCTCGAAGTTTAGTTGTGTTTTACTCCTCCTCGGTCCTGTGCCGCCATCTTGCTAAGCATGCTTTGTAGTGGCGGTTCAAGTGTCCTGTCCCTACAGCTGTACGAGCACTTAATTTAGCATTACAATAATTACAAGTTGCGATATCTACCGTTTCACCGTCTCGGATTTCCTGGCTCCAGGTCATATGCTTCCAGCATTCCGCCCTTCGTGCAGACCCGCCAATGTTGGCGTCCGTGGACGGTGAGAGAATTCTGGTGTGCCAGTTGCAACCTGGTACTCCTCATAGCCCTCTGTACCGTCCATATGACGGTCATCCATGCCGTAGTCTCCCATGCTTGGCGAGAGCCGACGAGCATCAATGGGGTCGGAGGAGGACTAGAGGAGCGACGGCGAGAGCTTACACTAAGTCGTCCCGCTGTCTTTTTCGAACTTCGATTTCTCTGCATACTGCTTGATTGCTCCCTGGAACTGCGGCTTCTTGGTAACATGGTGATTAATTAATAAATAAGAAATATAAATACAATAAATGTGCTTGCGAAATTAGAAGTAATAAATAAATAAAGAGTATAAATGCAGAAAATATAGGAAATAAACTTGTGAAATGAGAAGAAATAAATAAGAAGCTCGGTGAAGAAATATGATGCAGAGTGAAGAAATAGAGCTCTCTATGTTGCCGGGAAGAAATTGCAGAGCGGAGACCGAAGAGAGTGAAGAATGAAGTTTTGTGATTATAGAATCCGTGATGCTGGCGGAGGCCGGAGGGAGTGCATTTATAACTATAAAATCGAACGTTATCTGCCGAACGTTATCTGCCAAAGATAGATGAACGTTGTCTCTTGTCTGCGAACGTTATCTGCCAAAGTTAGATGAACATTGTCTCTTGTCTGCGAACATTATCTGCCAAAGTTAGATGAACATGTTACTTGCTGGAGTCTTGCTGTTGGTGATAGCAAGATCCTTACTCTCATCGAGAGGATGACACTTGGGGATGGGGCAATTTTCTCTTGTTTATTTCTCACACAATGTCATACCAACCTGAGGGGTTGGAGATACATATTTATAGGCTGCTAGTCAGCCAAGCATATGCCAAGATGCTATCCTAGACTAGTCCAAGATGCTGTCCTAAAGCTAGTCTAAGATGCTAAAGCAAAAAGCTGCTAAAGCAAAAGGCAAGTCCTAGATGCTAAAGCAAAAGCAAGTCCTAGATGCTAAAGCAAAAAAACAAAAACACCATGTACACCATGTGCAGACAACACAAAGATTTATCTATCATTCTCCCCCTAAGTCTTGTGCGTCGTCTTGTGGGAGAGTTGAACCATCCTGATCTTGGAGCAGAGCTCAAGAACTTGATCCTTCCAAGAGGCTTGGTGAGCAGATCCGCAAGCTGATCCGTGGTGTTGATGTAGCTTGCCTTGATGCTTCCTTCATCCAAGCAGCCTCGGATGAAATGGTACTTCACCCGGATGTGCTTGTTCCGTTCATGGAAAACGGGGTTCTTTGCCAGGGCTAGAGCGGACTTGTTGTCCACCCTGAGCTCCACTGCTTCAGTGTCCCTGCCGAGGAGATCACCAAGCAGTCGAGCGAGCCAGAGTGCCTGAGTCGAAGTGGTGGAAGCCGCTATGTACTCGGCCTCACAGCTGGACAGGGCCACCACCTGCTGCTTGACTGACTGCAAGTGAACGAGGCACTTGCCGAGGAAGAAGAGAATCCCGCTTGTGCTCTTGCTGGTGTCGATGTCGCCCGCGTGGTCACTGTCGCTGTACCCGACGAAGTGTGCCGCGCCAGGACACCTCGGGTAATGGAGGCCGTGGTCAAGGGTCCCCGCAACGTAGCGGATGATCCTCTTCACAGCCTGCTGATGCTCCGTCGTCGGTCGTTGCATGAACCGACTAACGTAGCCGACGGAGAATGCCAAGTCCGGTCGTGTGTGGGCGAGGTAGCGAAGGCTCCCCACAAGACGCCGGTACTGTGTAGCGTCCACCTCCTCCGTCGTGCTGTCGCGGCTCAGCTTCAGCCTCTCCTCCATCGGAGTGAGAGCTGGGTTGCAGTCGGTGAGCCCAGCTAGCTCAACGACGCGCTTGGCGTAAGCGGTCTGTCGAAGCGTGATCCCGGAATCATCCTGGTGCACCTCGATCCCTAAGTAGAAGGAGAGGGGCCCCAGGTCACTCATCTGGAAGGTGGCCTTCATCTCTTCCTTGAATGCCGCCACCTCCGCATCCTTGGTGCCGGTGATCACCAAGTCGTCGACGTAGACACCCACCAGCAGGGCATTTTCTCCACTGCCCCGCCGGTAGATGGCCGCCTCGTGCGGACTTTGCTCGAAGCCCATCCCTTTCAGCGTGGAGTCCAACTTGGCGTTCCACGCCCTCGGTGCCTGTCGCAAGCCATAGAGGGCCTTGCGCAGGCGGAGCACCTTGCCCTCCTTGCCGGGGATCGCAAATCCCGGCGGCTGATGCACGTAGACCTCCTCCTTCAAGTCGCCGTTAAGAAATGCCGACTTAACATCCATGTGATGAACACGCCAGCCTTCCTGGACAGCTAGCGCAAGGAGGAGTCGCACGGACTCCATCCGTGCGACGGGTGCGAAGGCGTCATCGAAGTCGACCCCCTCCTGCTGCACGAAGCCTCGTGCCACCAAGCGAGCCTTGTGCTTGACGATGGCGCCGGCTTCATCCCGCTTCAGCTTGAACACCCACTTAAGGGTGATCGCGCGGTGACCGGCAGGAAGATCCGCCAGCTCCCACGTCCGGTTCCGCTCGACGGCGTCCATCTCCTGCTTCATCGCAACACGCCACGCCGCGTCTCCCTCCGCCTCAGCGAAGCAGCGGGGCTCGCCGTCGTCGCATGCCAAGTGCAGCTCCACCTCGCAGTCGCGCTGCACCAGTCCAGGGACGGGCAGCTCGCCGAGGATGTTGTCCATGGTACGATAGCGCAGAGGCTCGTCGTCGTGGTAGGCGTCGACGCGGTCCTCGTCGTGGGACAGCGGAGTAGCGAACTCCACCATGCGCTGCTCGTCGTGGACCGAAACTGATGGGGCCGATCCCAGTGGTGTGGCCGCCGGTGCAGGAGTGGTGAGCCGGTGGTGAAGAGGGGGGCGTAGCCGGTGCCGAAGGTGGTGGAGCACTCGCCGGAGCTGGTGGCGAGCAAGGTGTCGAGGTGGACGAGCTCGGTGAAGACGAGCTGCTAGCTCCCCCGGCTCTCTCGAAGTGGACGTAGTCGACAACAAAGTCCCTGAGAGTCGAAGTCGAACCGTCGTCCACCGCCTTGTCCCACGTCCAGCCTCGCCCTTCGTCGAACACAGTGTCACGCGAGATGCGGACGCGTTGTGTGACAGGGTCGAGGATGCGGTAGGCCTTCGAGCCCTCCGCGTAGCCGATGAACACTCCCGGAGTGCTCCTGTCGTCGAGCTTGCCGATGTGGCCAAGCTCCTTGGCGAACGCGAGGGAGCCGAAGACCCGCAAGTGGAAGACCGCCGGTTTGCGCCCATGCCAAGCCTCGTACGGCGTCCTGCCGTCGAGCGCCTTGGTAGGCGAGCGGTTGAGGATGTAGACGGTCGTCACCACCGCCTCTCCCCAGAAGACAGCCGGCATCCCCCTCTGCTTGAGGAGGGCCCGAGCCATCCCCACAACCGTCTGATTGCGCCGCTCGACGACGCCGTTCTGCTGTGGGCTGTACGGCGCGGAGTAGTGGCGCTGAATGCCCTCATCAGCGCAGTACGACGCGAATTCAGCCGCCGTGAATTCGCCGCCGTTGTCTGTGCGCAGCACGCGCAGCTTGCGGCCGCACTCCGCCTCCGCAGCAGCCTGCGTGCGCCTGATGGCGTCCGCAGCCTCTCCCTTGCTGCCAAGGACCATGACCCACATGTAGCGGGAGAGGTCGTCGACGAGCAGCAGGAAGTAGCGTCGTCCTCCTAGTGTGGCCGGTGTCACCGGGCCACACAAGTCCCCGTGCACGAGCTCGAGCCTCTCCTTGGCTCGGAAACTCGCCTGCTGGGGAAAGGGGAGTCGCCTCTGCTTCGTCATCACGCAGATGTCGCAGAACTGCTCCACATGGTCAAGGCACGGCAGGCCTCGCACCATTTCCGTGGCACTGAGCCGCTTCAGGGCCTCGAAGTGAAGGTGCCCAAAGCGCTCGTGCCACTGCCACGCCTCGTCGTCCCGACGAGCAGCGAGACAGAGGGGTTGTGCCACCTGCATGTGAAGAATGTAGAGTCGATTTGCGCCTCTGGTTACCTTGGCAAGAAGGCGACGGCGAAGATCCCAAATCCGCAGCACCCCGTGCTCGATCTCGACACGCGAGCCGTTCTCATCCAGCTGTCCCAAGCTGATGATGGAGTTCCGCAGATCGGGGATGTAGTAGACGTCGGTGAGCAGCCTGTGCTCACCAGACACGGTGGTGAAGATGACGGAGCCGACGCCCTTGATTTCCACGCCGGAGGCGTCCCCAAACTTGACGGAGCCTCGGACGCTAGAGTCAAACTCGGCGAAGAACTCCCGTCGACCGGTCATGTGATGGGTGGCGCCGGTGTCGAGGCACCACCCGTCAGTCTTGTCGTTGCCGGAGCCGTAGCCGAGGAGGGCGTGTGCTTTTGGCTCGTCAAGGTGGAGGAGAGCCACTGCGGCCGGTGCCGCTGGAGGTAGTTCGATGCTCGCATGAGCAATGAACAGAGCCGGCTGCTCCTCCTCTGCCTGCGCGACGTGGGCCTGGCCGCGTCGTGGCTGTCGACAATCCCTGGCCCAATGACCAAGCTTGCCGCAGTTGTGGCAAGAGTCGTCTCGTGCCGGCTTTTGCTTGCCAGCAGCGCCGCCCTGGGCGCCTCCACGGTCATCACCCTCGGCACGTCCTCGCGCCCCTGCCTGGGCGTCTTTGCGCGGCTTGCCGCGCTTGCCACGGTTGTGGCCGCCTGTCGTGGAAGAGGGCTCCCCCTTCTTCCTGTCACCTTGGCTGGCAGCCCACTGCTCCCGAGTGAGGAGGAGCTTCCCGCCAATGGTGACGGGTCCCGAGAGGCGCTGTGGCTCATCGCTATCAACGACCTTGAGGCGACCCAACGCCTCCTCGATCGTCATCGTGGAGACGTCCAGCAGAGACTCGATCGAGCGAGCCATCTGCTTGTACTTCTCGGGGACGCAGCGGAAGAGCTTCTCCACAGCTCTCTCTTCGCCGTAGGTGTCGTCACCGAACTGCACCAACTTCTGCAACAGAGTGTTGAGACGGAGAGCAAAGTCATCAACGTCCTCACCTGGCTTGAAGGCCAGGTTCTCCCACTCCGTGCGTAGTGCCTGCAGTGTAGACTTGCGTGCGCGGTCGCTGCCGATGCGTGCTGCAGCGATGGCGTCCCAAGCCTTTTTGGCAGTCCGCTTGTTGGTAAGCGAGAACTGCATCTCGGGCGGGACTGCAGCGATGAGAGCATCCAGCCCGTCAATCCTGGTCGTAGTCGCCGTACCGGACTGCATCCCACATATGCCGCACCTGGAGATTTACCCTCATCACCGCAGCCCACTCGATGTAGTTGGTCTTGGTGAGGGTAGGCCACCCGCCGCCGGGGCCGACGTCCCTGACGACAGCCTGGTACTCGTGGTGACCACGGTACCGAACCGGGGAGAGAGAGCCGCATCGCCTGTGAGGGCCGCGCTCTCCGTCGACCCGTACACCGCCGCCGTACGCGCCTCCTCTAGGAGCGTCACCGGCGCGTGCGCGCCTGTCTGGGCTGCCGCCGCGCTCGTGGGCGTGCGCGGCTGCCCACTGCGCCGCTTGCCCTCGCGCTGCCTCCCTCTCCAACGGCTCAAGATCCGCGTCGGCGCTGTCATCAGCAGAGATGGAGCTGCTGTTGCTGCCGCGCAGAACCTTGACCTCCGCTGCTGCCGCACGCGCTGCATCTGCCGCCGCCGCCGCTTCCACCTCCGCTCTGGCTGCTGCCAGCTCTGCCGCTGCCAGCCTTGACGCCCTTTCCGCCGCCGCAGCGGTCTCCGCCGCCGCTCGCTCGCGCTGCTCTGCCGCGGCGAGCTCGGCCGTCTGCTGACGCCGCGTGCTCGAGGCGACCGAGCGCTGAGACTGCCCTGCGGACATGGCTTGCTACTGGGGGGTGTTGCGTGGAGAGAGGGCTGCTTCTGACGAGCTGCTGCCCGTCTCCGGAGAGGAGTGAGCGGGGACAGCCGGAGCTGCTGCTGCTACCGGCTGGGGCTGCTGCGAGGCCGGAGAAGGAGATGAGCAGGAGATGCTCAGGCTACAGGATAGTATGGCTCTGATACCACTTGTTACTCGCTGGAGTCTTGCTGTTGGTGATAGCAAGATCCTTACTCTCATCGAGAGGATGACACTTGGGGATGGGGCAATTTTCTCTTGTTTATTTCTCACACAATGCCATACCAACCTGAGGGGTTGGACATACATATTTATAGGCTGCTAGTCAGCCAAGCATATGCCAAGATGCTATCCTAGACTAGTCCAAGATGCTGTCCTAAAGCTAGTCTAAGATGCTAAAGCAAAAAGCTGCTAAAGCAAAAAGCAAGTCCTAGATGCTAAAGCAAAAGCAAGTCCTAGATACTAAAGCAAAAAAACAAAAACACCATGTACACCATGTGCAGACAACACAAAGACTTATCTATCAGAACATCTGTTCAAAGTCCAAACCTTCAACTCTCTGTCCATCTTTTTTCCCACCGGCGAACTGGCCATCCTTTCCAATTAGAGCTGGGACTTGGGCCGGGCTATTTTGGGCCAGCCCGAAGCACGGCCGGCACGGCCCGGCCCAACACGTGGCGGGCCGTGCTGGCACGGCACGAAGGTTGGGCCGGGCCGGGCCTCAAACTTCGGCACGGTGGGCGGCACGGCACGGCACGGCAGATCGTGCCGTGCTCGGGCCGGCACGGCACGGCGGGCTTCGGCGGCACGGCGGGCTCGGGCGGCACGGTGGCACGGACTGGTGTCGGGGACTCGGCCACTCGGGGGCTCGGGGCAGTCGGGCGCCGAAGGAGCCGCCGAGCCGGGCGTCGGTCGCCGAAGGAGCAGGGAGGGGGTGGAGGTGCCGGGCCGCCGGGGGAGGGGACGGAGGCGCCGGGCAGGGCGTCGGGCCGCCGAAGGAGCCGCCGAGCCGGGCGTCGGACGTCGGTCGTCGAAGGAGCCGGGAGGGGGCGGAGGCGCCGGGCCGCCGGGGGAGGGGACGGAGGCGCCGGGGAAGGGGAAGGGGGCGGACTGGCGGAGTCACCGGGGAAGCCGGGAAGGGGGCGGCGGTGATGGGGACCATGGGGCGGCGGGGAGGGGGAGGGGGCGGAGGGGGAGGCGGCGCGGGAGGGGGAGGGGGCGGCGGCCGGCGAGGGAGGCAGCGCGGGAGGGGGAGGGGGAGGGGGCTGCGCGGGAGGGGGAGGGGGCGGCGGCCGGTGGGGGAGGGGGCGGCGAGCGAAGTGGCGAGGGAGGGGGAGCCGGCCAGCCGGGGGAGGCCGAGGGAGGGAGGGACCGGTGGGGGGCTGAGGGAGGGAGGGGCCGGAGGGGGAGGCGGAGCCGTGGAGGGGCCGGCGGCGGAGGGGGGAGCCGCGCGTGGGAGGAGGGACTAAGGGAGAGGGAGAGTCCGGACTCCAGAGAGAGACTGAGAGACTAGAGAAAGTAGAGAGGGAGGGAGGGAGTACCGACTACCGAGGGAGGCTCCTTTTGACCGGTCCGTAGAGGGACGGCCGGACGGGCTCACGGGCAGCGCAGCAGAGCCGCAGAGGGAGCTGCGACGTGGCAGCATTGGAAAGGATGGCCAGTCCGCCGGTGGGAAAAAAGATGGACAGAGAGTTGAACGTTTGGACTTTGAACAGATGTTCATCTAACTTTGGCAGATAACGTTCGCAGACAAGAGACAATGTTCATCTAACTTTGGCAGATAACGTTCGCAGACAAGAGACAACGTTCATCTATCTTTGGCAGATAACGTTCGATTTTATAGTTATAAATGCACTCCCTCCGGCCTCCGCCAGCATCACGGATTCTATAATCACAAAACTTCATTCTTCACTCTTCGGTCTCCGCTCTGCAATTTCTTCCCAGCAACATAGAGAGCTCTATTTCTTCACTCTGCATCATATTTCTTCACCGAGCTTCTTATTTATTTCTTCTCATTTCACAAGTTTATTTCCTATATTTTCTGCATTTATACTCTTTATTTATTTATTACTTCTAATTTCGCAAGCACATTTATTGTATTTATATTTCTTATTTATTAATTAATCACCATGTTACCAAGAAGCCGCAGTTCCAGGGAGCAATCAAGCAGTATGCAGAGAAATCGAAGCTCGAAAAAGACAGCGGGACGACTTAGTGTAAGCTCTCGCCGTCGCTCCCCTAGTCCTCCGACCCCCATTGATGCTCGTCGGCTCTCGCCAAGCATGGGAGACTACGGCATGGATGACCGTCATATGGACGGTACAGAGGGCTATGAGGAGTACCAGGTTGCAACTGGCACACCAGAATTCTCTCACCGTCCACGGACGCCAACATTGGCGGGTCTGCACGAAGGGCGGAATGCTGGAAGCATATGACCTGGAGCCAGAAATCCGAGACGGTGAAACGGTAGATATCGCAACTTGTAATTATTGTAATGCTAAATTAAGTGCTCGTACAGCTGTAGGGACAGGACACTTGAACCGCCACTACAAAGCATGCTTACGCAAGATGGCGGCACAGGACCGAGGAGTAAAACACAACTAAACTTCGAGGCCGATGGCTCTGTAAGTACTTGGGTGTACAACCCTCTTAATGCACGGGAGGAAATTGCTAGATATATAGTTTCAAAAGATCAGCCGATTAGGATGGGTGAAAGCCGCGCGTTCGAAAGAATGATCCAACGCGGCTTTTGCCCACAGTACCAACATGTTAGTAGGACTACTACATCCGATATTTTACGGATGTATCAAAAAGAACTAGTAGAGTTAAAACAACAATTCCAACAAGTTCAATATTTTTTTGCCATAACCTTCGATATTTGGACATCATTCCACCAAAGAAGTGCATACCTTAGTGTTGTAGCTCATTATTTAGATGATAATTATAAACTAAACAAAAGAGTCATATGATTTAAATTAATAAATGAATCGCACACGGGAGAGGCAATTGCCGAGCGTATATTATATGTACTTGATGAGTTTAAGATAGATAATAAAATTGCTTCTATAACTCTAGATAATGCATCGGCAAACACAATGGCTATGAACATCCTCACCCCAAGATTACAAACATATATTGGTGGTTATGTCCTCCACCAAAGATGTGTATGCCACATCTTGAATCTTGTTGTTCAAGATGGTATGCAAGTAATTGGTCCATATCTGAACAGTATCCGTGATGCTATTCGTTACCTCGCAAGTTCTCCACAAGTGGTAGCTAGGTTCGCGGAGTACTGTGCAGCTAATGGGAAAGAGCCAAGAAAATTTGGCCTTGACATGAAGGTGAGGTGGAACTCAACATATATCATGCTAAAAAAGATACAAGGTTACGAAAATATCATATCCGTTTTTGTCAATGCTAACTGTCAAAATAATGAATTACTAGTTACTAGTTCAGATTGGCAGGTTGCTAGTCATTTTCGAGAGTTTTTAAAACCTTTTTATAAAGCAACAAAAGTTTTATCTGGTATTTATTATCCTCCCTCTTGCTTAGTTATAGAGTTTATTTGGTTAATTGCAGATAAAATTGCTAAATCTAGGGACGATGCTATTTTAGGCCATGCCGTCGTAGTAATGGAAGAAAAATTTGTTAAATATTTTGGTTCTCTTTCACACCTGTATTGTTTTGCTATTATTTTTTATCCTACAAAAAAGTTGGCAGATTTACAGGAAGCTATGGAGGTGATAGGTAAATGTCTTGGTTTAGATTTTTCAAAAGCTTTCGAACATATCAAACAGGAGCTTTTTCGTGTTTTTCGTTTGTATCATGATAAGTTTGCCAGCAACGGAAGATCGGAGGCCTCACAGTAGACGCAACATGGGAAGACAGGCTTCGGACACTTGTGGAAGAAACTAAAGAGCAAGTCTACTTCTTCGTCCTCTCAGTCTCAGGCATCCTCCAAGTAAAATTCTATCTCAGAGTTGAACCACTATTTGGAGCATGATTTTGCAAACATTGATCCTGATCTTACTGATGGAAGCAAAATAGACTTGCTCGAGTGGTGGAAGAACAACAAGCGGATCTTCCCTGTGCTGTCACATTTCGCATGGGATGTTCTCCTGGTGCCAGTGTCCACTGTCTCTTCAGAAGCGACGTTCAGTACGGTAGGGAGAATAATAGAAGAGAGAAGATCATCCCTTACGCCCACGATGGTGGAGGCAATCACATGTGCCAAAGACTGGGAGTTAGCCAAAGAGCGGGAACAACATCAACTGGAGGATCCCGAAATCGTACAAGCGTATGCTGACCTAGACATTGCCGAGTAGATATTATCTACGCATGTTGTAATATTTTGTGTATACATATATTGTTACTGTACTCTTTTCCTTACTCGGGAAACCCCACTCTGGGCATAAGGTTTTTAACGAGGCAGTAACATTGTATTTCTAAAATATTAAAGAAATTTCACTTTTTCCCGAAATATTTATGCTGTTGTGTGCCTATGTTTTTATGCAATTAATTTAATTTCAACTAGTTTTAAACGAGGCGGGTACGAGAGAAAGGAAGATGACGACCGTCGCCACCGCGTTCGCGTTCGCGTATAGTAATTTCGGGCTGGGCTTGGGCTGGCACGGCACGAACGCTGGCACGGTGGGCTTTGGGCCGGGCTTGGGCCTGGCCGGAGACAACGTGGGCCAGCACGGCACGGCGAGATGACTAGGCCGAGCAGGCACGGCACGAAGCACGATGGGCCCGGGCCGTGCCGGCACGGCACGGCCCAAGTCCCAACTCTATTTCCAATGCTGCCACGTCGCAGCTCCCTATGCGGCTCTGCTGTGCTGCCGTGAGCCCGTCCGGCCGTCCCTCTACGGACCGGTCAAAAGGAGCCTCCCTCGGTAGTCGGTACTCCCTCCCTCCCTCTCTACTTTCTCTAGTCTCTCACTCTCTCTGGAGTCCAGACTCTCCCTCTCCCTCAGTCCCTCTCCTCCCACGCGCGGCTTCCCCCACCCCGGCTCCGCCTCCCCCTCCGGCCCCTCCCTCCCTCAGCCCCCCCACCGCTCCCTCCCTCCCTCGGCCTCCCCCAGCTGGCCGGCTCCCCCTCCCTCGCCACTTCCCCGGCCGCCCCCTCCCGCGCCGCCTCCCCCGCCGGCCGCCGCCCCCTCCCCGCCGCCCCATGGTCCCCATCACCGCCGCCCCCTTCCCGGCTTCCCCGGTGACTCCGCCAGTCCGCCCCCTTCCCCTTCCCCGGCGCCTCCGCCCCCTCCCCCGGCGGCCCGGCGCCTCCACCCCCTCCCGGCTCCTTCGGCGACCGACGCCCGACGCCCGGCTCGGCGGCTCCTTCGGCGCCCGACTGCCCCGAGCCCCCGAGTGGCCGAGTCCCCGACACCCGTCCGTGCCACCGTGCCGCCCGAGCCCGCTGTGCCGCCGAAGCCCGCCGTGCCGTGCCGCCCACCGTGCCGAAGTTTGAGGCCCGGCCCAGCCCACCCTTCGTGCCGTGCCGGCACGGCCCGCCACGTGTCGGGCCGGGCCGTGTCGGGCCGGGCCGTGCCGGCCGTGCTTCGGGCTGGCCCAAAATAGCCCGGCCCAAGTCCCAGCTCTATTCCCAGTCGGCACCTTCTCCCGAGGTTACTCCTGACTTTGTTCCTTCTTATCCTCTCTACTATACTCGCCGTCTGCGAGTTGAGGATTCTTCTAATGTGCCCTCTCCTTCTGATGGGTCATCCTCTTCAGCCTCTGCTCCTCGGTATGCTCTTCACGATCACCAGTCTATTCGGCCACCTAAGCGTTTTGGTTTTGCTGCTGCTGCTCTTACCAAACCGACTTCTTACCGTGATGTGCTGTTCATCAGGAGTGGCAGCATGCGATGGCAGAGGAGATTGTTGCCCTTGAGTGTACTGGCACGTGGGATCTTGTTCCTCTTCCTGCACGTGTTACTCCTATCACGTGCAAGTGAATCTATAAGGTTAAGACCAGCTCCGACGTCTTGTAGCGCGCCTTGTAGCGCGTGGTTTTCAGCAGGAGCATGGTCGTGACTGCGATGAGACCTTTAATCCTATCGCTCACATGACCATTGTTCACACTTTCCTTGCTATGGCCTCTGTTCGACAATGGCCTACCTCCCAATTGGACATCAAGAATACATTTCTCAATAGCGAGTTGCATGAGGTCTACATGCAGCCGCCCCCTAGGTATTCTGCTCCTGAGGGTATGGTTTGTCGTCTTCGTCGATCTCTCTATGGCCTTAAGCAAGCTCCTCGTGCCTGGTTTGATCGTTTCTCTTCTGTTGTCACTGCAGCTGATTTCTCTGCCAGTGCTCATGATCCTGTTCTTTTTATTCACATTTCACCTCGTTGTCGGACGCTTCTCCTTTTGTACGTTGATGATATGATTGTTACTAGGGATGATTCTCAGTATATCACTTTTGTCAATGAGCGTCTTCATGAGCAGTTTCTCATGTCTGATTTGGGTCTGTTTCGCTACTTTCTTGGGATTGAGGTTATTTCTGCTCCTTGGGACTTCTATCTGTCCCAAGAAAAGTGTATCCAAGATCTTCTTGATCGTGCATCTCTTACTGATCAGCGTACAGCTGAGACTCTAATGGAGCTTAATGTTCATTTTTGTCCCACTGATGGTGAGCGTCATACTGAGCCTACTCGCTATTGTCATCTTATTGGAAGCCTTATTTATATTGCTATCACTCGTCCTGACATTTCGTACCCTGTGCATATCCTAAGTTAGTTTATTTCTGCTCCCACTCAGCTCCATTATAGTCATCTTCTTCGTGTTCTGTGATACCTTCGTGGAACTCTCTCATCATCTCTTTTTCCCTCACTCTAGCTCTTTACAGCTCCAGGCATATTCTGATGCCACCTGGGCTAGTGATCCCTTGATCACCAGTCTCTCTCTGCTTATTGTGTTTTTCTTGGTGGTTCTCTCATTGCTTGGAAGACTAAGAAGCAGACAGCGGTTTCTCATTCAGGTGCTGAGGCTGAGTTGCGAGTTATGCCTTTGTTGACTGCGGAGGTTACTTGGCTACGGTGGTTATTTGAGAATTTTGGTGTTTTTGTTTCTGCACCGACTCCTCTTTTGTCCAACAGTACAAGTGCTATTAGCATTGCTAAAGATCCGGTGAAGCATGAGCTTACAAAGTATATTAATATTGATGCTTCCTACATGCGGACACAGGTGCAGGATCAGATTGTTGCTCTTCAGTATGTGCCTTCAGAACTTCAGTTGGCAAACTTCTTCACAAAGACACAGACCAGAGCCCAGCACAGCTTCTATCTCTCCAAACTTCATGTTGTTGATCCACCATAAGTTTGAGGGGTGTTAGACATATATTATATAGATGTGTATTTACCCTATAGTGCGAGCGGTTTACTGCATATATGCCATACTTAAACGTGTATATATTGGCCCATTGGCCTCATGATGAATACAAGCGCTATTCATAACAAGCTGCAAAGCGTGTGTATGATGTTATCTTAAAACTATGATGCGATTGTATTAGCAAAGAAAAGAGCCACTTATATGAAAATGTAATGCGGTATGAATTAAAAATGTAGGTCAACCTAACTAGAAAAACTAAAAAGATATGTTATAATATACAATTATCTCATTGGTACTTGTTCATACAAATATACGTAAGGAAATATGTAACACAAATTAGAAAGGAATACCTGATGATTGCATGCATTGTTTCGGACATCCTCAAAAAGTGAAGAATAGTAGAAGGGATCATATATTGAACCTCCCAATATATCATCAGCCATGGAACTCTGTCTAACTGAACTAGATCTGGGGCTCAAGAAACTATTTCTTGCATCATAGTTTACTTCATGATATGTTGGGATGCTGGATGAGACCCCTAACCTATACATCTGGATCCATATGAATGATGACAAAAACCTCACTGAAAACCCAATAATTTGCATCCACAATGTTAGTCTGAGTGAGAAAACAAAAAGTTGACCATACTTCTCATCAGGAATAATATTCCTGTATAAATAGATACAAGAGTCAGAAGAGTATGGAGTAAACACTAATTTATAATTTTAGAACAATCTCCCTCTACTAAAGAAGAAAGTGCACTAGCAAATATTTCTGTATTCATCTAACAGCACAGACATACCAAATGACTTATGCAGTTATGCTTCTAAGTTTGACATTTGATAAACATAAGAAATGGGATAATAGAAGAAGCCAAGCCCGTGTAGGTACTTATTGGATGAAAAATCATTGGCAAATCATAAATTATACAGTATTCATGATACAGCAAATACTGAAATTAAATTTATCTTTAAGAGAAGAAATACTTATGTGTGCCCTACTGAAAGAAGAATGCACAAACCCACTCCGGTGATTTCCTGTCAACTAGGCATGGAATGGGAATCATCAATCAAAACAAGTTTCAAGAAACAATGATTTCCCTGAACCTTGAACAGAATACAATACAATACTCTTTCCCTGCTGAGGAACGGCAGAAAAACTAACATGGAAATCAGATTCATGCATTAAAACTTGCAGAGTAGTTTGACTTGATAGCTATTTTGCATCGGTACTCCATTTAATTAAAATTTATGAAGCCATGAAACAAAAATAAATATCACTTAAAGTCACTAGTCTATTTATTATGCAGAAAATCATACCATTATGTTTTCCATGCGCACAGATGTGTGCATTCACAATACAGAAAGGAAAAACAGGTTGTTAAACTGAAAGATAGTTGTAGCAGAAGACATACCATATAGCATGTGAGAAGAGTATAAACCACGCAACATCAAGGACGATAGCGAAGAAGAGAAGGGCAGCATATGTCCGGCCAAGTCTCTGGCTACTAGTCTCAATTGCAACAACAGCAAAGAGCCCTATCACCAGGTTGATCACAAGAACCCCATTGAACAGTGCCCCAAGAGATCCAATCAGCGCACAACCAATCTAAAAAAAATTGAAGAATTAAATATGCATGTGAATACTTTGTTTCAATTAAATTCAATTTTCTGCTGAGCAAGAAGCCAAAAACTCATTTCGACATTATAACCATTAAAACCACATAAAAATCAAAAGAACCAAACATAAAGCAAGAACCCTAACTATCATTGAAGCTAAGCATGCTGAATATAAAACCGTGATTTAAGCATCATGACATTTGAAGCGGACCACTTTTCCCTTGTTCTTTTACCAAACTTAATTAAAAATTCAACACATTAATGTCTACCGGACTCACTAAGTTGCACCGATAAAAAATCCAACATTTCATCAAGAAGATAAAAAAAACTGCCAATAGTCAGAAAAAAAATTGCAATGCCTTAACCAAGGCATAATTATCACTATAACACTACTGCAGTAAAATTAAAGCACTCTTCTGATTGCAGCACAAAGTTCTCTTCGTTCTTCTCCTTCCTATTTCCTATACTGCTAGCACGAATGAAGAAACAGTCGAATCATGAAACTCATCTAGGTCGTACTAGGCCAAAACTAATTGCTTAGCAATGCAACCATCAAGAACTGCTCGAACATGGACACTTTGTGCTAATTTTCAGTCTAACAAGACCAGAAGCAAGTAACATTTTTTTCTCAAAGCATGGGGATTGCTTCTGGCAAGAAGCAAGGCACATCAAGATGCTATAACTGCAGCACACGTAGATTTGATTCCAGCATCAAGTTATTGCCCTTCCTCTCATTGCCATTTCCAACATTGCAAGCCCATCCATGAGGAATTAAATCAAAATAACTACCAAAATTCAGACAAATTTGAAGCCCGAAGAACCAAGGACCTAATTATCAGTTTATCACTAAGCTCGTAAATAGTAAAAATAAATAGCAAGCTAAGTCATCTCCTTTCAACCCTTGCCTGTTTCCAAGGTTGCCATCAAGCGTAAAAAAGAAGAACTGAATTTGGGAAGCCCGTCCAGGGAACAAATTGACCTGATCAAATGGAATAGAAAAGGACAAAAAATCCCGGGCAAACTCACAGCCCCTAGCCATGGCACACAAATGGCACTTAAGCAGTGAATTGTACCAATGCTCAAACTTGACTCCAGCATTAGATTCAACTAAAGATTCTCAGTTCTCTTTCTAAGGTTGCGTTGTGCATAAGAAAGAATCGAAGTTGAAGCCCACCACCTTAATCGCATTCAACTAGTAACTTCAATTTCCAGCATATTTTGACGCCGCAAGCATCACGAGCTATACGAATTTGGGTAAACACGGGGTCCCAAGAACACCGCAACGCGCAAAATTTACCCTCTAAGGTAGCAAAATTACAGCACGCCTAAATCTCCTTTCACCTCTTCTCCGCTCCCAAGATTCCCATCACGGACAAGAACAACAACAACAAGAAGAAAGTAGCCGATCTTCGGAGCCGGCAGCCGAGCACGCCGATCCGATCGAGCGTGGGGCGAGGAATGCGCGCGCACCTGGAGGTAGATGAGGGCGAGGGCGAGGGACTGGAGCGCGTCGTAGTCGCGCAGGAAGGAACGCACCCGCGGTCCGATTCCGAGCGGCGGCGGGCACCAGGGCATTCCGACTCCGGCGAGCTCCGGGGCATGCAAATCGGGGTGGGCGGAGCCTCCGGATGGTTCCTCGGCCCGGGGTTCCGCCTCCCGCGGCGTGATCGAGGATGAACGGAATCGAAGGATCTCGCCGTAGTCTCGCGCGCGCGTGCGTGCGTGTCGCGAGGAGATTTTGCCCTCCGCCCGGTGGTTTCTTGGCTGCGTTTTATGAAGGGGATCAGTGACCGGAGAAGGAGGCCAAGATGGGAGTTACCGGGCGAACGGGTTGTTTGATTTGTTTGGGAACTTTTCTTTTCGACTATGGATGAATTATGTTGATGGTCAATAATTTTTTGTTTTTAATATAAATATTTGTATGAACATATCGAATTTTGATAAGTTGTTTCTAAAAATATTGTCTTGATATATCACTTCAAAAAATTTATCTCAGTAATTATTTCAAAAAAATGACGAAGAAACCTTTTATTTGTTTATTTAAAAAAAAGCATAAGATATAAACCGAAAAAGAATAGGGAAATTTTCTCTCTATCTTTTTCTCTCTACGTATTAGTAAGCACTTAAGCTCTGTTAGCTTCCTAGTTCAATTTCAAATTATATTTGCTTTAGATCTTGTTTGAATTGTTTGTTTAGAGTCCTGTCCCGTTACTTATCTACATGGACACTACCTCCGCTCCAAAAATTGTTGTTTCGGACAATGATACCATATTTTGATCGCTACTTTTCTTTAATCACGTGTTACTGAATGTTTTTTTAAAAAAATAATGATTTGGAAGTATTTGTTTTGATACATATGCCAATAACATGTTCATGAAACGAATCTAAGTACTTCTATTTGCATCATTTGTGGTCGAAGTCTTAAAAGTTTAATTGACCGCAACGATTTCGCAACATCTAATTTGAAATGGGAAGTAGTTTACTTTGCCGGCTAGTTTTTTGGTGGTCGGAGGCGGCGAACCATCTCCGGTGGAGAGTTTTTTTGTGTCCTGTTTGTTGTTGTGCTTGGAGGTAGCGAAGGCTTCTCTGTTTTTCAAGATCCACAGAAATAGTTAGGTCTGAGCTTGGTGCTAAGTTCATCTTAAATAAGCCGGTTTATAGGTTTTTTTATTATAACTGATTTATTTTGTACTGTAGCTGCTAGTGACTTTTTAATGTAATTAAATTTTAAAAATAAAAATAGAAAAAATAGGTTAACCCATTACGGACAATGCAAACGAATACGGAAAAAAAATAAAAAAAAAACCAAAAAAACTAAAAAGGCAGAAAAAGATGAAATTAAAGAATAGTAAATTAGAAGCTAAAAGTCAAAAGCTGGAACCGAAACAAACGAGGTGTGAGCCTCTTTTTTGGATAGGGGTGAATTTGATTTGCTCGGCTCAGGGGTTGTGCTTGCAGGAGATGGTGGTTGATTCTAGGTTTTTTTAGCACCTGATAGGTGTGTTCGTTTCATCTGCATAAAACCCTAAACCATTTTTTGTTTTACTGCCTTTTCAATCTCCAGAGCATGTTGTATCCTTAGTGCTAGTTAGGTTTTCACACTTTAATTTTATCAGTTTAGTATGAGGTTCAGTATTGGGTAGTCTAGAGTAAGACTATGCTTCCGTTGTTAATGGAAAGTGGGGTTAATCCCATATAAAAAAGAGGTTTCACACTTTAAGTAGTTGGTATGGCAGCAGTTAACTAGTTATTACAGCAGCAGTTGGTTAGCATTTTTTACACACAATGGATTTTCATTAGTCAACCTTATTTTTTTTCAGCTGATATCTTAAGCAATATTGGCCTTTTTACTTCCAAATATTCATCTTTGGTGATGGGTTTCAGCGTAAAACCTAACGGGCCAGTGAAATAGCACAGACTATTGGTCTACAGGAAGAAAATTTGAAGACAAACTTTAACAGGCCATAATTATGACAGCCCAGCTGCGAGCTTTTGGGGCCCATTAAGAACACGCATCTGGCGCTTACGAGTTCTTGATCTTACGGTGTAAAAATCGACTAAAATGCCAAAAAAAATTTAGTCCAGTGTCAAATAGATACTACCCTTTAGTCCAATTTCAAATTAGCGTATATCTTTAAGTGGTAATATTCCTTGGGCCTTGTAGCTTAGTTTTAATTAGGGCCCACCTGATAAGGACAAGATATTTTGCTTTTTATCAGAATTCCTAGCTTACTTATTTTTTGTTAGTAACATCCAATGACAATATATATGCATTTCCTCATTCAATGATCAATATATATATAGTTCAGGTTTAATTAGGGTCCGCTAGATTGAGGGCGAGACATTTTTCTTTTCTATGAGAATTTCTAAAATATTTATCACAAAATGACTGTCACGAGCTTTTATTATATAATGGATAGTATTTCAACTCACAGCAGAACAAAAAGTCAAAATTAGAAATAAAGCACCATTAAACATCTTCATACTATCATAAGATGGAAATATTTCAAATCTCACACAAAATCAAAACAAGCTAAATAGCCACACCATAGATGCCAAAAGAGGGGGGGGGGGACAGAATTACAAGCACTTTGGCATGCATCGGTAAAATATTACCTAGTAACAGAACACGTCAACCTTCAGCTTCCCTCCTTTCTCCCATTCAAATGCAGCGTCCATACGAAATTTTTGTACGGATAACCTTTTTTTTATTCGGAAATACAGAAATATACCCGCGGTTTCATTTTTTACAAAAATAGCCTCGAGTCGCCCAATTGGGAAGCGACTCGAGAATTTCGCCCACCCGAAGAGCGACATTTAAGGAATCTGCGAACCGTTGGGCGAATCAGCGCTGTCGCTTGTACGTTGGGCGACTTAATATAAGTCGCTGTACGGTTGGGCGACTGCAATGCAGTCGCCCAACGCTAGGGCGACACAGGGGGGGTTAAGGCGGCCTGCCAGCCGGCTCCCACTACCAACCACCTTTTTCACTCATTGAGCAAACACATTCAGCGCACAGAGAAGAGGAAGAAGGAAAAGAAACAAGGGGGAGAAGAGAGGAAGGAGGGGAAGAAGAGGAGAAGGAGAGGAAAGGAAGGAGGGGAAGAAGAGGAGAAGGAGGGGAGGAGGGGAAGAAGAAGAGGAGAGGAGGAGGTGAGGGAGGAAGAAGGAGTAGAAGTTATTCCATCAATTTGGATCCAGGTATTTTTTTTGGATTATGTTGTATTTGCATTATTATTTATATGAAATGTTGGTGTTAATAAAAATTATAGATTTAGAATAATTAGTACCGTGTTAGTATGGAAATATTATTGTAGAAAATGTTTGGTATGCAATTTGTAGTATGGTATAGGAAGTTTAGTATTGTGCGATATTATTTGACATGTCGCAAAATTGAAATATATATGCAGGCCGACATCATCAATGTCCACTACATTGAGAGTGTATTACGGAGCTGGAACCATTCGTGAAGGTCCGAATGGTGTGGATTTGAGCGATTTTCTGCAAGTCACTCTCGTACTTCCGGATGACGAGAATGCTCGAATGGGAGATGTGCAGCTTTGGCTGACCCGGAGTTTTTCGTTGAACCCCGAGGTGTACAGCGTCGTCGTGCAAGGGCTTTGGAGCCGGTCTCCCACGGACATCAGATGGGAGTTGAAGACATTAGTGCGCTTTGCCACATGGAAAGGCTTTGTGCTAGGGTGCCGGCGTCGTGGATACGAGTGTGTGCTGCTTGTGCAACCGTGCTCAGTACAAGCAGCTGAGGAAGCTCGTGCAACAGCCGTTGTTGTGGGAGGTGCTAGCAGCTCGGGCGGGCCGCATGTTGGCGGACATGATGAAGTTGCTCGTCATGAAGCCGATGTGGTACATGAAGGAGAGTTACAACCGTCAAGCCATATAGAGCCAACTGGGCAAGCCGATGAAGGAGAGTATAATGAGTACATTATGCAGCAGATGGACTCTGATGACGAGAGGGCATGGGATGAAGAGGAAGTTGTAGAGGACGACGACGAGGACAGTTCCGATGAGAATGAAGTTCCTATCCCCCAGGAATGGAACCGGTTTAATGCGGAGGGTCTTTCCACACATGATGAGCATGAATCACAATGGGAGTACCATGAGACAGAGGTTCGGTTGCATGCTATGTTTGCTGACAAGGAAGCGCTGCAAGATGCCATCAAGCTTTGGGCCCTTTCAATGCAGCGGACATTTCGCGTCGTCAAATCAAGCCAGGAGCAGTACACTGTGACGTGCGAGCAGACTGGTTGCCCTTGGCGGGAGCACGCCCGTAAACCTAAGTATGAGACTCATTGGATTGTGTCCAAGGTTGAGCCGCACTCCTGCATTCTAAACACTGTCTTGTCCAGACATCGTAACCTGACGTCCGGATTTATTGCCAATGTCATGTATGGGGAGATAGTGCAGAAGAAGGACATGGCAGCCACGCATATTGTGGTAGCTATTGAGAATAAATTCAAGTATAAGATTAGCTACGCGAAGGCGTGGCGGGCCAAGCAGAAGGCGTTGGAAAAACATTTTGGCACTTTCGAGGCGGCGTACGACAACCTTCCTCGTATGCTCAATGTCCTGCAGGAAAGGAACCCGGGCACGTACATCGCCCTCCACGAGAAGCCGTCCATTAGTCCGCCAGGGTATGCGGTGTTGCAGAGAGCAATGTTTGCATTTGGTGCTAGCATCGAAGCATTCAGACACATGCTGCCAGTGATCTCAATTGACGGGACCTTCTTGACAGGCAAATACAAGGGGCAGATCCTGACGGCCATAGGCGTTGACGGTAACAATCAAATATTACCGCTGGCCATTGCATTTGTGGAGAGTGAGAATTACGAGAGCTGGCTGTGGTTTCTCAGACATGTGAGGGCTGGGGTTGTAGCCACTCGGCCTGGTGTGTGCGTAATCCATGATCGCCACGCCGGTATTATCAAGGCAATAAGAAAACTTCAAGAAGACCCCGAGGAGCCCTTTCCTTGGCCGGACATGAGGAACCGGTGGTGCAGTCGTCACTTAGCGGCAAACTTTTTCAAGCAATTCCCTAAACAATCTTTGATGAAGCTATTCAAGAGGCTGGCTAGGCAGAACCAACAGAGGAAATTTGATGCTTTGTGGAGGTTGTTGGATGAGCACACTAGGAAGAACGTCGAAGAGAGGAGCAAGGAGCCGGTCACTCCTGGGGCGGCACAACCACAATGCTTGCCGCCAATCGATGCGCCTAACCCAAGTGGTCCAAGAAGAAGGAGCTCACGAAACATCAGGTGCTTCGCGCAGTGGATCGAGGGGGAACCGTTGGAGAAGTGGTCGCTGTTGCACGACACGGATGGCGCAAGGTACGGAATAATGACAACTAACCTTGCCGAGGTGTACAATTGGGTTCTAAGGGGTCTCCGTTCTCAGCCCCTTGTCGCCATCGTGGAAGGTGTTCTTCACAGCACAATCCGGTACTTCAGGGAGAGGCACGCGAGTGCCGCACTTCATGCGGCCAATCCCGGAGCTCTGTATTCGGCAAAAATTACTGCTTACATGGAGATGAAGGCACAAAAGGGTCAGTTGCACACAGTGCAGGTCATGGGCAACAGGGAGCACCGTTTTGAGGTGATACTCCGTGATAGAGCCGGATTTGGGACAGCTCGTTCACTTGTTACCCACGAGGTATGTCTTGCAGATCATGGAAATGAACCTAGCTGCACGTGCAACAAGCTTAAGTTGTTACACAAACCATGCTCTCATGTCCTCGCTACATGCGGGACCGTGGGTATGGATCCTTCGAACTTCATGTCCGAGTTCTTCTTTAAGGGGAGGGTACTGCAGGCTTGGTGTGGGGAGCTCCGAGGGTTCAGGGTGGTGGGAAACTTCGCCACTTTGGACATTGCATCGAGGACCTGGGTTCCGGATGTTAATATGTTGAAGGGTGGAAAGGGTCGGCAACAGAGCCGACGTATTAGGAATGACATGGATGAATCACAAGCTGGAACACCGGGTGCACGTTGTGGTCGATGCGGTCAGGAGGGGCACACAGCTAGACGATGCAATGCATGTCCTGATCAGTAGTTACATGACTTTTCTGTAATGTAGTTGGTTATGTACTTATTTAGTACATGTATTTGCTGTTTGTTAAAATGAGATACTTTTGTGGCTCGTGCACAAGACAATCAATTCATGACATGCTTAACAACATTGCACATTATTTCGATCGACCCTCGTACATACTACGGTACAACCATACACATGGTTGCTTATATGCCAAATGAGCCTCGTGGCACCCACATGGAGAACTGCTGAAGTGGACGCCTCGGACGGGGCTGGCCATCGTGGTAGTGGCACGCACATATGCAACTTGGGTTTGCACAGCAACATGTCGGATCGTACGAGCTTCCTATGTTGACAACCTCCTCGTTTCCCCTCTCGCATTGCATCTGTTGGCGGAGCTCATTGTTCTCCTCATTGAGAGTCTCCATTCGGTACTCCAAGTCCATTATTCGGTCCCATAAAGTACCCACATAACGGTCAATATACCGTTCATGAGAAGGGTCGATCCAGCGGGAGAAGTCGCATTTCGCCATCTGCGAAAAATGACAGTAAACATGGAGGGTCCATAAGCAATAAAAAAATGTACTATTAGTAATTTGTACCCCGGAGCATGGGCATCGGAAGAAACGACGTCCACCATCGTTCGGCCCTTCCAGGACCTGCACGACCACGTACTCATTGTGTCTGCATTTCGGCCACGCTGGTTGCGCACGCCGGCTTGGTACCAAGCGGTACCGTGGACCGAACATCTCCCTCCTTTCCAAGGGAAGGTCTTCCTTCGGTGACCCATATCCGACTGGCCCTCATCTTCCGCCATGGTATGTTCCACCACGAAATAAAAGATACTTCTTTGTTCGATTTTACAGGGTTTTCTGGCTACAACTTCATGGGACCTCAACCGTGCTATTTATATCGAATGGCGGGACAAAAGAGGGCTGCTTTGCCCAGAGACATGACAAAAGCGCTCAGCTTTACTCGGTGAGATGACAACACATGCCAGCTTTACGCAGTGATATGACAAAACGGGGCAGCTTTGCTCAGTTAGATTACAACACATGCCAGCTAAACTGCCTACATAAAGGCTACGATCTGAAAAGCCTTCATAGGGACATTTATTGCTACCCTGGAATCCTGAGGATACTCCAGGCCTATCGCTACAGAAACCAACAAAATAGGGGCGTAGGCTGTAGCCTTTACAGTGAGTGTTCACGTCATAGGCATGTATCCTTTCCAGTGAGTTTTCATGTCACCTTTGCTTGTTGTTTCAGAAATACAGACTACAGGCTCTGAAAAGCCTACATAGGGACATTTATTGCTAAACTGGAATCCTGAAAAAGCGAAAATATTCATACGACCTCCTCTCCATGGACTATGCCCACTGCACCAGATAACCTGCGTACATAAAGGCCTCCTATGTCTTACATACCACATCTCCTCCTCAAGCCTTCACAATACTACTACACAACAATGTCTTCCTGGAGGTCCGACCCATTTGGAGTGCCGGAGTGGCATGAGCGCCCGAAGTGCCGCTGCGGCTTTAGGACGATGTTGGGAGTCTGGACGGATCAAGAAGAGCGAGCCAAATACAGCCGTAGGTTCTTCAAGTGTCCAAACCTGGATGACGATTTCATGGTAACGACGACAACTAAATCATTTGTTTCTCGTTATCGTTTTTCAACTTGATCCATGACATCTACCACGCCACACATAGGCTTGCAGGTTCATCGAATGGGTGGATCGGGTGTCGCCGACATGGCCACATAACCGGGCAGTGGAGGTGGAAAACAAAGGACAATACTTTGTCAAGATGACTCAGGCTCGCGAGGTGGAACGACAGATGCGGCATGAGCAAGAGCGCCGCGTGAGGGTGGACCAAATCCATCTGAAGGGCAAGGAGGATGAGCTGCAAAGGAGGCGGGAGCAGTTAAGTCTGCGTGAAGCAGCCATCAAGCGTCAGGAGGAAGAGCTTCAAGCTCGTGAGGCAGCTCTCAAGACCAAGAGTGACCGGAACAAGGATGCAGTGGAGCCATCTTCAAGGCGCGATAACAAGGGGAAACAACCACGCTACACCCAGTAGACCAAATGTAATAGACCCAGTAACTTTTATTCCCTAAGGCAGTACTGTCGGAGTTGCTCTTGGTCGCATATCATGCTATATGTTGTGCATGTAATAACAATGTACGCGGCATGTTACTCCCAACTATATTATGAAGTTTATTTCTATTGACATAAGCTTATTATCTAGCATGTTCGCATTCAATGATTCAGATAGCAAGTGATACCGGTTCTCTCCGTAAACTATTTCTCAGCAACATCAAAATATCACTTACCACTCTATGTATCTATCGTTCTACGGTCAATCATTCTTAAAAAAATATTTCGAATTTTTTTGTGCATCTACAACATACAGTGCACATAAACTTTTATTACAACTATACCAGATTTTTTCTCTGTTTCAAACTACAAAATTGCCAAAACTCTACAAATTTCAGGGGGACTGAATGAAGTCGCCTACCTACTGGGCGACTGCATTACAAGTCGCCCAGCCATTGGGCGACTTCGTTAAATCGCCCAGTGAGGAAGCGACTCCCTGATGTCGCTTTCCCGTGAAGCGACATAGCTTCTTGTCGCTCTTCGGGTGGGCGAAATTCTCGAGTCGCTTCCCCATTGGGCGACTCGAGGCTATTTTTGTAAAAAATAAAACCGCGGGTATATTGATGTATTTTCGAATAAAAAAAGGTTATCCGTACAAAAATTTCGCGTCCATACCATCCAACGAATTCGTCTTTGGCTTCACGTTTTGAGTACCTCAGCAGCCTGCCTGCCCCCCTTCACCTTCAGCCCCACCTCACTGCCATTGTTGCAAAGACCGCCGATCATCACGACCAGAGAAAATGTGAAGACCTCAACTGTGGATGGCTGGAGGGTGAACTGGATTGGCTGATGGGTTTTCAAAACCGGTCTCAATTTTTAACGGGGTCCGATAAAACCGATATCTCCAATGATCGGAAAATTTCGAAAGATTTCAGCCTAAAATTTTAAATCAGAGATTGAATTAAAGAATCAGCCAAAAATTGCCGATTATCGGTTGAAATTGTTGGCCAAATTTTGGTTGAATTCAAATTAGTCCTAAATTAGCTGTAAATTGGCTTCAATGCAAATTTTCTCGAAATTATTTGGCAGGTACCCACAGGTAAAACCGATATCGCTGATTATCACAACCCTATTGGGCTCTGGCAGCAGTGGCATCAGGACCAGCTCATCAGATTGGTATCTGTAGATTTCATACTCTTCAGCGTTGCCCATGTCAAAGGTGTCCTCCCTCTGGCGCCACTCGACGTCGGCTGGCCGGACAATGCCAGAGACCGGCCTGTAGCAGTGTGAGTAGCCTCGGACACGGTGCTCGACCTGCTCCCTGGCAGTTGAATACCCTAATGACCCCTCCAAACTGCAAAATTGGATAGTTTCAGAATTCAGATACATGTCACTTACTTAGCACCACATGTCAAGAACAAGAATTCAAGAACTGCACAAAGATACAGATTTGAAAATGCCAAGAAAAAAATTGATGTAATCTACACAGTTAGAAACACTATGAGAAAAACTTACATGTATCTCACCATGTTCAGGTTCCAAAGCTTTAGGACAGTCTCCTGATCAGGAGTGGGTTCTTGAACAGGCACTCTTGTAGGGAGCGCGTGGACCTGGGCACACAGCCATCAGGGAAGATGAGCCTCCTGAGCAGAGCGAAGCCATGGCAGCCGACCGAGTCGCTGATGTAGACTGGGCAGCCGCAGATTGCTCGCGAGGCGGCGTGGAAGACGGCGCAGGCGTGGTCGGACTGGAACATGTCCCGGTCCGGCCGGATGATCTGTCCCATCCACAGGCTGTTGTAGGCGCAGTTCTTCACCATATGCGCGCCCTGCAGGCAGAAGACGCCCACGGGGTCACCGTTGGGGTCCTCGAACCAGTAGTCGCCACCGACGCGCCCCATGGCCACATGCCGAGTCCCGACGATGCATGCTGGCGATGATCATTGCACTGATGCATGCTGGCGATGATCCCCATGCCGCCGAAGTTCTTGGCGATGGACATGGAGAGGTGATGTGGCTAAGAGTGTGAATACTATATTTATTTGTGTTTCATTTATGCAATCTGAAATTACAAGGTTTAGTAGTGCTGAATTGTACAAGGAGAAAGAAATCATTGGTTATAGGAGAGAGAAGAATATATTAGTTCGTACGGATGCTTATATGATTCCACCTTTGCACAGTGCAAACAAGAAAACAATGCATGGAATTAGAGGTTTGGATGGAGAAGAAAGAAAGTTAGTTTGGCTAAAGAGGAAACACAAGATCAATCAATTTCTCGTGATTGCATTCTGTCCACAAAGTTCATGAAGTTCTCAACGTCAATTCTGAGGTTTCTAATACACACAAAATACATATTTGGAAAGCTAATGAAGTCTACTTTCCAACGAATCAAACGGCGCTTGATTGGAGCTTCCTACACAAAGTTATGGCAACTTCATTGGATGCTGCACGAGCTGTCCGGAGAGACGCGCGAGACCTGCCAAACATAAAGAGTCCGAGTCTTACAATGCAAGTAAGGATAAATCCGACCACACCATGGTTTTCCAAAGGTTGAGAAGGATTTTCTTGTCAGGTTCCAAACGAATTTGGAAGCCCCTTGAACAAGAAAAAAAATATACATATTTGAATTCAGTTCGGGTTAGACAGGAAGTCCAACACTAAAACGCCCATAACTTTCACAAACGGAGTTCGATTTGGGCGTTCTTGGACTCGTTGGAAAACTATTTCGAAGCCACATACAATGGATAAGGTGCCAGCCATAGAATTCTTATAATCATGTCACAAATTGAGAGAGAATCCGGTGATAGTAGTTTAGATATTTCCTTTTTAATTCATATTGGAGTTTGTTTCGGCCTTAGACCAGATTGTGCGTGAGTTTTAGTCAAGATCGTGCATTGTGCACCCCATTGTAACTTAGGCTATGATATGATAAATTTTGATGCTTGTGAAATAAAGGAGAAAATCACCATGATGGTTGTTAGTGGCCAGATTGCGTGATTGCAAGGTTTTCTCATTTGGAGTTTGCTAAGTTGGTGCAAGGCAAGAATAGGAGATTCTTGATATTGCCCATCGAATCTACAATGTTCATCTCTTTTAATTCGTGTCTTCTTGCTGAATTCACGGTTTAGGGAGTTCAATGGATTGCTTCTAGTGTGCGCCTTGCATACTAGTACAAATTACCCTTATCAATATTGTTTGCTGCATCAAGATAAGGAGAAGACTCTATCCAAGGAGAAGGAACCTTGCTGATAGTACCGGAAAAGATCGGGCCATCCCTACGCATCAACTAATCCTTAGTTGGTCTGCATCAAGAGGCTGTCGTAGTACACCTTGGCGAGCTCGACGTGGCCACCGTGCTCCTCGCAGACATACTCTAGCGTGTGCATGACATCCACCTTCACGCCGGTGACGCTGGCGCCGGCGAGGTACGAGTGCATGGACTTACAGAGGTCACCGGCCTGGTCCGACCGCACCAGCCCTATCTTGGCCTCGATGATGCAGTCCACAGTGAGGTCATCCATGGTGCTCGCCAGGCCCGGTGACAGCCGTGCTGGCATGAAGTCCATGGTCCTTCAACGCATGGAGTCGGCTTGGGGACAAGCCGAATTCCAATGGGGGATGTCATGGACCGACTGGTGGTGTGGGTTGTGGGCCAAGAAGGCAAAAGAGCGACCAAGTTCTGGCCCAAACCGAATGAGTGTTCAGTACAAAGGCAGCACAAGGATACTCGGGCATTCCATCGAAGGATAGAACCAAAGTCTTGTTTGGCTTTCCTTCCTCCCTACTGCTTCCCTTCCCCTAATTCTCTTCTCTAGCTTTTCTCAATCCATTGCTTCTCCTTCCCTGCCTATTTCTCCTTCCCAATCATACTTCCACGTTTCTCAATTGTATCCCTAGTACTTATATCTTGAGTTGATTGGCAATGTGTTTGGTGTTGATATGAGTTTATGGTGGAGGAACGTGACAATATGGTATCGGAGCGATCGATTTGTGGTGGTTCCAGCATGGCCGCATCTATGACGGCTGCTACGTCCTCAACGTCTAGCTAGTGCAGTCGATACCAAACCTCGCTTCCACTACGACGGAGTGGCGGGATGCAGTGGCCATGGTGTGCACCCCCGAGGTTGTCGTTGCGACTCCATGTTCCTTGCCACCCGACATGCACTCTGTTGGTGTCGACGAGCCCCTATCCAAGCCAAGCTCACCGCCTTCTTGGGGGTCAGGAATGGGACGCCATGTCTAATGAGCAGAAAGGGAGGTGCATCAAGATTGTGACTGAGATGACTGATATGCTAAACAATATGTTTCAGCGGTGTACATCTTCTTTGACCTCGTCCGATGCGACCACCACCGAGGTGGACCAACACACCATTGGCGCAGCCACTGCCTCTCCTCTCTCGTGAGTGGAGGCCCAGCTGCTCCATGCATGGGAGATGTTTGACGAAATGCCAATGAAGATGCACACTCCTTCGGAAGACAAGCCGCCACCAGTGACTAAGCCGAGCAACCATGGTCGCCACTGCTTGTCCATGTTGAACCGCAGAAGCACAGTGGATGCGTGAGGATGCAGTTGGTTGCTGGGAGGAAATTTCTTGTGATCAAACTACTGATGTTACTAAGTAAAAGGTCTAAATTATAGTCTTGCCCTCTACTAGAGCTCAATAATGTGAATCCTATTAGTTTCTATTATTGGATGTGGGTCGCTAATAGAAATCAAGTGGCAGTTGAGCAATGGGTTGATCAGGTAGGACTCAAATCAAGGGAGACAACCTTGGCGGCTTTAGGAACTGATCAGGTACAATTAATTGGAATTATTGGTGGTAGGACAATATCAAATCTAGAGCTGTGGTTGCTAACAAAATGCAAGATGAAAAGACTAAGACACCTTCATATGTGTTGTCTCCCTACAATTTTGATTGCCATCTCAAGAGAAACTACTTTGGGGAACAACCGATACATGATGGTGTTCAGTTCTTGGAGGTGTGGCATGGGCTATTGTACAGAGGTGCATGCGTATGTTTGGGCTATCAAGGAGCTAGTTGCAGTGCTGCAGA
This sequence comes from Dendrocalamus latiflorus, assembly GCA_017311315.1. NCBI lineage: Eukaryota > Viridiplantae > Streptophyta > Magnoliopsida > Poales > Poaceae > Dendrocalamus > Dendrocalamus latiflorus. The sequence goes on along the minus strand of CM029630.1, from coordinate 9,602,686 downwards.
ATATAGGTGGGCGAGAGTTTGTCGAGGTGAGGGAATTTGAAGTTCCAGATACAGTGAAATCAATGGCCTGGTGTGGTGACAACCTATGTTTTGGGATTAGGAGGGATTATCTGATCATAAATAGCATGGCTGGGGGCATTAACTGAAGTGTTTTCTTCTAGGAAGATTACTCCTCCTTTAGTTGTGCATCTCCCTTCTGGGGAGCTCCTCCTTGGAAAGGATAACATTGGAGTATTTGTCGATCAAAATGGGAGACATATTCAAGATGGTAGGATAATTTGGTCATACACGCTTGCCTTTGTTATTATATATAGACCATATGCGGTGGCACGCCTGCCATGACATGTTGAGATACAGTCTCTTAGAGCCCCAATGCATTGGATCAGACAGTTGTCCTTTGTGATGTTCAAAAGCTTATTCAAACTGACAATTGTATACTTGCTGCACTATCCAACTCTGTTTATGGTTTGCTGCCTATTCCTATTGGTGCATAGATAGTGCAATTCCTTGTGTCTGGGACTATACATCGCAAATGTGTTTTGCAAGTGCTTGAAGTCCATGTTTCCATTATTTGTAATATGAGGCTTATATCTATAAATGTGTTTTGCAAATGGTTGAAGCTCATATTTAATCCTTATGTCATGATTCTAAAAGTGTGTAAATGTGTTTTGCAAATTTATTGGGAATCATGTTTGGTACTTGTATGCATGATACAAAAGTTTGCAAATGTGTTTTGCAAAATCTGGTGAAGTATCCGCATTCCTCAGGACAATCGAAACTACCGCAGTATAACCTGCGATACTACCGCGAATTGGAACTACCGGCGTTATAATCACTGAACTCGTGCATTGGTGGTCGAAGATCAAGTGGTCAAGAACCAGAGCGGTCAAGCCCAAGTGGTCAAAGACCTGCGTGGTCGTGGACCAGAGTGGTTGAACCGACTTAGTCAAACCAATGTGGTCGAAACCAACGCGATCGAGATATGTATGATCGAAACCAGTGTGGTCGTAGGCCTTCATGGTCATAAACCAGCGTGGTTGGAATCGACGTGGTTGTAAACTAGTGTAGTCAAACTAGCATGGTCATAAATCAGTGTGGTTGTAAACCTGCGTGGTCGAAGACCAGCGTAGTCGGAGACCTGTGTGGTCGATCCGAACAACGTGGTCGTGGATCAGGGTAGTCAACGATTGGAGTTTTCGACCAGCTCTGTGTGAGCGGTCCGTCAGCTCTGTGTAAGTGGTCCGATCGGTGAGCAGAAGTGCTGACTCTATGTGAGTGGTACTATCGGCGAGCGGAAGTGCCGACTTGTGTAGTGACACATTTTTTCCGGAGTGACATATGTGTGGAGTCTTCTCGTCCTCGAGGAGATCGGTAGTTCTGCACGAGTGTAGCGATATTTCTGATAATCGATAGTACCGGACTTTTCACATCAGAACTATCGGATTTGACTGCAGCGGCTTGTTTTCTGACCGTTGACGAGGGGAGCGAAAGTATCGGCCGTAAGCTAGCGGTTTTTATGATAATCCTTTTTTTTAGGAGTTTGGCTCCAACGGTTAGTTTTCTTGTGTGGGGTATAAATACCCCCTTGTGGCCGTTTGGAGACAAGGTTGCTGGACCCATTTCTATTCTCTTGAGCTAATATGAGGCTCTCCACTCAATTGTACATATATTGCACTTTGTGAGCAAGGAGAAGGGATCTAAATTGCATGTGTTGCATCTAGAGGTGAATTTAGTGTCCATTTGAGTTTGTGCATTCGTTGCATATGATGAGAGTCAAGCGAGAGGCTTGACTTGTTACTCTTGAAGTTTGCCAACTCTTATACGGCGTTGGAGGCGTCGTGCATAGTGATCTTCTCAAAGAAGGTTGTGAGAAGACCTGGCGAAGTGTAAAGGTTGGAGCTCACCTATCTGGAGCGGGAAAGAGCTACCACTAGTGGATTTGAGGTGAAAAACTTAATTCATGGAGTCGGTCCATTTAGTTTGGGTTTACCTCAATGTGGACTAGGGAGACCGGCAAGTCTCCGATCACTATGGTAAAAAGAGACCGTATCTATTGTGGTTTATTTTTCTTGTGCTCAATTTATCTTCAAGCAATTTACTTTCATAGATTTAAATTGATTACTTGTCATCCTAGGATTGTAAACTTTGACATAGCCTTAAGGTTTTGGTGTATTTATGTGAACTTATTTGATCTAGGCGCTATTTGTGCTAAACCAAATTGATTTAAGTTTTCGCATTGTATACTTGGTTTAGATAAATAGAAAAGGTCTTAAATTGTTAATAATAATTAGAAGATATTTTTAAAACCGTCTATTCACCCCCCTCTAATCGACCTCCTTGATCTTACATCTGCAGCTCAGGTAGGAGACTCCGCAGGGCCACGTGCACGTGCGCCAACAGCGCCTGACCAACTTGGAGGGTCAGGGTGGCCACATGGCTACCCTCAGGCACCGCCACCGCTGGGTCAGGCCAAAGGGTCAGCCTGGGCACATGCCTACACATCGGCACCACCATCGTTCGTGGACCCTTACCTAGCATCGTTAGAGGAGTACACGTTCCCTCACCTGTACGACCAAATTGGGTATGATAGGTACGACAGTTGGATGCACGCCATGGCCTACGTGGAAGATTTGCTAAATTTATTTTGCACAAAAATTGCAATTTACTAACACATAATTATTTCTATTGGATTAATAAAATATTATTATTATTATTTTAAATCGCATAACCGTTGGGCGACTTGGGTAGATTGAGCGACTAGAGTCTAGTCGCTCCACGGTTAGGCGAGTTGGACTAATCGCCTATTCATTGGGCGACTTAGCCACGTGTCGCTCAACGATTGAGTGACTAGCCCAAGTCGTCTAGCTGTGAAGTGACAGATAGTTATTACTGCAAAAAAAAAAAATAAAACACATATATATTACTAAAATTCAGAATAAAAATGATTATTTAAAAATATTCCTGGTTCTTCCAGGCCGCTTGAATCGATGTCGTAGGCTGAATACGGGCCCATATAACTTTGGTGGATTTTTTCAGTGCGATTTATTTACTTATTTATTTCGCCCATGCATGTTATTTTACACGATTTTCAGGGCACTTGTTGATATCAGGAATTTTGTTGGGATTTACTTATTTGTTTGAGTTTACCAGGCCGGCGTACATGCATGTTCTGGCAAATTAAGCATCTTGTGCTAGCTTTTCAACTACATCTGAAGTCTTTTAGTTGTGATTGGTAGTTTTATTTTTATATAAATAAATTAAATATTGATAGGCCGATTAGCTATTTTAAAATACTATCTCGATAAATAATTATACTGATTTAAAAAGTGATGGAGAATCTGTTTGTTTGTTTGTTTAGAAGGGCCAAATGCCGTAGCTATCTAGCGCACGTACGCGCCAAAAGCAAAAAAGAATGGTAAGAGCTAGCTAGCTTTGACCTTTTAGTTTTACCGACTTCAGTCCAGTCGGTTGACCCGCCAACAACAGAAAAAAAGAAGGAAAAAGAATGGAATTTGCAAGCTTGACGTACGGTTGACGCGCACATGCGCGAAATGTGATCTGCAGTCATCTCATCGCGCGAACACCAGTACCACCTGCAAAAATGAATAGCACCACCTGCCCTAAATTCTAACATATATATGGACAGGACATGGCGCACTTCTAGATTCACGCACGTTATGACCGTAGCACAAGACGTACAACGAGTAACACTAGCTGACGTCTCCTTCGATTCCGGCAGAAAACCACCGCCGTCGTCGACATTTCTTCACTGGTAGATCTTCCATCAATTCCACCCAAATAATACATCCTCAATAACCCCTCTTCCTTCCCTAGCCGCTCACTCCCGCTGTCCTTCACCATAACTCGCTGGCGTCGTTGACCTCACATGAATCATCTCGGGCTCACATCGTCAGCCCTCTTCGGCTAGTCTCCGACCACACTATTGTTACCAATGAGTTCCCTGGAGTCTACTCATACCCATGTGTGCACTAATTTGGCTAGGGTTCACCCTAACTACTGTCGCCCATCTCGCCCATTCTCTCCTGACGCTATGTGCTGTTAATAGCTTAGCACACCTCACCCTGGCCATGGCGCCGCCACCAATAGCTAGCACTAGTCCTGTGCAACTCATTTTAGCTGCCGCCGTTACCATTCTGGTCAACACTAGTCGGTGCCACCACCTCCAGAGCCAACGCCGTCTCCTCTGTCTCTGCCCTACAAGTGCCCCTCTCTGTCTCTATTCTCTCTGTGTATATGACGCGTGCCCAAGCACTATCCATGGCCCCACTTGTCATTGTCTATTGTCATTTTTAGTAATAAAATAATTTAAGGAAATCAAAATATTTAAGAAAAATTAAATAAAAAATAATAATTCAGGAAAGTCATGAGGCCCCTTTTGCAAATAGTGATTAAAAAAATTAAGATAATTAATTTGCATAGTATGTCACTAATATTTAACTAAAAATACAAGGATTTAATTAAAGATTACCTGGAATATAATTAGATTTTTAGAGATAATTAGTGTTTAAATTGAAGTATTCATCTTAATTAAAAGATTTCCCTCGAAAATAGTTAGGTTGAAATAGAGGCTAATTATGATGCCATCAAGATTTGTTTTAAGAAACTCATATATCAATTGAAGATCCTATTAAATATAAGTTTTGTATAAATGATATTAAAGTTATTAACATGCCTCTAACACTTAACTTATAAAGTACGAATTAATTAAAGATGATGTTAATGAGCCCTTGACCATAAATAGTCCCATAGCAATATAGTAAATTAAGTATCATAGTTAGTCCATATAATTAGAATGTAAATCAAATTAGCCAATTAGTGTTCTAACTAAAGTAAGCTATTAATTAGCAACTAGTAGTGTTAACCTATCAGCCACTTAGGTGTGGTTCTAGTTAAGGATATTAAAGAAATTGATTAAATTACTAATACCATATTTTAGTTAATCATTTGATTAATTGGCAATTAAACCTCAAATAATAATATTTCTTGAACTTCCCAACAATGCGAAATCTAAGATTAATATGATTAATTAAAACTATACCTATCACATGTATAACCTGCGTCGTAATTCTCAAATAATAATATTTGGTAAATAATGTCGAGTGCACCGTGTAGATCCTCGGGTATGCCTATAGGCCTCACTTAACTCATGGAACTTTCTTGATAAATATAAAATAATAAAATAAATCATAAAGTAACCTAAGTCATGAAACTTTCTCGATAAATAGAACATAATAAAATAAATTATTAAGCCACCTAACTAGGTTTGAGCAATAGTATCTCCCTGGTCAGCTATGACTATCCGCCTTCTACTCTAGAGTGGAATATTCTTGTGAATATTCATTCATCCTCCTTGATCCCTCCTTAATATTCTTCCCATTAGAGTTTTCTCTGTGCCATTTCCCCCCTCGTTCAAACTTCGTTTGACCCCATCTACATCCTGCTCTCTCTAGAATCCTGTCTCATATCACTAAATTAATCATGTTAGAATCCAACTAAGTGTATTCAGATTTATTGAAATCCTTTTGGGATTTATTTGGATATATTCGATTTGTCTGTAGTCTTGTGTCAATTGGATTTTGTCATTTCTCATGTAACTAGAAGTATCGAAGAAGCAACTGTCAAGCAAGATCAAGATCCATATAAATATAAAGACTGAGACTTTGAGCAAAAACAAGACCCACAGTAAATTAAGTAAGGCAAGTCATCACTTTAATCATATTGTACCTACCTTGTTTTTTAATGCAAAGTATATTGTGTTAAATTACTCAATCGCATGCTTATTTTATTAAGCAAATTATATCACTACTAGCTAGTAGTTAATGCCTTATTAATAATTATGCTAGCAAATTCCATCCCTTGACTTTGGACATATTGTCGTCCTAAAATTAACGGTATACATACTAGCTAATAAGTCCGTATCTAAGTGCCATGCTTAGCTTTGCTTCGATACATATGGGCATTAAGTTGCCTCGACATCATTTCAAATATAAAAACTTGGTTGGGTAGCCACTGGAAGGAAGTGGCTAATATTTGAACTAGAAAGAATATTTTGGAATTCAAAACACTAAACTTGCTTCATATATGGGTGGATGGTAAGTGGGGTTAATGTGGTGGGAGCATGAGAGTGTAGTTGTAGCAGAACCACCCAAGTATTCTTAAGAACTAAATCTTGTTATGATTTCCCAAGGTAAAATAATGTAACCACAAGTCTATAATGGGTATGACCCGGTGAATTAATTTGCATCGACCCAACATTGGATGTGTCATCCAGTGGAACATGGGCAAGTGAGCTAGAAAGAAGCCTCTTCAAGTGTGGTATAAGAGCGGGCTTCTAGAGCAGGTGGACAGAACCCCATGATGGCAGAAACCTTAGTGAGTGTAGCCACGTTGGAAAGATGCATTGTAAAGACCTTATGGTGGCCATCTGAGCCTCGTGCCAAAGGTAGCATGGCGGCAAAATAAGTTAAGCACTCTTATGGGTAAAGTGTGTGGCTCTGCAGAGTGAAAAATGTTCGAACAGCCGTGCCCATAGTCAATAACGGGCATAGAAACTTACTCGAGTTAGTATATATTTTACAAAAGAATCTTGTGGGTGCAATAAAAAAACTTGAAGGGTGGATAGAACCATGAGTATTGATTTTCCTAGGTGGATAAAACCTAGTGAGTATAATGGGTGGATAGAACCCTAGTAACAAAAATAGCATATGGTGGATATAATCATGCTCTGTAAAAGATGGATGGAACTTTTGCTACAATTATTATTGCATACTCTTACACTCTTTAAAATATGTTTTAGTTACAATGCTAAGTCCTAGACTTTCTACTTATTGTATTTCAATTGTGGCTTTGTGCAAATAAAAGAATCTCAAGCCTCCCTTTGTCAAACTTGCATCTATTATAATTGTATTTTATGTGGTGGTTTGCTAAGTACCTTTGTACTCATTGTTGCTCAATTACTATCATTCAATAAGTAGGAAGAAAAAAAGCCCTACGATCATCTAAAGGCGTTGACAAGGTTGGAAGATGAGGAGGTTAAAAACTAAGTCGTGAACCCCAGTTGTTTATCTGTGGATATATGCTGAGGGTCCCGCCAGTGTGATATTTTTTGTTTTCCCTGCTGCTCTTTGAATGTTTGGCCTAATTGTCTCATGTGTAAGTCACGGACTATATGGTCTAATTATGCATTGCCTACTACTATTGTATTAGTTTTGTTTTGCGAGATATGCATTTGATGTTCAATAATGTATCTGTATGCACTATCTATTGATTCAGGGAATATTATAATAGAATCACAGAGGATTCCAAATTGCAAATTAAGGGTTTGATAGAGCTGATATCAGAGCATATCGACTATAGAACATATCATTAGTTAGAATGGCTGTTAGTTTCATTACTAGAATTTTTTATTAAAATCAATTTTCACCTATGAATGCTTTGCCAAAGAAAAAAATAGTATTATTGCTCATCTTCATCCCTCCTAGATGTTCCTCTCTTGTATCTCTTGCATGGCAATATTAATTTCATAGCTACCTTACCCCAAATTCAAAATGGTATATCTCCAAAAACACTTCTTAAAAACCCCTTGTTTGAAGGCATCCCGAAGGTCTATTTTGGATATCAAAATGACAGAGTTTAACTTTGAAACTCATTATAAAAAAAGTTGTTTTATCCTTGGAAGTTTGATTATCAAATTGCTTAGAAAATTCATTTTCGAAGTCATTTCTAAGAACTTGATCTTTCGAGAAAAATTTCAAAGTATAACTTCTTCCCATATTTGTTCCAAAACTTATTTTTATTTCCTCAAATAGTCAAGGCAACGTTATTTATGTCAAATGTTTTCCCCAAAAAGAGTCCTTCCAAAAGTTAACCATCGATTTTACTTTAAAAATGCTATGTTGGTAAGAACTTTATTCCCCATACCTCGTCTTGTGACCTATGGTTAGGAAATATTTTATTCCTTACCCTCAATTTAAAATTTTGACACCTACTGTTAATTGCTATTTTTCATTTTATCTCTGAAAGATTTCAACACCTCAAAATCTTACTTTAAAAATCTATTGACAAATGCTTTCTTCAAAATCCTTTCTCTAAGACTTGTCCCTAGAAACTTGCCAATGTAAGCAGGCCTTCAGGATTTTAAAAGGAAACCTACAATTCATATTCGAAGCTTGTTGCCTTCAAAACCCAGTTTCAAATATGCCTTTGCCAACTCTAGTATTTATTAGTCCAAACTCATTTCCAAGAACTTATTTCAAAGCTCAAACCTTGACATCTCTTCTCTTCGCAAAATGTTTTGTTGCTCCTAGAACGAGTGCTTGTGCGAACGAACTGAATGCTGATATTCGATAAGCCGCTTCAAAAAAAACTGCCTTAATAAGATGCTTCGAAAATACGATGAAAAAGCTACCTTGCTTGTTTATTCAGAGCAAGCCACTTCGCAAACAAAGGGCATGTTCTTTACAGCTTGTAAAAACTGCTTTTTAACTTTTCTACTGTAATTAGCTTTCAAATGGGGTATTTTTCAAGGTGAAGTCTACAAGTTAATTGTAGTACATACTGTAACAACTTCATTTATATCGGTTAAAATCGTACGTAAGTTTTTGTTACTTTGCAATCTCTCTCATGAATAATTCAAAAGATATAAATTATAACTAAAAGCTATAAGCTAGAGGGGAAAAAAAAGGAGAACTTGATGCCGAAGCGAAGGATCCATATTAATACGCCGTAGCTATCTAGCGCACGTACGCGTCAAAAGGACAAAAGAACGGTAAGAGCTAGCTCGTTTTGACCTTCTTTTGGCTACTTCAATCCAGTACGGTTGACGCGTGCAGAAGAAAAAAAGGGCAAAAGAACTACCTGCAAGCGAGTAATCTGCAGTCATCGTATCGCGCGATCACCAGTACTACCTGCAAAAATGAATAGTACCAGCTGCGCTAACTTAATTCTAACGTATATGTGGACCGGACATGGTGCGCGTCTAGATGCATGCACTTAGTCTACGTGGCACAATACGTACAACGAGTAACACGTGCAAATTAAACGATATATCGATTAATTCCAGTTTTTTTCTCCCACTAGCTATCTAGCGCATGATCAACATGCTGCAAACTGAGCTACTTCACATATAATGTTCTTCTCTTTCGACGGTAGTCCGCCTTTACTCATTTGAGTTTCTAGCTGTAAAGTATTTTTGGCACTATTTAGCGTTATGTTTAGACTTAGTTTAGTACTGTAGCTGCTGTAAATTTTTTGATATAATTAAATAAAAAAATAAAAAAATATTATGTTATCACGGATAATACAAAGAAATAAGAGGGACAAAAACAAACCCCCCCAAAACAAACCTCAAAAAACTAGAAAAAATGAAGCTGAGAAGTTAGAACTACAAGCTAAAAGCTTAACCCATATTATTCACGTACGGCCTGGCCTATCTTGCTAAGGTATCGCTCCAAGTGGCTTTGGAGTTTGGCTTCCGACTTTCCTGGAAACTACTTGGAACGTATCGGTTTCTTAATTTTAGCTTTTTTATTTTTCTTTTCTCCTATTTTTTCCTTTGCATTGTTCGTAAAGATATAATGGTGTTTTCATTTTTTTTCTCATTTTCCTTCATTTACCTTTAATTGAATTACTCAAAAAAATTAACAGTCGCTACAATGCAATTTCAGTCAACAGGCGAAAGTCGCAGCCAACAGTTGGATGGAGCGGCCCTGAGTCATAACGTAGTACGTATGCCATGCCACCTTCAAAACTGTAACAACAAGTCATATTGAACTTCATTAAAAATATCAAACCTCATATATTGACTACCAAACATAACTAATTGAGTTTGTAAATACCCTGCACACTATTTCGAGATTTGCTAATTCAGTGCCCTTTACTTCCTCGTCTCGTGGACGCATCTCAAAGTCCTCCAATCTTCACGAAACTCAATCCTATCGAGACCCAAATATGTAAATTCGGACTCTCTGTGTATTCTACACCAATCTAAGGCTACACTAATGCACGCAGTGAAGACATTGATAAATATCAATCATGATCACAATTAACTAAAAAAACACTCAAATATTATTAATTATTAGAGTAGTGATTTTATGGCTAAACTTACATATAATAGCCTGAAAACGCTAACAAAACTAGTTAGCAGAGGAAAATTGAAATAAGCGTAGTAGCTATTCGACATGCCACAGACAATCGACTGGGAAGCGAAGTTCTAATCCGAGAAGTCATTGAAGAATCCTCCTTTAAGTACCTCTAGCTGATATAGTTCTTCTTCCGCAACGAAGTAACAATGGATATAGCTGTGAGTATATAAAGCACTTTGCAAGTCGTTTGTAACAAGATGTAATATAATTATTCAAGACTTATCAAATGATGGTTGTCAACAATTTAGAGTAAATACGGTTAATAGATTGAAATGCACTAGTTGAAAATGATTATTAAGTAACTAATTCAAGGAATTGAATAAATCACAAGTAAACTGCCCATTCACTTTCCAAATAAATCCAACCAAGATTTTATGAAATTCTACCACTCGTGTGCAATCACCAAGCATTATTCGTAACCGAGGATATAGCTATTCGAATAGTTTTACACTCTCCAAATGTTACACAACTTTACCCATAAGACATGACCATCTTATGTTGCCATATGATTAACACACTTTCTTTGGTGTGAGGCAGAGTTCATGACAAGGCTTTTACAATACTCAATCTCAAACTGATCTCGCCCGATAAGATTTTGCTGCCGAGGGAAATAGATAAATTATGATAAATACATTCGAATGGAATTGAATTTGTAGGGAACTAGTACACTACGATTTGCCTCAAGTGCTTTCACACTATGAGCTAATCTGAAGTAGTGCTTTCACTCATCAAGAAATCAGCCAAGACTGAATTTTGCTACTATCTGACACATTAAAATGGGAAATTTTGACGCAAATTTAATAGCGAACATATGAAAGAACCAATTAGGCAAATCCTTGGACCTCTGCAATAGAATTCTAGAGCTTACAAGCATCTTGATTACACTGAAAAATAAAACTGAAACTTGTCGTAGCCACCATGGAACAAATTCAACTAAGATCAACTTAAGCTACCATATAAAGAGGATTTGACATGTACAAATTTGGGAAGAGGAGTCTTACCAGTGCTGTAGATCTAAGTTTTCGGCAAAGAAATTAGACATGGTTGTTGGATCTGATCCCCTATCAATCTGTATCGTGGGTAAATTTTTGGCAAATAAATTAGATATGGCTGTTGAATTTGATCCCCTATCAATCTGTATCAAGCATGGCCTATGAAATGACGGAGGTGGAGGCGACGGCACCCACACACACTGTGGATGTGACCAACTTCGAGTTGCCCTCAGATGGTAGCAGCAGTTTTACATCCTCCTCAGGAGGTCATGGTCTCATGGAGGCATCATGAGCGATAGACGACGCGGGTGGCTAGGCTAGCGATGGGTAGAGGTGGGACTTGGGCCGGGCTTCTTTGGGCCAGCCCGAAGCACGGCCGGCACGGCCCGGCCCAAGCACGGCCCGGTCCGACACGTGGCGGGCCGTGCCGCCACGGCACGAACGGTGGGCCGGGCTGGGCTTCAAAATCCGGCACGGTGGGCGGCACGGCACGGCAGATCGGGCCGTGCTCGGGCCGGCACGGCATGAAGAGCACGGTTGGCCAGAAACTATTTAAAATTGATTTCTTAACTATAGTAAATTGTATTCATGACTCTCCTTGAGCTTTTCTATTTGACTAGTTGGGTAGGCCTATGCTAGATTGTCGGGTGATGTCCACATACGCCATAGTCTAATTTGCACCAAGATATGCATTCCATTGGACTAGATGACCAAGTTCGAAGGTGAAATGGCATGAGACAATAGAATCGAATTTTAAGTAGGTTTTTAATAAGGCGGATACAAGAGAAAGGAAGATAGCGGCCACCGCTACCATTGTCGCTATCGCTTTTGTCGTGTATAGTTACTTTGGGCTGGGCTTGGGCTGGCACGGCACGAACGCCGGCACGGTGGGCTTTGGGCCGTGCTTGGGCCTGGCTGAAGACGAGGCGGGCCGGCACGGCACGGCACGACGAGATGACTGGGCCGAACCGGCACGGCACGATGCGGCCCGAAGCACGGTGGACCTGGGCCCAATTCCCACCTCTAGCGATGGGGTTTGGCGGGCAAAGCTCACAAATTTGGCGGGAGCGCGAGTAATTTGGAAGGGGTTGGCGGACACATGCTCTTAGTTTGGGTTTCACAAGTGGAGGAATACATTTGCGTTATATGTATGTCCAATCACGACTGCACGTGCGTACGTGATGCTCTGAGCTAGCTAGCTGCTAGTCAAATTAATTAAGCCAACAAATTAAGTCAAAGTGGAAGGACTAATTAAGGAATTAATTACACGACTAGCTAGAGCTACTACGATCGAGCTGTGCACAAACAAACACTGCGCAGAGGATCCGATGCGAATGATGTGGCACGTGACGTGCGCCTTAGCCAATGAGCCAAGGCAACTTGATTGATACTTGCACATGCTAACGTAGATAATGACACGCGAAGTTTGGATATTTTTGGCGTTGTTTGTCACGGTTGCGGGGTGCCTTCAAAGCCGGTAAAGGATAAGATGGCCCTCTGGTGTCGGTACTAGCACACTGCAGCGTCGAGATACCAAAAAGAAGGGCAAGCATCGATCGATACCTAGATTTGCCCGGTACAAAACCAATAAAAAGAATCTTGGGCCACCCTATAAGTGAAATGGGGGAGGAAGAGTGAGAGAAGGCTTGGGATAAAAAGATTCGTCACAATATGAATACTCATAAATTCGCCACGACATGAATACTCATAAAGCTACCAGAGGTATAAACGTCTCCGAGTCCTCCAATCTTCACGAAACTCAATCGTATCGAGACTCAAATATGCAAATTTGAACTATCTATGTACTCTGCATCAGTCCAGAATTACGTTAATGTACACAGTGAAAATATTGATGAAGTATCAACCATGATCATGATTAACTAAGAAAGACTTAAATATTATTAATCATCAGAGTACTAACCTTATGGCTAAGCTTACAAATAATAGCCTAAAGGTTCTAACAAAAACTAGCAGTGAAAAATAAAGATAAACACAGTGGTCATTCGATATGCCCACAGGCAATCGATTAGGGAGTAAAATATTAATATGTGAAGTCGTCGAAGCATTCTTCCTCAAATACCTCTATTTGATACGATTCTTTCTCAGCAACTGAGCAACAAAGGATATAGCTATGAGTACATATAGTAATCAGCAAGTTGTTTGTAATAAAGATGCAATATATAATAATGCAAGGCTTATCAAAAAATGGTTGAATGGTTATTTTGCAGAAAGCAATAATTTAGAGTAAACACAATAAATAGATTGAAGGCCTACTTTGAAAATGGGTAAGTAAATAAATAAGTCAAAGAAATTGAATAAGCCACAAGTGAACTAGCCATTCACTTCCCAACCAACCAAACTTTTATGAAAATCTACCCCTCATATGAAATCACTGAGCATTATCCATAATCAGGAACACGACTATTCGAATAACACTCTGCAGAGGTTATACAATTTTACCCACATGGTATAAACAACTTATGGTGTTATCGATATAATACGCTTTCTTAGGCGTGCCAACTAAGAAGATCACAACAAAATCTTTACAATGTTTAATCTCAGCCCGATTTCGCTCGCTAAGGTTTTATGATTGAGTAGGCTAACCACCTAATCGAAAAGTCCCCTCTTGCACCTATGTGAGTCAATTGCTATAACCACACACATATTCATTTCAATGACGAAACCAAAGTTGAAACATCATAAATTAATTGGTCAGATCTATCACATACTAGACATGTGAATGCATTGTAAGGTTCAGATCAATGGCATACAAAGTTAAGTCCTTAATTATTACCCATACGAGGCATCCACATCCTAAAGTGCTGATCGCACTTCTTCCTTTACTACATGATCACTTGTTCAAGTAAAAACCATTTTATTTAACCAAGACCAATGGTACTACCCATGTTATGGTATACAAATTTTATAATTGTGGCTACCACCATGATTCAATATCTCGTTAAATCAAAATTAATTAATTGATCAATGTGATGATGAGCCCAAGTAGCAATAAGTATGGCTAAACATACTAGATGTACAAACTAAGTGGATTTTAATATTGCATCACTAGATAATTACCCATCCTATTTGAAAATGGAATCATGGTATTCAAGTTATCAAAGGAGTGATTGAATCAAAATTGGTTGATAACTACCAAGTACATACAAAAGGTGTTGTAATAAATTAGCAATACATAATAACTTAAATCAGAATAATAATACTTAGATTTAAAACAATAGATCCAATATGATCAAAGGTCGTGACTTGCCTTAGCCTTGCTTAGTTATTACTTCTTAATCTTGAAATGTTGTTCTTGCTCCTTCGAAATAGTTATCTAAATGAGAGAGAAAGCGAATGAAACACAAATAAATACAAAAAATCCAAAAAAATATAACAAAATTAGAACCAAAAGGTAGAGCTCAATTTTAGATGAATTTAGCAAAAAAAAAGAATCGGGTCAAACGGAGTTCGTCTGAAGGACAACAAACTCTCACAAGATTTGTTGAGAAAGTAAATTTATAGAAATTGAGAGAAAAAGAAGAATAGTCTCTAGAATATTCCCTCATAATTTATTTGAATAACATGCTAGAGATTGGCAGGTGTGTCCTACGGATTTTTTGGAATTTTTTGAAATAAAAAATTTTGGAAAAGGATATTTGACTGACAAGTGGGGGTCATGGTCTATGTACTAAGTTCATAGAGAGAGGTGACCCAAGAGATGGGGCCGTACTTCAGTGGCTCGGCTCACTGTGGACCAAGTCCATGTAGATCTGGATCTGAAGTTTCGCTTGGGTTGACATGCAAGCCTCCACACAGATTACCACACGGGTGCTGGTGCTAAGGTGGCAGGGAACAAAGTTTGACGGGGATGATGACCAGGCGGTGACAGGGCATGGCAGCGGTGGTGCACAAAGAGACCAAAGGTCTGAGACGAGCGGTAGCGACGGTGGAAGACAACGACTTTACTGACGTGAAGCATCTCAGTGGAGAGAGAATGATATGACAAAGATGATGATGTGGGTACGGTGGCAAGATTTGATGGCAGTTGTCGACGACAATGAAGAAAGCAGCTGCGTGGCCATGGCTCATGGTGGCATGGCACTGGAGATCTCCTCGAGTGAAAGCAATGCAAGCACAAGATGAAACATGAGAAGGCAAAGCTAAATAGGTGGTTGATGGTGGCGATTACTCACTGGTTGTGGTGTAATCTGATGGCGAATGAACTCAGATGATGGTGAGGAAGAAGACCTCAACCTCAGTGACCAAAGCACCTCGCCTTTGATTGGCTGACAGATTTCAATGGAGGAACTCCAGAACACGATGTTACGTGATCCACATTGACGAAGATGAAGCATTTTGGTAGATCGATGAAGCTCCTCCTAATGGCGATGGTAGAACGTCTTCGAGCTCCAAATCCAGTGAAATCACGAGATAATTCGGGGCGGCGAGCTAGCGCAAAGGGACGAGGCAGCTTGGGGTGCTGATTTTTGGGGGCTTGGCGTACTGTTTTATAGCTTGGCAAGGAGAGTCCATGTGTGAGATGGCGCCGCCATGTACAATCAGAGACGGTTGGGGAAGATGAACAGTGCATGGCACTGTTCACCTACATGTGGGGCCGGCTGGCAGCGATAGCGTGTAGAGGAAGGTGGGGTGACGACGCATGGTAGACACCTGGATTGGCGAAGAGAGAAAGAGACGAAGATGTAGCAGGGGCGGACTGCGCTGCAGAAGATGGGCCGGAGCAAGGACTTATGTAATGTTCCTCCTAGATATATATGTTAGACTTATGCTGCGGGCTGGAAGAAGTATCATATTGAATTTTAATTTGTTCTTAATTGGGGGCAGTAGTATACGCAGTGGTTCCTCTGACTCCCTACGCAGTGGTATAAAACGTAGGTGATGGATCCATATATATATTGCTTCCGTACTTATTTGGTCGGATGGTCCTGGTACATGATACGCATGCGTATATGCATGCATTGGATACAAGAATGGATAGGTAAGTACTTAAACTAGCGAGAATTGATGGATTGGAGTGCGTAGCTAAGCTAGCCTGGAAGGAACACTATATTGCTGATGGATCGTTGGCCGGCTGGATTGGTGAATTCATGAAGTAGCTAGCGAGCCTGCTAGGAGTCGTCGGCGCTGTCGGCCCAGGCCATGCACTCCTGGTGCATCTGCCCCAGCGTCCGCCTGTTGTTGCTGCTGTGCTCGTCGCCACCACGCTGCTGCGCCGCCTCTGCTGCCGCACTAGCACTAGCAGGAGCGGCGGCGGCGGCGGCGGCGGCTGAGCTGTGTTGCTGAGTAGTCCCGGTGGTCGGAGCGCCGGTGAGCTTCTGCACGACGCTGCGGAACTGGGTGGGATGGACCACGTACACCGCCGTGGCCGAGGGGTCCCGCCGCCTCCAGTGCGGCCTCGGAGTAGCATCCTTGGCGCCGCCTCCGGTGTCGCTGCCCATTCGATCCATCTATATTCTATATATTGAGAGGTGTCGCTAGATTGCAGCAAGAGCTAGCTGCCTGGGCCGGGATGGGTTCTGGAATGGGTGAGCATCGGCGCGCGGCGCGGCTATTTATAAGTACGCAACGCAGCTACGCGGGCGGGATGGGTTCTGGGATGCCATTGATGGGTCAGCAGGGCGTCAGCTTGATCGGTCGTCGCGATTGATTGATTTTTTAATGCGCTCACCAGTAAAGCTAATCCACGACAAATTAATTGATGCCATGATTCCACTAGCTAGCTAATATATATCGCCCCGTTTAAAACGTTTTTTAGTTTCTGGTAGTTGTTTTAAACACATAAACTTATTAATACGATTTTTTTCCTTTGCATTATTTATAGATATAATGGTTTTTTAATTTTATTTAGTTGAATATCTTAGTCAAAAACTGACAGACCCTACAGTATCGTTTTAAAAAAAACTAAAAGCTATCTGCTACAGCTAAATTGAACGGGCGCAATTAGCTTACTTTTTCTAAGTATATATGGCATGTTCATTTTGTCTTCTAAAAACTATGTTTCTATAATAAATAGTTTTTCTACTATATCAAACTTTTAAGATAAGATTTACTAGTCAATTATAGTATCAAAATCACTTGTAAATATCTCTCTATAAACTGTTACTATTTATAAATTAAAATTAAATATTATCAATAAAAGGTAATATGAATAGCCAATGATTCGACGGGAGAGGCTCTACTCGTACAGGCTAGCTAGGACGAACTGCTGATGCTTTAATCTGCGTCACTCTCTAGCTGTCATGGTCCAAGCGGGCCCTGCATGCCGTGCTCCAGGGATCAGCAGCTGGTCATGCCCATTCAGGGGCAGGTCAAAAAACAAATGGGATATTGCATCCATTCAGGAGCAGGACTTTTCTGCCCGGGCCCACCTGCCAGACTACTGTACGTATCACCACACTAAATTAAGGCACGCGTACGTGCATCTCGAACAACCTCCGTTCCCACAGAAGCCGGATAGGGTTTTAATTTCTGCGCTCTTTTTTTCTCTTAAATTTCGAAACAATAATATTCTAGTAGGTCCGATTGTGCTATACATATCAAATGACAGCGATTTTTTTAAAAAAAAACGATTAAGGGGATTTCAATTGATGAAAACAGCAACACGCGGGTTCTGATGACAACCGTCCTCTAGTGTGTCCATCAGATGAACTCCTTACCTTGATTTTAAAGGAATGTACTTAATTTCCTTCCTGAGCTAGCTAGCTAGCGATCGGCTCAACAGCAAGCCAACTACTCTCACGGTCTCTCTGTATTTGTCTACGGCCTCAAAAGTTCCACTTTCGATGTATTTATTCATTTAGAGACTCTAGAGTATAATTATCGGTTTTTTTCTTTCTGTACTCTACTTAAATGTTTTAAAATAGGTTATGTGATTATGGTATATCATTTAATAAAGATATATATGATTATTTTTTATTAAGTATTTTTTATTTAGTGTTTTTTATTTGTGTACAATGGATTATGAATAAATATAGCGGAATAGAGAGGTAATTATTATTAACCTGGACTCGGCCGTTTGTGATCAGCATATATATACATATACATATACATATACATATACATATACATATACATATACATATACATATACATATACATATACATATACATATACATATGTATATGTATATGTATATGTATATGTATATGTATATGTGTATGTATGTATGTATATGTGTGTGTATATATGTGTGTATCACGCTGTTGTACGGTTTTTACGAGGCATACCTTGTTGTGTTACATGATCTTATGAACCCTAAGGCCTGCTTGGAAGTCTGATTTTGGGTCTAAAACCGATATAAAATATCAGTCCCTAACAAGGAGAATATATAAGAAAAATGCACTGGGTGTGTTACAGCGCCCAGGGATCAAATTAATCAATAATCCTATGCACACAGCTATTCTATAAAAAAGAGCAAATTCATTTGTACAGCATGCAGCTACATAATAATAATGCCTGCATGGTTCACATATATACTCCATCCATTTCACTGTAGCTGTTTTAATATATTTGTCTATTAAGAAAATTTATTCCCTGCTCGGTTGGGCTGAAAAGCTGTAGCTTATGGCTGAAAATTGCACTATAGCGGCTGAAATTACACTGTAGTTGAAGGTTGCTTATTTGGCATAATTAAATTTAAACAATTTTAAAATAGAAAAAATATGTTAGCTTATCACGGACAACGCAAACGAATACGGGAAAAAAGAACAAAAAAAAGCTTAAAAAAGGCCAAAAGTTTAGAAAAAGACGAAATTTATAAATAGTGAAAAATAAGCCAGAAGCTCAAGTCGAAATGAGCGGAGCCAAGTGTAGTTATTGTAATTTTTCCTCCATCTCTCTATCTATATTTAAATACTTTGAAAAAGATTAAGTGGTTAACTGGTTATGATATGTCATTTAATAGCAGTATATATTGTCTTTTCTCATTAAGTATTTATTAGATTTAGTATTTTCTTGGTTTTTGCGCATGGTAGACTGTGGATAAATATAGCCAAACAGACCAGTATATAACTTTCATTAATTTAAATCCATGTGCTGTGTGAGTTAAACAGCCAACAATTGATTGTCCATATATGAGCCGTATTAAACTCAAACTGCAGATCAAGAAAACCGAATTCATGAGACCCCATAATTAATTGGTGAAGCTAGTTAATTGCTCCTATATTATTAATTTTGCTGATGTCATTTGCGCAGCGTCGATGATGGTCCTACAATATAATTAAGATAAGAATTATGACAAGGGGATCGAGAGGTTTCCTTCGACAAGGGGAGGACCCGGCCGGGCCGCACGGCCGCAACCCAAAAGCTGGGTTTGACGAATCGTGTGGTGACAATTGCATGGTTGCTTAAAATTACATCCACACAAAAGATGTGCTAGCTAGATGGATACATATATGTAGGATGTAGCTATTGGGACTGACAGTGAAATGCCCACAAGGCCTGTATAAAGTACAAATGCTCTTTTACTTGTCGCCTCGAATTTACGGATAACCAATCTTTTAAACTTTGACCACCAATATGTATAAATACGTATTTGAATTTCTTATATCATCAAAATAATATTTCTATTTTTTTTATCAAAAATACTTTCATATCATTATATATTTTATTATTATTTTTAACATATAATCAAATAAGTAATAGTTCAAGATATGTATGTATTTGTGTCTAAAGCGACAGGTAAATTAAAGAGAATGGAGTTGAAATAGTTGATAATACACACACATATATATGACTGTGTTATTTTGTGCCTGCACACACTGTGCGCACTGAAAAGTTACCATCGTACGTGAGTGAAGTTACTGTCAAACATATGTAGAGTTACTGTCAGTTGTGTAGTGTTACAACTGACAGTAACTCTACATGCAGGGGCGGAGGTATGTAGCTGACCGTGGGTGCGGCCGCACCTATGTGAAAATCGGAAATCAGTGCTAACCTCTAAACTTTCACCTCTTTTGCACCCCCCAAGCCCAAAGTGATGCACCCAGGCCCATCTAACAAAGTCCAGTAGCCCACTGCGCCACTAGGAAAATTGGAGAAAAGAATTGACTGCTTCATCTTCGCTGCTCCGTCCGTTCGCCTTCTGCCGCGCTTGACGCCCAACGCCCGACTCTTTGCCTCCCGTTTGCTGCGCCTCCCGGCTCCGCCCTGCTCCTACAGTCTACTGTGATTCTGCTCCCGTGCGTGACGAGCTCGTCTCCTCCTTGGTACGCTTGCGGCCGGCCTCTTCCAGTCTTCCTGATGTTTCCAGCTTGCGCGTATTCTATGGCCGTATCCTATGGTTGGATGTATTCCATTTATACGATACTCTCTATGGTTTACAAAGCACTAAAGTTTGAAAGCCCAGATCCTTGAACATGTATCTATTTCCAACCTTTCTTTTGATGTGTAGCAAGTCTTAACTATTTGTACTAAGATATGTTGTTGTCAAGATTCATGACTCCTGCCTCCTGGGATGAGTTCCGAGATTATTTCATGAAGCAGGTACTGCCGTTTTATCCTCCTGCGCCAATATAACTACTGAATAAATGTGAGATTTTAACTAGTGTTTTTCTTTACACCAGGATGGAGAAAAAAGGAAAAGGACTAGTGTTCCGAGATTTTAACCAGAACTAGTGTTCCGAGATTTTAACTAGTGTTTTCTTTACTCCAGTCTCCATCACGTTAATCAGAAAGGAAAAGCAAGGTAAGGAGAAAAAGATTAGCTCTTCTATTTTAATTCCAATCAAGTTAATTAAGTGGCTAAACTAGGTTTTGATTTTAGCACTTAAGTCATAGACTTATTTGTTACGTGGAGAAAGAAGAATTGAAGAAAATTACCAATGATGCTGTGGTTCATCGGTTCATGAACATGGAAGGAAAAGGACTTAGATTTGATCTCTAAAAGGTAATGCAAGTATTTTCAATGGACCATTCTATAATTTCTTTGCTTAAATATTGAATTGTTTATTCTTCTTTCTTTAGGCCAATGAGGATCTTGAGGTCATGTCGTTGGGTTATACATTTTGCCAATGTCGACATCCTTTTGTTTACAATTATGGTATTCTCTCACTATATATATTTTGGTAAATGGTAAGAACCAATATTGCTACTTCATTGTTTAATTATTGATGCTATGCTGATTGCTCAATTAAGTTATATTATTGCTTAAACATTGTACGTATGTATACATATACATGGTATGAAGGAAGTGCCGCACCCCCTCAATTTTTCTCTAGCTCCGCCCCTGTCTACATGTGTTCGTCAGTAACTTCACTCACACACGGCAGTAACTTTCGTTATACACACACCATGCTGTCAAGGCATCATGATCTAAAATAGGTATTTTCCCTATGTATCACGTGCGAATTTTTTTTAAAATTTTTTTGGACGTCGAGTTTAACTAGTTTACTAACTAGTTCAAACAAGTTTAAACTAAAATGTGAAGTGCAATTGCCTTTTTTTATTGTAGTTTGATTGTAATTACGTGCTAATTTTATATAAAAATTAGTAAAGCATGTGATCTAAATTCGTTCAAAATCTTTAAATTTGAGTAATATTTTTTTAAATATATGTGTCTCATTTTAATTATTATAGATGGGTATATGCCCTATTATGTGCCTAGGTATAGAATTACTTATTCTGCATTCGAGCCAATCCCCCCACCCAGACCGAGCTTGTCCCCCACTGATCAGTTCCCACCCTCTCACGACACTTACGGGTCACGAACCTACGTCCCGCCTATCCCCACCCACTCATGATTCATCTTGGCAGTAAATTGGCATGCATCAAGACGTAAATGTGGTATACTTTGTTTACTTCCATCATCATATGCCTAGCATGCATTACGGTAGGTATGTCAGTAAACTCTACTGATGTGTCTAGTAAACTCATCAATATAATAAAAGTGGTTTTATTTAGCCATAAATTGATATGCATCTGGTCATAAATGTGGTTTCCAACTTTACTGTTGTCGTCACATGGCCAGCGTACGCCACGGCTAAGTGCGGCAATAAAATCTAACGACACATCTAGTAAATTGTTAGTACAGTAAAAGCGGTTTCATCTGACTGCAATTTTGTACACATCTGGTTGTAAAAGTGGTTGCCCAGGGGCACCTAGGATCATGTGCAGGTGGGTCATGGTTAGGTCATTTGGTTCATCTAGACATAAATTGGTATGTATCTGGACGTAAATAAAGTATATTTTTTACTACCACCATCACATGACTAGCATGTGCCATGACAGTTGTGTCAGTAAACTCTAATAATATGTCCAGTAATTTCATTAGTACAATATAAAAAGTTTTATCTGACCATAAAATAGAGTGTATTCAGTAGTAACTACAGTCTCCAATTCACATGACCAACATACGCCATGACTAGGTGAGGTAGTAAATTCTAACGACCCGTCTAGCAAATTTATCAGTATAAGCAGTTTCATTTGACTGTTAAAATGAAATGCATCTGCTTGTAACTGTGGTTTTCAATTTTACTGCAGCCATCACACAACAGTTCCATATTTTCATCTGGCCATATATGTGAATGTATCTGGATGTAAATGTGGTATCCATTTTATTGTCAACATCAGCCATTCTATTCTTTCATCTGTCGTAAATCTGAATGTACCTAGATGTAAATGTGGTATCCATTTTTACTACCGCCACCACACAACAGTTCCATTTTTTCACCTGACTGTAAATTGAAATGTATCTAGATGAAAATGTGGTATCCATTTTTACTGCCACTATCACATGGATATCATATGACATAGCTAGGTGTGGTATTAAATTCTAACAACGCATCTAGTAAATTGGTCAGTACAATAAAAGTGCATTCCTCTAATCGTAACTTGGTTGTATATGTTTGTAAATGTGATTTTCATTTTTACTACTGCCATAACTCAGCGATGGTGTCGGCACAGGAGACTAGGGTGGAAGGGTGGCCATGGTGGAAGATGGTGGGTAGGGGGCAGTGGAAGATTGGGGTCATGCGGTTTTACACGTGGTTGCACGGGGACGCCTGGGTGCAATGGCCGTGGTCGGGTGCATGGGTGTCAGGTCGAGGAAGCCGACTAGAGGGGGTGAATAGACGCTATTAAAAATCTCTTAGGCTAAAACCAAGTTTTAGATGCGAAAGCGTAAATAGATCAGTTTTGCTCAATTAAGATCTAAATCACTTAGTTTTACCTAAGTACACCAATAACCTAAGTCTATGTCAAGATTTATAATCATAGGCTGATAAGCAATCCATTTAATTCTATGAATATAAATTACAATAATATAAATGTGCACAAGAAAAAATCACAATTGACACCATCTCTTTTTACTATGGTGTTCGAAGACTTGCCAATCTCCTCTAGTCTACGTTGAGGTAATCTCAAACGAATTGGACCGACTCTACGAATAAAGCCAAACATCTCAACTTGCACTATTGGTATCTCTTTCCCGATCTGGGTAGGTAAGCTCCAACCTTCACAACACGTCGTTCCTTCTCACAAGCTTCTAGAGAAGATCAGCACACCACAACGCCTCCAACACCGTCTAGGAATCGGTAACCTCTAAGAGTAACAAGTCAAGCCCCTTGCTTGACTCTCACTAGTTGCAACAAATGTACAAGAATTCATGGATACTCAATTCACCTCTAAATGTAACACATGCAATTAGAGACATTTCTTCTTGCTCACAAAGTGCAATACATACACAATTAAGAAAAGAAACTCACACTAGTTCAAAAGATTAGAATGGGATGCCAAAAGATCATCTCTTGCTCTCCCAACAAGCCAAGGTGGGTATTTATAGCCTACACACAAAACTAGCCATTGGGACAAATTTTTAGCAGAAAACAGGATGAGCTATAATACCACAGGCATAAGACCAGTTGGACCAGCCTCCTCTCAACAACTAAAAAACTAGCTGTTATAGCCACTGCCACTCAGACCACCCTATGACCGCACTGCTCGGTTGGACCACCACACGGGCCAATTGTACCACTCAACGGGACCAGAGAAAAATGGCTCTCTAAAAAAAGCAACCGGCACATCATATTGCATGGCTGATTCAACCACCACAAAAGCTGGTCAGACAGCCAATTCATGGCCGGTCAGACCGCTCATACAGAACTGGTTGTACCACCTTGAATTTTTCTAGCAGATGAAGATGCATGTACTTCGACGAATTTACAAAACACATTCGCAAACCATAGTACCATGCACACAAGGATTAAAACATGATTCACAACAAGTTGCAAAATACATTTGCACACTTTAGAATCACTACACAAGGTTTATGTATATAGACTCAAACCATTTGCAAAACACATTCGCAAACCTAAGAGACATGCTACAAGGATTATGCATGAGTTTAAAGTATTCGCAAAACACATATGCAAACACTAAACATCATGTCACAAGGAATAGGTGCATGGATATAAACCATTATAAAACACATTTGCAAACTCTAGTCAAATGTTCCAAAGATTATGCATAAACTTTAACTATTTGCATAACACATTTGCAAATATAAGCATCATGCCATAGAGAGCTAGAGCAAATAGATTTGAGCTATTAACACATGATGAAACTCAAGCTACTAGACAAAACCTCTCTTAATAGTACAGTAACCTATACTAATAATTTGGTCTCGTATCCAAGCACCGAGATAGGTAAAAGACTAAGAGAATACATCCTTAGGCTAACTAGTTATATTTTTTTTCTTACTCATGCTCTTGAAGCTTGATGGCGAACATCTTCACTTCAAGTCCGGGTATTTATTTTGATATGCATCAACATAAGATGCAACCTTTTGACTTGATGGCCTTCAACACATGATGTTGTCCTCTTGACTAGATGGCCTTCAACATATGAAGCCATCCACAACTTTGTGATATCGACTTGATGACCATTAACATGTGATGCCATCATTCATCCTGAATCTTGACTTGATGACGATCAAATCATGACACCTTCTTAAGTCATTCTCATCATGGGATCTAACCTACTTCACCATATCATGAAAAATGTTAGTCTTACAAACAGTTATCATCAATTACCAAAACTCACAATTAACACATAATGGTGGGCCAGATTCTTTTGTTGGGCGTGGTTGGGTCGTGCGACTCCCGTTACAGCTGGTGCTCAGACACGGAATAATGCTACCATGTGTGCATAGAAAAATGGTTCCATACTCCTGAGAGGAATTTTTTGTACGGATAATCCGTTTTTTATTCGAAAATACATAAATATACCCGCGACAAAATTTTTTACAAAAATAATCTCCAGTCGCCACCCCATTGGGCGACTGCTACCTTTCGCCCAACCGGGAGGCGACATTTAGGGAATCTGTGTACCGTTGGGCGACTACTGCAATCGCTGTACGGTTGAGCGACTTCAATTGAAGTCGCCCAACCGTTGAGCGACTGCAATTGCAGTCGCCCAACCGTAGGGCGACTGCAATTATGCCGCCCACTAACCCCGAGCACATTCCCCTCGTTCTGCCATTCTACTCATTCATTCTACCCAGAGAGAAGAGAGGAGGAAGAGGAAGAAAAGAAGAGGAGAAGAGAGGGAGGAGGGGAAGAAAAGGAGGTGAGGAGAGAAGAGAAGTCGAAGCTATTCAATCGATTTGGATCCAGGTATTTTTTTAATTATGTTGTATTTACAGTCTTCAACTCCCATGTTATTTGACATGTCGTAAATTTCAATCATACATGTAGGCATACATCATTAATGGCCAGTACTACATTGAGAGTGTATTATGGTGTTGGAATCATTCGTGATGGTCCGACTGGTGTGGATTTGAGCGATTTTCCGCAAGTCACTCTCGTACTTCCGGATGACGAGAATGCTCAAATGACAGATGTGCAGCATTGGCTGACCCAGAGTTTTTCATTGGACCCCGAGGTGTGCAGCGTCGTTGTGCAAGGGCTTTGGAGCCGGTCTTCCACTGACATCAGATGGGAGTTGAAGACATTGGTGCGCTCTGGTTCGTGGAAGGGCTTTGTGCAAGGGTGCCGGCGCCGTGGATACGAGTGTGTCCTGCTTGTGCAACCGTGCTCACTACAAGCAGCTGCGCAAGCTCGTGCGTCCGCCTATGCTTCGGGGGGTGCTAGCACCTCGGGCGGGCCGCACGTCGGTGGAGCTGATGAAGTTGCTCGTGATGAAGGCGATGCGGTACACGGAGGAGAGTTAAGGCCGTCAAGCTATACAGAGGGAACTGGGCAAGCCGATGCGGTACATGGAGGAGAGTTACAGCTGTCAAGCTATAGAGAGGGAACTGGGCAAGCTGATGAAGGAGAGCATAATGAGTATATCGTGCATCAGATGGAATCTGATGACCAGAGGGCATGGGATGAAGAGCAAGCTGTAGAGGACGACGAGGAGGACAGTTCCGATGATGAAGAAGTTCCTATCCCCGAAGAATGGAACCAGTATAATGCGGAGGGTGTTTCCGCACATGATGAGCATGAATCGCCATGGGAGTATCATCAAACAGAGGTTCGGGTGCATGCTATGTTTGCTGACAAGGAAGCGCTGCAGGATGCCATCAAACTTTGGGCCCTTTCAATGCAACGGACATTTCGCGTCGTCAAATCAAGCCAGGAGCAGTACACTGTGAAATGCGAGCAGACTGGTTGTCCTTTTAGGGTGCACGCACGTAGACCCAAGTATGAGACTCATTGGATTGTGTCCAAGGTGGAGCCGCACTCCTGCATTGTAAACACAGTCTTGGCGAGGCATCGTAACCTGACGTCCGGATTTATCGCCAATTTGATGTATGGGGAGATAGTGGAGAAGAAAGATGTTGCGGCCACACATATTATGCTAGCTATTGAGAATAAATTCAAGTATAAGATTAGCTACGCGAAGGCGTGGCGTGCGAAGCAAAAGGCGTTGGAAAAACGTTTTGGCACTTTCGAAGCGGCGTACGACAACCTTCCTCGTATGCTTAAGGTGTTGCAGCAAAGGAACCCCGGCACGTACATCGCGGTGCACGACAAGCCGTCCATAAGTCCACCGGGATTTGCAGTGTTGCAGAGAGCATTCTTTGCATTTGGTGCTAGCATTGAAGCATTCAGACACATGCTGCCAGTTATCTCAATAGATGGGACCTTCTTGACAGGCAAATACAAAGGGCAGCTCCTGACGGCCATAGGCGTTGACGGTAACAATCAAATATTGCCGCTGTCCATTGCATTTGTGGAGAGTGAGAATTATGAGAGCTGGCTGTGGTTTCTGAGACATGTGAGGGGTGGAGTTGTAGGCACCCGACCTGGTGTGTGCATAATCCATGATCGCCACGCCGGTATTATAAAGGCGATACGAAAACTTCAGGAAGACCCTGAGGAGACCTCTTTTTGGCCGGACATGAGAAACCGGTGGTGCAGTCGTCACTTAGGGGCAAACTTTTTCAAGCAATTCCCGAAACAATCTTTGATGAAGCTATTCAAGAGGCTGGCTAGGCAGAACCAGCAGAGAAAATTTGATGCTTTATGGGGGTTGTTGGATGAGCACACCAGGAAGAACGTCGACGAGAGGAGCAAGGGGCCGGTCACTCCTGGGGAGGCACAACCGCAATGCTTGCCAGCAATCGATGAGTCTAACCCAAGTGGTTCAAGAAGGAGGAGCGCGCGAAACATCAAGTGCTTCTCGCAGTGGATCGAGGGGGAACAATTGGAGAAGTGGTCGCTGTTGCACGACACGGATGGCGCAAGGTACGGAATAATGACAATTAACCTTGCCGAGGTGTACAATTGGGTTCTCAGGGGTCTCCGTTCTCAGCCCCTTGTCGCCATCGTGGAAGGTGTTCTTCACAGCACAATCCGCTACTTCAGGGAGAGGCACGCGAGTGCCGCGCTTCATGCGGCCAATCCCGGAGCCCAGTATTCGTCAAAAATTACTGCGTACATGGAGGCGAAGGCACAGAAGGGTCAATTGCACACAGTGCATGTCATGGGCAACAGGGAGCATCGTTTCGAGGTGGTACTCCGTGATAGAGCCGGATTTGGGACATCTCGTTCACTTGTTACTCACGATGTATGCCTTGGAGATCATGCAAACGAACCTAGCTGCACATGCAACAAGCTTAAGTTGTTACACAGGCCATGCTCTCATGTCCTCGCTGCATGCGGGACCGTGCGCATGGATCCTTCTAACTTCATGTCCGAGTACTTTTTCAAGGAGAGAATACTGCAAGCTTGGTGTGGGGAGCTCCGGGGGTTCAGGGCAGTGGGAAACTTCGCCACTTTGGACATTTCAGCGAGGACCTGGGTTCCGGATATTAACATGCTGAAGGGTGGGAAGGGTCGGCGACAGAGCCGACGTATTAGAAATGACATGGACGTATCACAAGCTGGAACATCTGGTGCACGTTGTGGGCGATGCGGTCAGGAGGGGCACACAGCTAGACGATGCAATGCATTTCCGGATCAGTAGTTGGTGTTGTAATGCATGCTAAAATTCATGTACCAGTTGTAAACCTTGTATGTTACATCCCTTTTCTGTAATGCACTTATTTCGTTGAACGTAATGTTTCCCTTTTAAGTATTGCAATTTATTGGTGGCTACGAATCCACTTTTATTACGAAACTACAGGCTCTAAAGTGCCTACATAGAGTAATTTATTGCGAGATGACAAAAGATGCCAGCTTTGCCCAGTCACGCACTTACAACACGAAACAACACATACATTGCACTTGCAGGATCTATGGAAAGTACTACACCCAACAATTTTACTGGCCTCTGAAAAGCCTACATACACTGGCCTCTGAAAAGCCTACATACACTGGCCTCTGAAAAGCCTACATACACTGGCCTCTGAAAAGCCTACGGAGGGACATTTATTGCTACACTGGCCTCTGAAAAGCCTGAAAAAGCAAAAAGATTCATATGTACTCTCCATGGACTATGCCCACTCACCAGTTCACCTGCCTACATAAAGGCATCCCATGTATTACATACCACAACACAACCTCCTCCTCAAGCCATCACAATACTACTACACAACAATGTCTTCCTGGAGGTCCGACCCTTTTGGAGTGCCGGAGTGGCATGAGCGTCCGAAGTGCCATTGCGGTTTTAGGACGATGTTGTGCGTCTGCACGGATCCACTACCACGAGCCAACTACGGCCGTAGGTACTTCAAATGTCCAGATATGGATGACGACTTCGTGGTAACGACGACAACTAAATCCTTTGTTTCTCGTTATCGTTCTTCAACTTTATCCATGACATCTACCACGACACACATAGGCTTGCAAGTTCATCGAATGGGTGGATCGGGTGCCGCCGGCATGGCCACGGAACCCTCGCGAGGTGGAAAACAAAGGACAATACCTTGTCAAGATGGATCAGGCTCGCGAGGTGGAACGACAAATGCGGCATGAGCAAGAGCGTCGCGTGAGGGTAGACCAAATCCGTCTTAAGGGCAAGGAGGATGAGCTGCAAAGGAGGCGGGAGAAGTTAAGTTCGCGTGAAGCAGCCATCAAGCGTCAGGAGGAAGAGCTTCAAGCTCGTGAGGCAGCTCTCAAGACCAAGACTGACAGGAAGAAAGATGCAGCAGAGCCATCTTCAGGGCGCGACAAAAAGGGCAAACAACCACGCTACACCCAGTAGACAAAATGTAATATTCCCTAAGGCATGTTACGACTAGCGGTGGAGTTCTGAACATTACAAGTACAGAGTTCCACACATGCCACTGGTCACATCACTTATCACTTTATGTATCGACCGTTCTTCGGTCAATCCTGCCTAAAAAAAATTTACCAAATTTTTTTTGCATCTACAACTTACATTGAACATAAACTTCTATTACAACTTTATCTGATTTTTACGCAGTTTATAACTAAAAAATTGACAAAACATACAAAAATCACGCGGATTGCAAACCCTTAAAACATACCAATGTATATATCAAACGTTCTACAGTCAATTGTACTTACAAAAAATTTCTCAAAATTTTAAACGCACCTACAACATACAATAAACATAAACTTTTATTACAACTATACCATATTTTTTTCCAGTTTAAAACTACAAAATTGATAAAACTCTACAAATTCACGGGGACTGAGTAAAGTCGCCCATCCACTGGGCGACTGCAATTGAAGTCGCCCAACGGTTGGGCGACTGCAATCAAAGTCGCTCAACCGTACAGCGATTGCAGTAGTCGCCCAACGGTACACAGATTCCCTAAATGTCGCCTCCCGGTTGGGCGAAAAATAGCAGTCGCCCAATGGGGTGGCGACTGGAGATTATTTTTGTAAAAAATTTTGTCGCGGGTATATTTATGTATTTCCGAATAAAAAACGGATTATCCGTACAAAAAATTCCTCCTGAGAGTGTGTACTCCCACTTCTCATAATATACCATTGAAATGAATAAGTTATATATCTTTATCCCTTTGAGCATACTTTAATAATGATTATAAAATATTCCAAAATGAGTTTTATGAAGAATTTCATCAAAGCCTACTTTTGTAGCACAATTATTATATATATACACACACGCACTCTTTTTACAAAAAGAAATAGCGAAAATAAATTGCTCCGGTAAAATTTCTTCAATCATATTAATTATATTGAAGTATTTTAAAATTTATATTTTAGTATGCTAAAAATGATAAAAATGTATAACACATCTGTTAAGTGACATGCTAGAAGTTATATACTCCGTGGATATCAAGTGATGAGACTCGCACGAAGCGTCTAGTAGTTACCAGCTAGGCAGGAAGCATGCATACATGCAACGCAAGTATGATGTTGGCCGTAGCCCGTTACGATATATTGAAGAAGCAATAAGTGATGTCACCGCATACGCAATTGCATGCCGCCGCTGATTGGTCTAGCTATCTTGTTTAATTAGTACGAGTAGTTCCAAGAAGATGCATGCAGCACACGTGTGGAACGGAAACCGAACTATCTGGAACGGCCGGTAGTGGCCTGTGACTGTGACCTGTTGACCTTGACCCAACTGGTGGGAGGGACCCAGTTGCTTACATGCTGACGCTAGTAGTTGTTGGGGTTTGCTCATGGGTTGTCTGTCTGTAGGTCGATCGATACGTTCGTTCGTACTCTCCATTAAGCTAGCGTGCACCGTACCTGGCCGGCCGGGAAAAGAAACATGCATGGTTTCTGTGCAATGTTAATTTCTGCCATTCAGCACATTAAAATCTGTCGGTGAAATTAAGTCTATGATTTAACCCTGATAGTTAAGTTTGGAACAAACATAGAATTATGTTGACTGGTTTAACTATGTTTTCTTCAGAAAATCCGGTATGTTTTTTCTTTTTCGAGGGAAGGTTTACCTACGTATATCTATACATACTCCAAATAGATGTCGTTTCTGATACACAACTATTTGGATTTTTTTTTGATTGAACACAAGAGCTTTATTACGGCAAAGCAAGATTTGGTACCATATTTAGAATGCCTATGATTCTTTTGCATCGAACAATTAACAATCGTATCAATTTGAGATTTAAATTTGTGAAAGTTTACTTGTTTCAGAGTTGCTGCTTGTTAGCAACAGTCTAACCAGCCTGTAGAGGTGGTCTAACCGGTGTCTGATGTGACCGGATTTTGGGACGCGATTGGACCATATGTCCGATGCTACTGGTTTTTAGTTGGCTACTGGTTTTTTCCAGATAGATGCTCGCTTGTATGCACGAGAGAAATGGGAGTGGTCCAACTAGCCAATAGGAGGCAGTCCGACCAGGGTAGACCGAGTGGTCAGACCGATATGAGTGCCACGGTTTGACCGACTCCCCTATTATCGGTGTTTGACCGGATTGACTAGAGCTGCCCGACATGCCAATCAATAGAGGTCAGACTAGCTTTATCTGAAATTATCCGAGGGGTTAGGGATATTTGTGAAAATGGTTATGGGTTGAATTTTAGAGTTCTAAGTTATTGTATTCATAGTGCATAAAACATGTTTGTATTAATGTGGGGTCAAATTTTGAAAAACTTGTGCTCAAAAATGATTTCTTGATCTTTAATGCGTAGCGAAGTTTGGAGGCAACCATGGTCGACGGCGTGGACCGAAACAAGGCTCGGGGATGAGCTAAGGTATGGTCAAGGAAGCCAGGTAGGATGATTGGGATCAAGCAAGGCACAAAGAAGACAAGAGATGTTGAAGGGACAGTTTAAGCAACAGTTCATTGAATAGTGCGGTCGGTGCAAGTGAGGCGCAGTCAGGAGGAATGACACAGAGGAATTTACCGATGCGTGAGCCATTGGTGGACCTATATGTTGTAAGCATGGGAATTGCTTGCAAAGAAGGAGATGACCATAGACTAGGCTCGGGGAAGAGGTGAGATCCACAGTCAAAACAACGGTATTTTGGCGGAGAAGCCAAAATACCAAAAAAGGTGATGGAACCAAAACCGTAGTCCTTGGAGGAAATTTGGAGCGTGATTTAAGTCAAGGAGATGCTGAAGAAATAAAGTAGATAGAAACTTGTTTTTTAGCAGGTTTTGGCTTTTCGCTTTTAGAAGCGCACATAAGTAATATGTGAGTGTAAAACTCGGTGTGTGAGGTTAACAGATTTTTCAGTTGTGCTAATAGATTGTATCCATTAGGATTACATATGGATTGATTTCCCTATCTATATGAGTGGGATGTGTTGGAGACACGTCTGTAGGGGAGTGGAGAGAGGCTAACCAACCATCCATTTTTAGGGTTTGAGAGAGATACTTCCTTGGAGCAGAAGTTTTTTGGTGAGTGCTCTTATAAGAGAGAGCTTTGTCCTCCATAATGGAGTAGTTATAAAACATACATTTACAGTTACAATAGATCAATCTTGTTTATCATATATGAAGTGATTTGATCTTGATTGATTTGCTCTTGTTCTTATTGATTATTTACCTCTTCTCCCCACTCTTGATCTTTCTGTGTATCAAGGACATGTGAGTGATGAAGATGATTTATATAGATCAAATCATACCTATCTAGGCATTGAGGTTTGCAATATTGTGAAGTTTGCCCGGCTTGGTTTGATCTAGAGCTCTTCTCGAGGATTCTTGTCCCTAGAGTTTTGTTCTTAAATCTTTGGGTGCTCTTACTTGTTATGATATATGAAAACTATCTAAAGCCATTTTAGTCATCTTCAACCCACGAGCAAGTCTTATATTAAGTTCTTGAATTTTGACCGATTTTGATGCAATCTTACTTGTCTCGAGGAAGGTTGAAACTTTAGCCAAGATATATACGATCCTTAGATAGATTAGGTTCTAGAGATCATCAACAAAGTGTGTACAAAGTCTCATATCATTTAAGTCTCATATCATTTGATGATGTATTTTGAAGAATGCACCATTTTAGTTTTTGCTTGGGCTGGTTTTCACTTCTGGAATTAGGTGTGCGGTCAGACCGCCATCAAGCCTACGTTCCGATCAGAGGCTAGTCAGACTGGTTATTGCGATGGCCAGACCACTCGGCTGGTCCGACCGCTTTCTCCATTGCAATCTGACCGGTCCAAAGGAGTTGAACTCTATTTGCTTTAGCGCTTTTGTAAGAGTTTTGCTGGTGGATAAATCTGATCTTCCTAACTTTCAATAGCTAGTGGAGTGAAATGTTAAGATTACTTTTGAAAGGTTAAATTTAAAGATAGCATTCATCCTCTCTGATTACTATATCGATTCCAACCCAAGATTACAATTCTTGGTGACTGCCACTTTCAGAAAGTTCGGAATACGTTGAACCCAGGTACAGGTTAAATCACAGACCGAAGCTTGTGTCGCGCAGCAATGAGCTGCTGAGTTCGTTTCCCGGAGGGAAAATAAAAATGAAAAACTCTTGTATCTCACACTACTACAGAAAACCATATTACAGATGGTTCAGAAACATCATCACAGACGGTTATCTGAACCGTCTGAATTTATGGGTCAGTGATAATAGAAGGTTATCACAGACGGTTTTCGAACCGTCTGTGGTGTAAATATCACAGACGGTTTGTAACTAAAAACCGTCTGTGATATATCAATATCACAGACGGTTTTGAACTAAAAACCGTCTGTGATAGCTGATAATCACAGACGGTTTTTAGTTAAAAACCGTCTGTGATATTCATATATCATAGACGGTTTTTATGTACAAACCGTCTGTGATTATCACCTATCACAGACGGTTTTTATGTACAAACCGTCTGTGATTATCACCTATCACAGACGGCTTTTACTTACAAACCGTCTGTGATATTCTTTTCTACCCCTAAATCTATTTCTGTTTATTGGATAGCCTCAGGAAATGTTAGCCATGCCCTCTGAAACAAGCAGATCAACATGTACATATATACATACAATTCACATCTCAATTCATTAACATAAAACATCCAATTCACATCTCAATTCATTTCACAAACATAAAACATCCAATTCACATCGCACTTCATTTCACAAACATAAAACATCCATTTCGCAAATCAATTAATTGAAATGAAATAAAATATCCATTAACAAATATACAATTACAAAAGATGTACGTTGCATTTGCACTTAGATGGTAACATTGCATTTTTTATTGCTCTATCACTCCGGAATCGAGGTCTCGCGAAAAAAACAGATCCATAATCAACGAACTTTGTTAGGCTGCACAAGCAATACTTGGATGGCAATCCATCCAAGTATTGCTTGTGCAACCTGACAAAGTTCGTTGATTATGGACTATTCCTTTCGCGAGACCTCGATTCCGGAGTGATAAGAGTAATAAAAAATCATTGTGCGCAGTGGAACTCTCCTTCTGACTTTATGCTCCAGTCACCAAAAATATGCCAGCTCTCCTCGAATTCATGAAAGGTCGGGCTGTTTCAATGCAGTTGACGGGATGGACACAGCCTGTCGATAGGAATATCAATGTGCGTATATATATAATGTGATAAGTATGAAGTAATTATGGGAAGATTGACAAACCTTGGAATTGGTGATTCTCGAGGAATTGAGGAGTAGTTCCATATGGTGACAAACGTAGAATCCACATGTGTTGCTCAGCGGCTGCAGATGACACTGCAAAAAATGGAATGTGTTAATTCAAGAGGCATTACTATCAACTGTTGCATAGGATTAATTAATGTGTAATAACGAATACCTTAAAATTTCGAGCATGTGTCAGGCCTTTGGCCCCTTGCGTCGAGACACGTGCCTTTGCAACGTACATCGCGAACGCCCTATGTGATTCGAAAAGGTTGACCTTAGTCATTCGGAAGGAAAGAAAGAGTACAATATAGGTATGTATGGAGAAAATGTACTTGCCTATCGATTACTTGGCTGACAACTGTGAAGTCCATTTTATTCTTACTAAGGGAATCAAGATAATATACCTTGTTCCATTTTGGTACAATTACTATTAAAATCCATTGATAGTTCTGATTGTAGGGCATAAGTACATATTCCTTATTGCGGTAAGCCAACAGTCCTGCTGCAATGTACCTTTTGACGAAGGGTGTATCCTCATCGATGGTATCCTTGGCGACCAAAAGTTTGGGTCCAAGAAATCAACCGATGATGATTTGGATGATCTAGCTTTAGTCAGCATGTGTCTATATATATACACACGAAAGCAACAAATTATATATGACATTTATCGGTATGACATGAACGGAGACTGTGATTGTACACACTTACAGCGTCCAACATCGAATGAGTGAGGCGTCGAGAGCGTTGAGCATGAAAAGATTGAATAAATCCTCAAACGTGACCATGAAGACACACTGTTGAACATTGTGCTGTAAACGATCCAGCACGCATTCTTGATTCATTGCTCAATTTAAGCTTGGGGGAGGACTTGTATGTGTATGGATGATGTTCTAGCATGTTTGTATTATATTTGTGAGCATGTGAGCTTATTGTCGTGTAGTTGATGATATGTGGTCATTTATATGCTTCATATTATGCTTGTGTTGATGATATATGACCTTTACTATTGCTCTCATGTTATGCTTGATTGTATATATGATGGCCATGTGAGCCCATGCCATTATTAATCAACAAAGGTCATGCTGAAATTTTCATTGAGCTATATTGTCACTAGTTCTTTGAATGTCTTAAGTCACTTAGCATCATATTAGAGCTTGAGTTTTGTTATTATCCTTGATGTGCTTAGAAACCTTGTGATCCTATAGCATTTGATTCATTGCGAGTTACGCATGTGTTTTAACCATTTGCGGATTGAATTGGTTCTAGTCATCACCTCTTGAATGATCATATCTTAGATTCATGCTTTGGCATATGTTATTTTAGATATTGATACTTTGCTTGAATGTAAAATTTGTGAAAGGGGTAGTCCTATCTTGAGCCAATAACTTGGTTGATTTATCTAGGTATCCATGTCTCGAGACACGTGTTACTTAGCATTAATGAAAACCGGTTAAAGATGCTTAATCCTAACTGAAAAAAAAGAGAAGAAAAAAATTGTTTTGCAATGCGTGAGTGTGTAAAATAAGTGACTTTGTCACATTGGTTTGCAAACGTCTGAATAAGTGGCATTTTTGCCCAATTGAAGTTTGAATGTGTGAATAAGTGGCAAGTTTGCCCAAGGATTGGAATAAGTGGCACAAGTGCCCATTGTGTTTTAAATTTGCTAAAAATCAACAAAAATTAGGTATCATGGCTCAAGTGTGGGCTTTTTCATAAATATCATGCAAGTATTAGTCTCTTTGTCTCAAATAACATATGCCTTAGCTTGACCATTTGATATGCTCGTTCTTGATGTTATACCTAGTTCCGATGCTTTACAATTTTGGTTGGATACATGTGATCACTTAGTGCATTTCAACACTTGTGTGTAACTTGATTTAGTCAAATGCTATAGTTATCACTTTGACATCTATGCTTGAATGTTTCATTCTCATCTTGGATGGTACTCAAAACTCGAGTTAGATAATTTCATTTCACATTGTTATATGCCTCATGACTTATTCATGCATTTAACTAGTCTTTTACACCATAATTACTTGTTGTCCGGGTTCGATAATTCATGCCATTTACTTGAGGACAAGTAAAAGTTTAAGCTTGGGGGTATGACATGCGTCATATTTGCATATATTTACATGCCATTTTACCCTCTTATTTTTCGCATTTTGGGACCACTTATCATCATTTATACGCTTTTATATATTTAATTGCTCGAAATGGACTGTTTTACACTTTTTTGTGCTTTTCCACAGGCCGGCGCGATCTAGGCGCATAAACGACAAATTTGGACTGCTCCGTACAAATGTGCGCGTTGTCACGGACGCGTAGGATCAAACCGCGCTGAAAACGGAGTTTCCAAGGGCCAGAAAAGAAGAAATGAAATGGGAGATGGACTGAATTGAAAACCCTAGATACTTTGGGGACCAATCTGAAAAGTGTCAAAACTCTCATTTCCTTCTAAACCCGCCGCCGCCGCCTGGGAGAACAAGGGAGCCCGGATTGCTTCTGTCCTTTGCCCCCGTTTGCTTCCTCCCCCCTCTTCTCCCCTAGCTCCGGCACCGGCGAGGGCCGGGCCAGACCTCGCCGGCGACCACCTCTCTCCACCCGCAGCTCTCCCTTCTCCGCTTCCCCCCTTGCCTCACTTCTTCCGCCGCCACGCCCTTCTCTGCCTCCTCCACAACCGCGCCGCCGCCCTGCATCTTCTTCACCACCGCACCTCCTACGCCAGCCCACTCCCTTCTTCTCCACATCTCACCGGCGCCGCTATTCCCCTTGCTTCCTCCCCCTTCCTCTCCTACCTCGGCGCCGCCTCTCTCTTCCTTCTCCACCATCCGACGGCTTCATCTTCTCTCCTTCCAGTCGGCAGCTGACCCTACTCCCCCCTTCCATAGCTCGTCGGAGGCCACCACATCACCGCGCCACCGTTACTTCTTCCCCCAAGCGCCCCTTGCTTCTCCTCCTTGCCCTCTTTTCTTCTCTACCGACGGCGCCGCCTCTCTCCGCATCTACCACCCCTCTCGGTCGCCCCCCTTCTCCGCCTTGCTCTCCCACTGTCCGCCGCTTGCTCTCCCTTCTCCTCTCGCCACCGCGCCACCAACACCTCCGCCGCCTACTTGCCCTCCGCCGATCTACCACCGCTGCTCCTCACAGCACCGCCGCCTCTGCTCTTCACGGCTGCCTGCATCGAGCCTTCTTCAATTTCTTCACCGCCGGCCACTACTTCCTCGACAACTGCATCCACTCCGAGCATCGACCACCTCCACTGCCTCTACTTATCCGTCGCCAACGACGCCGGCGAGCCCCGACTTCTACCTCTTCTCCGACGTGTGCTTCTCCATCGGCGGCATCTCACCCGAACTCAGCCCTCTGCTTCTTCTACTCCCCTCGGTTCACTCCAATCCCCAATTCCTCCCCTAATTTCTGTTAATTATGCACTGTTAATTACAACTGCGATTTGTGTTTAGTGATTTGTGAACTGTGATTGTTAATCTTGTTCTGTGATGATGGTGAATTGTGCACTGTGATATATGCTTATGTCTCTGTGATGTATGTGATCAGTGAATTTGTGATGCTCTGTTAATTGGTTCCAGATTTGCCCAATGTTCATGGTGGTAGTAGTTTAATTTTAGATGTTGTGCTTGTGTTTCAGTGATGTGTTAGTCTAGTATTTGTGGTTGTCTTTGTGTTGTCCTGTGCGATTAGCTAGCGAGCGACTGTTCCCTTCCCCTTGCTGTCTCGACCCTCTCCTTGCTTCTCGACCTCCCTCTTTTCGTCTATTTAGCGGTCGGTCGGTAGTTAAGTCGTGCGTGCGTTTGTAGTCTTGTGTTCTTTGTTTGCCCTGCCGTAATCGACTAGTTAGCCGTCGACCGTCTTCCCTCTCTTTCTCTCTCGACTCCCTCCGTGCTTTTGGACTTCCCCTTCCTCTTTCTGTCTAGCGATCGGTAGTTAATTAGGTCGTCGGACGGTAGTAGTGTCATTGTTCAGTAGTGTGTCGTTCGTTAGTCGTCGTTATAGTTTGGTCGGTCGTACGACGTCCTTTCGTACGGTCGATCGTTTTGTCATCTGTCGTTTATTTCGTTGGTTTCGTCGTTGTCTGATAGTTCGTTTGGTTGTTTTAGTCGTTTTAGTTTAGTTTTCTCCCCTGTTTCGTTTGACCTAGCTTTAGCCGAGCACCGGTAGCCTCAGTCTAGTCCCTGTGGAGAACACGACACTCGCCGCTATTTCAGTGGCAACCCGTGCACTTGCGGGTGTGCTATTTTTGCACGATCAAGCATATGGCCCCGATACCAGACTGATATGCCTGGCCCCAAGCAGTGTACAAGGGAACAGAGGTATATCTCACTTGGAGCCTGCACTTCGTAGGCTCCTACATAATGATACAAAATTATCTACTCCAATTAATAGGCCTATCAATGGAGCAAGCATTCGAGAGATAATAATTATTACCAGGATGTCGTCCACAGGAAATCTACCATCGCTTTCCGTCGGATTGGACGCGCAACTACTCGGACGGTTGTGCGGGCTAGCTAGCACAGGAGCGGCGGCGGCGACCTGCTGATTTTCTGTATATCTCCGCACCTTATCTCTGACATAATCAGCCAACTCCTTTCTAAGAGATGCCTTGATCTCTTCTCGTAGCCGTGCCTCTCGCTCGGCTT
The DNA here is from genome assembly GCA_017311315.1 of Dendrocalamus latiflorus. Lineage (NCBI taxonomy): Eukaryota > Viridiplantae > Streptophyta > Magnoliopsida > Poales > Poaceae > Dendrocalamus > Dendrocalamus latiflorus. Next base: position 9,562,970 of record CM029630.1, on the reverse strand, counting down.
TGGTTCTCTTCCTACGCTGATACATTTCGGAGTCATCTTGGAAACCATGTTTTCAAGGAACGTAAAGCCCAAGGCCTCTCGTATGACCCGGGTGCTCCTTGTTTCCCAGGGCCGTGGAGAGTATATCTTTCTCCCTTGTTCCCTGGAATGATCACTGGGAAGATTCAACACTCAACGCTTCCTGTAAGAGCACGACATGTCATTTCACTTCGTACGAAGTTGTGGAGTAATTACAAGCTACGTAGTTTGATCGATATCTTACTAGGCGCTGGGACACTTGCTGGTCTGCAGGGTTTCGAAAGGAGACGTCCCTCGATGTCGTTGTAGATGACCTTGCTCTAATCCAATTTCGAGGGTGGTCATCCGGGATTTTGGCAAATGGTGGGGCGGTGTTCTGCAGGACTGCCTGTTCATCCTCCCTCGTCCACTGCGAGATTTTACCCGCATACCCAGCTGTGCCAAGTCATGAGGGTGTGTGTTTTTTGCCTGGAGGGCCTTGTGCGCCGCACTTGTACTTTTAAAATCTTCGGGCGTCTTCATCGCCTTGAACTCTTCCCATTGTGGTTCCAGGAATGGGTATTTATGAAAGGGTGTTTCGTCCTTCTCCACGTAGTCCTTGACAAGCGTGCTCTTGAAGTTCTTCCATGCTTTGCACGCTGCTAGCAAGGCTTGTCGTTGCATGGCGTCTTGGTGTTCTTTTGGGATCTCGAACGATGCAAAAATTTCTGTCAGTAGCTCATGTTTCTGAGTCCCAGGCACGCTCTTTCACGAATCGAATGTGATCTCAATTCGTTCTCGTGCAACTATTCCGACCATTCTTCGGAATGCGCTTACTGCTTTGGGAGGAAGGAGAGGGGTCCCAGATTCATTGACCTCTGTGATGGTAAATCGGCCCTCAGGCTTTTTCGATAGCCCTCTTCCTCGGCGTTTTGATTTTGGAGCGGACGCATCCGGCGATGATGTTGAAGAATGCGCGGGTGACATTTGTGATGTATCTATCTAAATGAAGTTTTAGACTTGTACACACATAGGCCCCGTTTGTACCACCCATCTTTTTTAGGAGAGACAGGAGGCTCCTACTTTCAATATATTAATACAAAATAAAAAAGAGGAGTTTATTTACATATAGGAAAGGGAGGCGAAGAACATACTAGCCCTACCAAGGGCAACCAAATGAAACTACGAGAGATCTACTCATCCAACTTTGCATATCCAACTGCAAAGTACGATATCTTAGTGAACGTCTTTTTATGCTTTAAGGTTGTTTTCGTGTCTGTTAGGGTTAAATATGTTGCAGATAACATCCAATGGTTCTGGTTTAATAGCAACTCCTGCCCATATCTAGCATGCATATAGAGTAATTTGCCTCGTCCATGAATATAGAGAAATCAGCGGAGGTGTCTATCCTTTTTGGATTGCACCCATTGAGTTCAAGCAACTATCAATGGTGGAAGGTCTAAACTTTGTACAAGATTAAAGATATAACATTAATGTAACAAACAATTGCAGGATTAATGGTAAAGAAAAACAATGCTGCTAGATCTATGCACAAGTATCACAGTAACGATTTTTAGGGGAAGCACAACGAAACTCACAGATGCGAGGAGGAGGCGGCGACGGCGATAGGGGATGGAGGTCGACCGAGGAGGCGGCGGCGTGGCTCGGGGAACGGCGAGGGCTCGGGGGCTCGACAGAGGCGGCCGGCGAGGGGCTCGGGGGACGGCGACCGGCGAGGGGCTCGACGGAGGCGGCCGGCGAGGGGCTCGGGGGGACGGAGGCGACCGGCTACGGGCTCTGGGACGGCGGCGGCGACAGGCTCGATCGGGATTTCGGGAGAGCGACTAAGTCTAATAACTGCAGTGTACGCGCAAACCCTAGCAGGGGGTTATATATAAAGGATTATTACAGACGGTTCTAAACTTAGAACCATCTGTGATATCAATATCACAGACGGTTCTCAGTTTAGAACCGTCTGTGATAATAAATATCACAGAACCGTCTGTGATATTTATATCACAAACGGTTCTAAGTTTAAAACCGTCTGTAATAAGCCTTTACTCACTAACCAGCATTCAATAATATAAACACCAACCGGCATTCAATAAGACAACAGCTGAGTGTGTATTTCTTTACAACAGCCCAATGAACATATAGATACATTTGTATGACTCATTCTCAAAGTTCACCTATATATCACACATTTTCACATATAAGTAAAAGCAAATTCACAAATACATCACACACATGCATTGTTGTATACATAAATGCCAATTCATATATACATCACATACGTCCATTGTTATATACATAAATGCAAATGCCCCACATATATGTCACACATTCTCATTCCACTTGCTTATTTCCTTTAAAAATTAGCCCTTCATGATGATCAATGCGTACGTAACTAGTTTCGTCGCGTTGTTCGTCGTCGACCCTTATGCCATTTCCAAAAGGAGGTAACTTGTCAAATTGATTGTATTCTTTCTCATCCACTACATTCTCTACTCCAACAATTCTCCTTTTTCCATGAAGAACTACATGGCGTTTCTTATTTGACGGGTCGGTTACATAGAAAACTTGAACAACTTGGTTGGCGAGTACGAATGGTTCGTTTTTGTACCCGACACATTGGAGGTCCACGGTAGTGACACCGTACTTGTCAACCTTCACCTGTGGGAGATGCACCCAACGACAGCGAAATAAGGGGATCTTGAAAACCACGTAGTCGAGCTCCCAAATCTTTTCTATGAACCCATAGTATGAGTTTCTCGACCCATCGGTACTGAACGCATCTATGCAGACGGTGCTAGGTACACATAAATATCATTCCCAGGTTGCTTTGGCCCTTGGATAAGTATCGACAGTAAAATATACTTTCACTTCATACACAACCAAGGAGGAAGGTTATAGATGCAGAGAGTCACGGGCCATGTGCTATGTCGGCTGCTCATGCTACTGAAAGGATTCATTCCATATGTACTCAGTCCAAACCTTATATTCCTTGGTTCTGTACCAAGTCTGCAAAACTCCTATCGATGTTTCTCCACTGGGCGGAATCAGCAAGGTGTCTTAGCATTCCATCCTTCTTGCGCTCCTCCGAGTGCCAACGCAGCAGTTATGCCTCCTTTGGATTTGCAAAAAACCTTTTCAAACGGGGAATTATAGGAAAATACCATGCCACCTTAGAAGGAGGTCCTTTCTTCACCTCTGTTCCCTCGCCGTCATCTGATTGATTGTTACGTTTGTATCGGGATGCGTTGCACACCGGACATACATGCATGTTTGCATACTCTTTACGGTACAGGATACAGTCGTTCGGACATGCATGTATTCTTTCTACTTCCATTCCCAACGGACAAAGAAGCTTCTTGGCTTTATACGTGGTTTTAGGAAACTCATTCCCTCTAGAAGCATGTCCGCTAAAAGACCTAGCAGCGCCGTGAAACTCTTGTCGGACCAACCGTTGCTTGCCTTCAATTTCAATAGTTCAAGCACGGCCGACAACCTCGTGTACTTTGACCTGCAGCACATGAATAAAGGTTTCTCCGAGTCCTCCATCAAGCCCCGGAATTTAACATACTCTCTCTCATCATAGTTCTCTTCTACATCGCGAAGCATCTGATCCAGATTGTCATCGTGCAACCTATCCGAATCCGAACCACAATCGACATCATCTGGCGGCATGTCATTCACTTCACCGGCGATGTCATCCGGCGGCATATTATTCACTTCACCGGCGATGTCATCCGACGGCATATGATCATTGACTTCGCCATGACTGGTCCAACACGTATAACCCTTTTTGAAACCTCTCCGAATCAAGTGCGCTTCAATTTGCTCTCGGTTCTTAAACATCTTTAAATTTTCGCAGTCAGTGCATGGACAGTACATATATTCCACCCCCCTTATTCAGCATATCCTCCTCGGCAGCTCTTGTAAAAGCAGACACGCCATTAATGTACTCTTCACTCACACGGCTCGCGGCATACATCTAGCTTCGGTCCTACGTTATGTATATATATATAACAACTTAGTATTAAAAATTAAATTAATTAATTATTACTACATATATATATACCACATGCATTCAGGTTTTGCTAGCTTAATTCATATTATAAACACAACAGCTATTATATAACCAACAATTTTGCAAACCATCTTCAATAACACTCACCAATTACTTAGATCTAAATTGTAATGCAAAGAAAAATAAATTTCATTACTAACCATATCTAGAGCAACCAGGAAAGTATGAATCTTCAAAGCTCAATCTCTGCCTCCTCCCACCAAATTAATTGGCCTGAAATCGCCTAGCTTGCCTCCTGAGCGAAAGAGTGCAGCATCGGCTAGATCTGAATCGAAATAAAGACAAACGCGGTTCTGAGCAGCGCAATAAATGCCTAGCGCCATTATCACAGACGGTTTTCTATTAAAAACCGTCTGTGATAATCCTGAGATTATCATAGACGGTTTTTAATAAAAACCGTCTGTGATAATTCCAAATTACCAAAGACGGTTTTTAATAAAAACCGTCTGTGATACTAAAGTATCACAGACGGTTCATCGGTAATAACCGTCTGTGAGACTCATTTTCTCTGACGCCACCAACACAGACGGTGTCCAAATTAAAACCGTTTGTGTTAGTGTCGGTCACAGACAGTTTTGTCAAACCGTCTATGATTGGCCGTCTAGTATTAGGCTTTCTGTAGTAGTGTCATGCTGGAGGCCCGCAATCGTCGAACGTTCACCGTCTTCGCATGCTGGCCGGAGTTTGGTTGTGTTGGATCAAATTTGCGACAGAGGGCGGGGGGAGAATGTCGACTTTAAAAACAATTTCCCCAAAAAGATTACTGGAAAAACATGAAGAACAGAGAACCAAGGCAATGAGATGAAAACCTAGAAGGCATACCCTCAAAAACTTAAGAGCAACTGAGCCTGCATGAAAGGGGGCCGGTCAGACCTCTTTGCTATGGCCGGTCAGACCGCTATGGGAGGGCCGGTCTGACCGCCAAGCATATGCCGGTCTGACCGCCATAGGACCGCCGGTCTGACCGCAGGCAAACGAGCGGTCTGACCGCCCTCTCTCTTCCGGTCTGACTGGTCAGCAATTTCAGAGAGCAGCAGAGCCCGAAAATCAGACAACAAGAAAGCAGAGTTTGTAAACTCCAAACACCAGATCAATTAGGGGTTTCTCCTTGATCCTTTTGGTCCAGAACAGCAAGGAAATGACCATAATAGCCAGAGAAACTTAGGAGACCAAAGAAATCCAACTCATGACCAAGAATTTCAGATTTGGGACAAATCTGAAAATTCAGAGAGCAGCATCAAAAATCTAAATTCCTCTCCAATCCTTGAACCTTTGCCCATGAAACTTCGAGAATAGCTACTTAATAGCCTCAAGATTCAACATGCCAAGTTTCATGCCATCTCATGAAGAGAAACAAAATCCACCTCAAACCCTAGGAAAGAAAATGAAGAACAGAGGAGGCCAAAAAGCAAAAACTGAAATTAAATGTGATTTGCTCTTGGGAAAACTGATCAAATGATCTTGAGACCTATTCCCATCACAGAGCAATCCATTTTGCACCTTCTCAACAAGAATCAACACAAGAACTGAAAATCAAGAAATCAAGCAGAGAAGGCATCGAAGAGCAAAAACCAACAGAGAGCCAGATACTCAATCAAACTCAAACAAAATCATCTGATATTGATGAAAAGAGATACATGATTACAATGGATAATCAACTCACACCCTCTCTACTTCCCCATACATGCTTGAATGATAAGAACCCATCTCACTATTCTTCAAGAACACACACGAAGGCAAGCAACAGAGGGGAGACACACTCTGCCCTTCTCACCCACTCTCACCAACTAAAGCCCCAAAGCAAAACAACCTCTCCAAAGGCTATTTTGACTAAAGTAAAACCCTAACTCTCTCCCAAAGCCATACATACAACCAGGAATTCACCCCTATTTATAGCCTTTGGCTAACGGGTCTCCAACCCGTTACGCCTGCTAAATCCCGAACGGAACCGCTTCCACCTGTGCAGCTTTGCGTTTTTACCGAAACACCCCTCCTGCACCTTCCGGGAAGCTTCCGCGTTCCTTGTTGTTCACGCCTCGCAACCACCTCGAGTCTCCGTCATCTTCGACACCTCCGACCGTTCTGACCTCGACACCGCCTGTGTCTAGTCCGGTCACCTCGTGTCTCGCCACGACTCCACCTCGACGTCCTGCAACCATCACAGATAAGAAACACATCACATAGCACCGTTCGAAACATGTAATCACACAATTAGCATCAATAAAGCATACTTAAGCATAAAATGGCCAAACGTCCAATCGGGGAAAGGAATATATGCAATAAGGCCGTTTAATCATACCCGACTGCGTCAAATGCCGACCTGGCACAAACCACTCAAACCAAACTCAATCTTTGTAACAAACTTGTCAATTACTCATGACAAGCATGTGGTCACCTCCACATGGTCTCTCAATCTCCCCCTTGATGAGTATATTGACAAACCCAGAAAAAACACAAAGATGAGTTTGAAGAGAAAGTCAAACATAGTCCAAAGGAAGAAAATGATGCTAATGACCATGTTGACACAAGGAGTAGAAGAAAGAGCAAGTTTTCCTCAAAGCTCCCAAAATGGCTTTTTCTCCCACTATTCTCCCCCTTTTGGCAATAAACACATCAAGGATGCAAAAGAGATATTAAGTCATGATAAAGGATGAAATGGCTGAAGTAGGTTTAATCTAAGCATGTAGAGCCATGAGAATTATCCAAAATGACTATATGAGAATTACATCAATCCATAACATACAAGTATGCTATCAAGATCATAGCAATGTATGTAGAGACAAGCTAAACCAAATAAGTCATAATCTGAAATTTGATCGAATTTCTTAGCATGTCAAGTCAACCATAATTCTAGTCTACCTAAAGGTATCCAAAGATGATGCAGGCCATGCCAATAAGCTAAGTGGGACCAAGAAGCTAGTATTGAGTCAATTTAGAGTGCTACAATTTCAAGAATGTGACATTTGTTCATGTATTTGTAAGTCTTGTAATTTTTAGCAAAGTGAGCACAATTTACATGTTTTTCTTTAGAAATCTCATGATTGTTTTCAACCAGATTTTTGTTTTAGTCATGTGCTAGATCTCAAGCCTTATGCGACCACTCCAAGCAAGAAGCTTAAGAAGATGATCTTGGTCATCCAAAACTCCCCCTGAGTTCATGCCTAGTGCAATGGCAAGCCGTCTCATGAGAGAGAATTGGTGAGATCAGTTCTTTCGCACAAAAGAGATCTTTTTGCTTTCTTAAAATGTTGTACTAACTCATGCTTCATCAAGGGACTAACATAGCTCAATCTAAAGCTCAACAAAGATTCAAGACTCAACTCAGCCTTTTTGACATGGCATGAATCATAAAGAGATAACTAAAGAGAGACTAGTCTTAAAAGCTAACATGACATGAATTAGTTCAAGTTGAGCATTTTAATCAACCTATCATGGCAAAGACTTGACTACACATATAAAGTCATGATATATCCAGCAAATAAGCACAAATCATAGCAAGATGTAAAGCATTGTAAATAGTAAACGTCTCTCAGGTTGTCCGACTCCAGCTCAACGTCGCTGAAACCTTGACTTGTCGCTAGACGGAGGCCATCTCTTGCCGCCAACGCTTCAAATAGTAAACGCATTCCGCCACCAGCACTCGACCAGCTACATCCCGGATAATTGCACCTCATCGAAAAACACCATTAAAAGCTCCATCTGTATTAACTTCAATAGAATCCTGGGCCGGCGGTGAAAAGCCCCAAAATTTCAAACCAAAAAATTTTGTGAATTTTCTCCGAATTTTTGAGTGATTTTTGGCAACTTTCTCTTTTCGGAAAGTCTCCCCGGAAACCGCCTTTCCTTTTCGGCATTTCCGCTTTCCCTTCTCCTTGGCGCCTTCCCCTTTTCCTGCCTCCTCCTTCCCCTGGCGCCCCTTCCTTTCCACCTTTCCCTCGCGCGCACCCGCGCTGCGCGCACAGCCTCACCGCGCCGCGCCTAGCGCCGGCTCATCGTCGCTGGCCATCCCCGCCCGTGCTTGACCCGGTTTCCGCCCCCTGCCACCCGGGCCCCACCTGCCAGCCCCTCTTCCTCCCTCTCCTGCGCGTCGCGCCGTGCCTGTTTCGGCCGGCCACCTGCTCCCGCACTACTCCCTTCGCATTAACGCCCGATGACGCGTTCAGTCACTCGGAGCGACCCCTCTCCCACTCCCGTAGCTTCCCCAAGCGCCTGCGACTCTGTAACCTCGCCCACACCGCACCATTAACCCTTCCCGAGCTACCTCGATCTGCCCTCTCGACGCCACCTCCCTCCGCTTCTTTTAAAGCCCCACCGAGCCCGGCATTGTGTTCCTCAAGCTTCCAAGACACTCCACAAGCAACCGATTGAGTTCGGAGCACCTGCATCGCCGCCGATCGCCTCGTCCGCCGCCGGTGAACTCCCGGGCCTTTCTTCTTCCTTTCTTGATTAAAACTCGATTGCATTCGCTGACTTGCTCCTCTTTACTTCCTGAACACGATGGTGGACTCCACCGGCCGAGTGCGCCCCTCCCTTGCCCTGGCGGCGAAGCTCGCCGTCGGCCAAAAGGGGGTCGCCGTGGCCTGCTCGCTAGAGAGCTTCTCAACTCGCTCCAACACCACCATCGAGTTCCCCTCGCCCCAGAGATGCTCGTACCACCGCCAATTCGCCTAGAGCGCCGCCGTTGGCCTCCGGTGACCGAAAATCGCCGCCACCTTCTCTCCGGACGTGCGCCGCCGTCGATCTTTCCCATAGCCCCCAAAGCCCAGAAATGGGTTCCCCACCGCTCAAAGAATCTCCTGGCACCCTTGGTTTCCGTCGGAGAGCGTCACCGACACCGTTTCCCTAGCACCATCGCTCTCTGCCTTTCGGCAAGAGCGATGAGCCGGAGGTAGACGACGACGACGTGGACGCATCCCTGCCGTCCACACCATCGTTATCGTCTAACCTCGGCCTTCGGATGGCCTCACTCCGTGGCCGTCCGATCCCACTTACCCTGCTCCATCCGGACCCTCCGTTCGCCTCACATCCACGCCATCCGCCAGAGCCGCGTGTCGGCCATCCAAGCCGCGTGGGCGCGCGCATACGTGGGCCGAGCCTCTCGGCCTGCTCAGCCGCGCGCGTGGGCCGCGCGGGCCATTTGGCCACGCAGGCCGCGTAGTGCCAGGCCGCGCTGTAGCACTCGGGTCGTCCCAGCGCTGTTCATCCGATTTTCCAGAGATTTATCGATTTCCAAAAATCCAGAAAATCCAAATAAATCCTAGAAAATCACAAAAAAATCCCAAATTTCACCACTTTGTTCATTTTGATGCCCTGAATCCATTTTTGGCTTCCAATCCACTAAATGCATCCCAGAAAAATTCAAAAATCTCCCATTTGAGTATTTATGCAATTTACTCCGTTTTTTATAGATTATTTTTCCTCGCTTGATTAGGCTCAAGCCGGATTTATGTTATTTTTGTGTGTTTGCGCTAGTTTCGGAGATTCCAGAGGCTTCGGTGCAGGGCCAGGATCAGGGAGTTGCTGCTTACGAGATTGCCAAGATCGTCCAGATCCAAGGTAAACCGCAAAACCTTGATCATGTTGTATCCCATGTCATTTAATTATGTTATTATGTTACTTGCATTATTGTTAATTGTGAAATGTTAGTTTGCATAAAATAAAATATTTAGAATGACATGATATATAGATAAAACCTACCACCGATAATTGCCATGTTAACTTGTAGCCCTTCCCTTGTTAACCTTAGATTTACTCTAAGTGTATTATGAATACCTGTAGGTTATTTGCATTTCATGCAAATCTTTACACTACTAAGGATGTGGTCGCGGACCGGTAGATTTGGAAAAGTCGAGAATTTAGGGTAAGGGTGTTGTGGGGCATCTACTCAGGTTAATAAACCAAGTGTACTCTCTTCCTTTGTTGATCCGTGCAAGTAGCTAAGATAGGGCTTTCCATTGTGACTTACTGAGCTGATTAGCTCACGGCTTGTTAAACCCTTCAGAAGATCAAGACGCTGGAGAAGGTCTCCCCGTTGAAGAAGCTCCGGAAGAGCCTTTCTACGACGAGGACCCTTGGTTTTAGGTCTCCGCCGCGCTCGAGTTTCCTGGAGGTTTTTGTAATGTAATATACTTTGGGCTTGCATGCCTGCTACAGCAAAACTCGGTTGTTAAACCATATCTTGTAATATAAGGTGGTCTTTTGTTGTAAAGTATGTGATGTGATGATATTCGCTTGCTCGACGCTCCGTAACTGTTCAAACATGAATAGTTGCAGAATACTGGGTCCTGGCGCCCCTGGAAACCAGGGGCGTTACAGGCGGCTTCCACTGAGCAGGCGCTTTGAGTCCTTGTCATCTCGATCAAGTAACACGACATCACCTGGACTCCGATCAACGTTCCAACGTCATCGATTATTTCTTCCTGTCCACCGGGACCACACCACAAGTAACTAATTAAAGCCGCATCTTCCATTGAGCAATGCCTCCCAACAAGGATATCCTTCGCCTATGTCGCTGGATGCAGAATTGCAAATTTCTTCCCTGAAAACTTATTGACAGCTTCCCACAAACGAACAGCATATGTCCATACCGTGGCCACAAGAAACACTGAATCATCCGGGTCACCACAGTCCTCTCAATGGCTTTCATGCACCACATGACGACGGCACAACTCCTCCTTTGGTGGTAACAAGTTATGAATAACTCGCCACCAAAATGTACGTACCTTGGGGGTGCTTTCAGCCGCCAAATGAGCCTCCACCACTGTGTTGCCCTGGCTAATATCCTCAGATATATTGCTTCCCAATTTGATTTGTAGGATGGAATCCACGTCTAACTGAATAAACATCGATTTGATAAGCTCCTCGTTCCATCCATGCTGTATCAGCATGCATGATCTCATTCACCTTGGAAACAGTAGCATGAGGGAGGCGAACAAGAGGTTTCATCGAACAAGTAGTTGGGATCCATTGAGTCCCCCCTCCAACACGATTTATTAGCCCTTTCCGAAGGATTTCCCTTCCGTGAAGCAATGCAATGCTCTCCATGTATGTCAACTTCTCTTCTTTCTTGTAGCAGACAAGAAATCTCCTTGAGGGAGATATTTCCCTTAATTACTCGGCTACACAGCGATTCCGGGTTTAAGATCAATGTCCAACCTTGCTTCCCAAGCATCGCTTGATTAAACAGCTTCCTATCTCGAAAACCCATCCCTCTATCTCCCTTAAGCACGTAAGCTTCGACCACTTTAACCAATAGATTTTTATTGTTATCAATGGATTTGGAATTTTTTTATCGGGCTTGGAATAAAGGAGTCGGATCAGGTGGCCTAGCTTGTGCCGTTTTTCATCTGACAGGCGGAAGCATGTTCCATTAGTTAAGTATCATTCAGGATGGCTGCTTATTAGGCCATCTTCATTATTACTATCTTAGCTATTTCTTAATTATATTAAATATGTAAAATTTTATGTAGAAGAAAAATAATGTAATATCTTTATCGAGATGACAAGGACTCAAAGCGCCTGCTCAGGGGAAGCCATATCTTTGAACTCATAAATTAATGTAAATAGTGAGAAGGTATGAGATAGAAAGTTATGATAAAAATATTATAAAATAATTAGAGAAATAATTTACTATTTAAAAATTGTCTTTAGTCTATCTTTAAATAAGATTAAAAACCTTAAAAATAATATAAAAGACAGACTAATATACATGTCTTTATATCCTTTCGTGTGGCCCAGTTTTATATCCTTTCGTGTGGCCCAGTAATCTGCCTGACTTTTATTTATGCCTTCACGCGCGTCCATGCATGCCGAAACTTTTAAGGTCTGGAAGCATTCATGCGTGCCCCAAAAAAGAATACAAATTTTGGCCCATTACTCGAATTATGAGCCCATTCCAAAGAACTTAAATCTCTGATTTGTAGTATTGGATATTATGGGCCTGTTTGGCAGAGCTCCACCAGCTCCAGATTCACCAAAAACAGCTCCACTCCACGAATTTTTACCCAAACGCTCCAGCTCCACGAAATCTAGATCCACCAAAATACTGGATCTAGCTCCAGATTCATGAAATCCATGGAGCACCTCAAGGGGTGCTCCACAAAAACTTGTTTCGTATCTACTCGTGGAGTTAGGTGGTAATTACCCACCAATGCCATTACACACCCCTCCCAACCGTTTTTTCTATTCGGCCGTCTTTTCTCTCCTCGCCTCTGCTCCGTCTTTTCTCTCCTCGCCTCTGCTCACCTTCCACCACCGCCTCCCTTCTTCGCCTCATTTCTCCACCGCGCCGCCCCGGTGTGCCCTTGTGTTCTCCTCCTTCTCCATCACTTCTCCATCACCGCCGCCAACTCCTCCGCACCTCCCTACTCCGTCTCGCCGGCGCGCCACCCGTCGTTTCTCCCCTTCTCCGCCTTCCTCCACCGCCTCTCTTCATCACCGCACCACCCGTCTCCCTCTACAGCCCCCATCCGCCTCCATATCACCACCGCACACCCCTTCGGCCGCTCCTTCCTACCTCCTTGCTCTTCCTCCGCACCCAACGCCTCTTCTCCGCCGCATCCTCCTTCTCCACCAACGCGCCCCCTCTTCTCTCCATCCGCAGCTCGCCGGCGGTCGCCCTTCTCTCCCCGTCCGCCAGCCGCGCCTCACTTCTCCACCGCGCCGCCCAACTCCGCCGCCTCTACCTACCTTCCGGCCAACCACCTCCACTCCCTTCCACCATCACCTCCTCCCTCGGCCGCAGCTCCGCCATCACCTTCATCCCTCCGCCGCCCGGTCCAGATCAACCTCGGCGCCGCCGTCCTCATCTCCTCCCCTCCAGATCGGCGCGGCACTGAGACCTCGCCGTCTCCGACCACCGTCTTCCGCCGGCGTCTCCACCAAGCATCGGCTCCGACGACCTCGACATTGTTGCCGTCCACACCGCCGACCTCCATCAGCGCCGGCAACCCCTTCTTCCTCTACGGCCGACACCTTCACCGACCCCGCCGCCTGCATCCTCCTTCACCAAAACCGACGGCTCTTCCACCGGCAGCCCTGCTCTCCTCTGCTACTTCTACTCCCTTAGGTTGAATCTTTCCCCAAATCTTCAATTCTTTTCTCCAATTTCTGTTAATTATGCACTGTTAGTTACTACTGAGAATTGTGTTTAGTGATTGTGAACTGTCAATGTTGATCTGTGATGATGAACTGGTATATGATCAGTGGTGATGTTATTGCGTCATGTTAATCTGAGTTTTGTTATTGTGATATATGCTGTGATAATTGTGAAATGTGTGTTCTGTTAGTAGTTTAGTAGTGTTTTCATAGCGCCAACTGTGATTTCAAGGGCAAAACAGGTCATTCCCTTGTCTTGCCCAAAATTTGACTGTTAATCTAGTAATTTGACTGTTACAGTGAATGCAAGAATATTCTCTTGTCTTGCCCAAAAACAGAATCAGAAAATGCAAGAATATGACCTCTTCAAATGTTTGTATTCATATGATAAACTCTCTTGTGGTAACCTCTTTGTTTGTGTTTACATATAAATCATGATGCTGTGAGGATGAATACAAATGTAGGTTTGGTTTGGTGTGTTTGAATGCCAAGCGTATTTCTCTGTTAGTATGATATCTAGGGACAAATATATGTACACAAGCCAGATATTCTTCAATTTACTGTTGACTCAAATAGTAGAGCATAATATATATGTCCAGTTGTTGCATGCTGCGACCATTAAACTGTAAACTCTATTTAAAATTTTCAATTCTTTTGTTTTCAGATGAGATCAATTTGGATGATATTCTTCAAAATGATGTTGAACAAGATGGAGTCAGCAATGAAGAAATTGACGGAGGTAGTGCTGATGCAATTGTTGAAGAAGATATGGACATTGCAGATCGTGAGGACCCATCTCAACATCTATAGGTTGATGACCATGAGCCATGGGAATGCTACCCTTGATTGAAAGTTTGAAACTACAAACCTGTTATTCACTTATTTGCCTACCGATTGTTAGCTACAACAATGTATTTAATCTTGTGACTGCACCACGTTCTTACTTGATTCCATCTTACCGACTTATGCGCGATTTTATTGCTTATTGGTCATGGATTGATGGATCTCGGCTCATTGTATTTCGTGATGATTTGGCCACGGCTATTGCTCTTGCTTGGAATTAGCATGTAATGGAAGACTAGTCTACTCTTTAGTTATTTTTATGTATGGACAATCGCAATAGTGTTGAGACGTTGTCATGGACATGGGTTAATTAATTATCTATCTTGTGCGCCAATGTTGAATGCTCATGAATATTTGTGTCGAGATATTGCATTTGTGTTCACAAAAAAATACGCCATTTTTTGTGAATAAATATGAACAAAACATGTGTGTTATATGAAAAAAGATATATATCATACAACCTCAAGGGCAAAACAGGTCATTCCCACCAAAAACTCAGTTTCGTGGATCTGGAGCTGCTGTGGAAGCCAAACAGTTTGTCCAGCTCCATGGTGGGATCCCAGATTCACGGTGGAGCTGCTCCACGGTGGATCTGGTGGATCTAGTGGATCTGGAGTTGGTGGAGCTCTGCCAAACAGGCCCTATATTTTAGCTAAAATTGCGTTGTAAGGGATGTTAATTTTTTTAGTCATTCAATTAAAGAAAAATAAAAATTAAAAACTATTATATCGTCACGGACAATGCGAAAAGAATAAATGCAAGAAAATGCAAAAAAACCAAAAACACTAAAATAAACCAAAATTAGAAGCCAACGTGTTCTAAGTGGTTTCTGGCTTAAATAAGCTGGAAACTAAAAAAGACTAGAAACAAAAGCCATTTGGAGCGTGGCCACATCTTATCGCTCAGCTTCTTTCTCTTTTCCAAAAAAAGGAAGAAATTATACATATTCTTGAGAGTATAAGACGAACACACACTCTCAATACACCACTCACACCATAGACGTGCGCACACATCTGTATGACCCCTATATATGATTGAAAATTATTTGAGGAAACCAAAGCCCCACATAGCATGAGCACGTATTTTTCCACCGAAAACATATGTATACATGTACTGTTAAAATTGATGGACATCCACTTATTTCTCACTCTTCTACCCCATGAATTTCTGTCTCAGCTACTCTGGCCAAACCATCACCATCAAGCTCTTCGGTAAGCTATGACTAAACGCCTCTTTCTACCGCAAGCACACAAGCTCCTTCCTCCCCTATCTCTCCATGCACATAGAGCTCCACTATTGTTGGGGAGTAGGCACCGTTGACATGGCCCCCACAAGTGCATTGGCCTGAGCTGAGTCGGGCCACCGGGCGCGACCTCCACGAGCACCATTGAGGCCAAAGGAGATCCACTAACGTCAGCTAGGTGTGATTTTGTTGTATGTATTCCAACTCTATTAGAGGCTACCCATACTAGTGTTCCCCCTCATGAGAGGGCCAACAATGTGGATGACGACGAGTCCATGGTAGTGACGAGACCGTGGTATGGTTGACTGTTGTCTCCTCTTGTATACTTATATTAGTTGTTGGCTTATTGCAATAGTTAAAATAAGTTTTTGCTGATGTTTTCTTTAAATGTTGTAGATTTGTGTGCCTCCTCTAAAATAGTTGTTGTAAGCAGACTTACTATTTTGTTGCAATTGTGTTTTTCCCTTTGTTGCAATAGTAGTATTTTTTTTGTTGCATCAATTGTGTTGATTTGTTGCACGAATTTTTTTTATTTTGTTGCAATAGAAATTTATTGATATTGCATCAGAGTTTTTATGTGTTGCATCATATTTTTGTTGCAACTAGTTGTTAGTTTGTTGCACTATTTTTTTGTTGTGACTGGTTGTTGCAAGTGTGGGGAACTTTTTTGCATGTTCATCGGATCGATATTATGCCCCATTGAAAATTTATTGCAAGCGTCTTATGAAATACTAATTGTTGTGGACTTGTGGTTTACGAATTTCTGTTGACCAAATCGAAAATACTTGCCATCTGGTTCCTCCTCCTCCCCCGCCCCTCCTCTACGCGTGGCAAGCTAGAGCTCCGACAAGCCAGCGGCAGCCAGAGATCACCATCGGAGACGAGCTCTTGTCCCTGCATCTCCTTTGTGAAAGCATATGGCAACTACCAACGTCATAAGCTCTGTCCAGCCACTAGCATCTCGAGCTCTAATGCCAACCGCTGCTACAAAGTTGCCACCGCTTGTACTCGAGGGAGGTCATCCACTGCGACCTCCTCTAACGAAAAGTTGGAACTCCGATGAACACGTCACCAGAGATGAGATTCTTTTGAATTTTTGCTATGCCAAATTGAACGTCCTAAAATCAATCTAACTGAGATCTAACAGTGAAAGGAGTGTACAATAGAAAGGCTCCTATCATACGTCCGGGTGCTAGTCGCCCCATAAAGATTCTAAAACCTGTTGTCTTGCAGTAACAGGTTGGAACTGAAGCTTCTTAATAGCAGGAGTACAAAACCAACAGTCTTGCAGTAAAAAGGTTGGAAATAATGACAGCCTTCTTAATAGCAGGAGAATACGAACCCACACAGTTACTAGCGTTTCTATGATCGAACAGACGAAGATTATCTTTCGCATAGTTGAACGACTCCGACGCAAGTTATTTTCCCCCGCATTAAAGTACCTATTCCGTTCATCTTCACTCCATGCTACCATTGTTCTTTGTTGCCAGTTCAAAAAACAGTTTTGGAAGGGACTCCTCACAGGATTACCATGTTTCCAATCTATTTTTCTTCCTGTGAATGCCTGGTCAGGTTAACCACTTCCCCGATCTATTTTCCTGTGATGATCTGGTCAGGTTGGCGTGTCGTCCCATTTGAAACACGGGCATTGTTAGCTGGAATTAAAATGTTTCATGAGAAAATTCTACATTCCTCAACCTCAGCATGCAAGTTTTTCATATTTGGGTACTACGGACTGTAACCTGGGACCAAGGCAGTCGCCCATACAACAAACTGGAGTTCCACCGTATCAACTTCAATAATTTTTGGCTCTTTGAGCTAGCAGTACTTAAACAAGTTCATCACAACTTGAAACAGAAATATGATATTGGAAATTCTTCTGCAAAATGAACAAAGTACACAGAACATTCAAAAGTACAGGAAACATTTAACTGAGACATCATTACAAAAATATTGAGTTCACCGAAGATATGTAACAGATTGGAACAGTTGCTTCGTCTAAGTAATCAATGATACATCCACAGCTCCTAGTCAGCTCACCGTCGAAACTCCAAGCCTCAAGCCTACATGTGCCGACAATAGATGAATAGAGTTGACGGCGCAACAAGTGTGCACTAGAATTTTGACACAGACAACTTTTTGCTAGCATGGAAGCAAAATAATCAGCACAAATAGAAAGTGCGCCATAACTAGCCCCAGGAACATCACAATAGAATTGCAGAACATGAAGATATCTAAAACTGAACAGAGAACAGACTGTGCATACCTTGCTAGCAATGTTGCTGGACAGCCAGTCCAGGCCCTCGTACAGACCCTCACCGGTTGTGGCACAAGTGCTCTGTATGTACCTGTCAGAACCAATACCAGATTGAAATTAAGGGTTTGCAGGAAATTAAGTCTGCAAGTTGCATCAATAATGCTAAAGCAGCTGATCAGTTACTATAAAGTCACAAGATTTGAAGCATCTTTATAGTTCAAAAGGAAAGCTCATGAGTGGCTTACACATGGATTTCAAACAATATCTACAGCAAACACAGAAAAGAAAAGCAAGAACATCTAGTCCTTATTTACCAGTGTCGCTGTCGAAGGGAATGTAGTCCAAGCTTATCAGTTATCTCAGCGGCATTCATAGCATTTGGGAGATCTTGCTTGTTGGCAAAAACAAGCAACACAGCGTCACGTAACTCATCCTGTCCACAATTTCAAGTTAATTTCATTAATTATAGTTGCACAAAACTAACAACTTTTCAGATAAAATGTTTCTGTGATGTTTCTCCAAGAGAATTTTTACAGTAAAAATACCACTTTCCCATCCTAAAGCAAAATTTCCCAAAAAAACTACTAGACACTAACAAAAGAACACTATTCCTGAAAGAAAGGGCCAGCCCACTTATTATATATAGAAATTTCCTGAAAAAGGAAATAGAAAGACTAAAAGAGTTGAAAGCAATGCAAAATATGTTGCGTGTCATATGGATGTCAAATCGATTGCTTCATTGGTCAATAACTTGTTTAGTTAATCAATTGGTGTATCATGTCGATTTCAATACAATGACATGGTTCATCAATTAATTGTTATAGCACATGGATGGCGTGATAGAGTAAACCAGGAAAATAATCTACCTCATTCAGCATCCTGTGGAGCTCATCTCTGGCTTCAACAACACGGTCCCTATCATTGCTGTCCACAACGAAGATAAGACCCTGCGTGTTCTGGAAGTAATGCCTCCAGAGAGGTCTGATCTGTTTTCACACACATGAAAAAAATCAGCCAAAATGTGAGAGAACAGTCTGTAGAGAGTTTAGGGGTAAAACAGATGTTAGCTATAGGCTTAGTGCATCAATTGATTACACAACAGTGCATGATACTAAATACGAAACATGCAGTAACTCATACCTTGTCCTGACCCCCGACATCCCAGACAGTGAAGCTAATGTTCTTGTACTCAACAGTTTCAACATTGAACCCTGTATTTCAAAGGAAATCAGTAAATATAAATATAAAACATCAAGGTTGTGTCATAGCTCATGCATACGAGAAATCACAATAGAGGCACCTTCACCATGCATTTGTTGATCCAAACTATGTTGATTTGAACCTATGTAAATATCTAATTAAGCCCCTTTGTCAGTTATATGATAGTAGAGGCTGCCACATGGAATGTTAACTTAAGGCCCTGTTTTACATAATTCTTTTTCATCACATTATGCAACCCGACTGTTGTTGATTTGACCTTCTGCACCATGATAATGTCTACATGGACCTTCCATCAGTCTTAAACTGTAGTTTTCATGTAGATACAGAAAATAAAATGGCAATGTGTGCATCAACCTCTTAAGCCTCTATGAGGACACAATTCTGAAGTGCATAACAATTGTTCAAGCAGGAAGATGAACATGATATTGCTATTTCCTGCATAAAAGTTCAATAAATCATTGCCCTACTCAAAAGCTGGCAGCCATCTGTTTTATGCTTCCAAGTTCGACATCATCTACGAACAAGAACTAAGAAGTACTTTAGTAGTATGTGCTTTGGCATGGCCTTCAACAATCCTTGGCTGGATAAACAAACTATGTTCACTAGCAAGAAACATGAGATCTTACAGTCAAATTACTGTTCCCAAAATTGGTAGGTTCCGCCGTATAGTTGCTCAAAGGTAGGGTGACGGTTCATGTACTGGTACCTTTTTAAGAATAGTGAGTCCAATAGGCTTATGTGAAAAATGTGAAGTTCAGGTGCAGCATAAGGCACAACTATTGGTTATATCAGAAATGGTAGGAGTTAAAATGTGTTGAAAGGGCCTAGAATTATAGGGACTCGTAAACCTGTTCGAGCCAAGAGGCACTCGACAGACCTTATTGGGTTGTGAACAAAATCATGTTCCCATCAGATCCTCATCATTCAAGAAATTACAGATTCTTTCCAGATGAAAAATTAGGAGAGCATCTTTTCCCTCGAACATCATACCAACAACTCTCCCCAACTGAGTTAATGAACCGAGCCTAAACAACATGCAACAGCCATAACAACAATTGTACGAGAGGGCACGCGAATGCAACGAGCAGTAAGTACATCTCACCGATGGTTGGGATGGTGGTGACGATCTCGCCGAGCTTGAGCTTGTAGAGGATGGTGGTCTTTCCGGCGGCGTCGAGACCAACCATGAGGATCCGCATCTCCTTCTTGGCGAAGAGCCGGCTGAACAGCTTCCCGAACGCCAGCCCCATCTTCCCCCTCCTACTCCGCTCACCTGCAACACAATTCGCCACACGCCATCCCTAGCTCAGATCTCCACACTTCCCCAAGGCCAAACGGATCACGAACCCTAAGCAAGAGCAAATCGCGGCGAATCCACGCCGCGAATCAAATCGTCGAGCAGATCGCACCGAAAACTCGTAGAGATCTACGAATCCGCACCACACGCGAAGAAAGAAATCAAAACCCGCTGCAGGGGGAGAGATCCATCTGAGATCCAGGAGCGGACGAACAGAGTCCAGCAACGCCGCCGCGCAAGCAATCGGGGCAGAGACAGGCGAGATCCGATCGTGGAAGAGGAGAGGAGAGATTGGGGCTCACCTGATCCGACCGAGATGCGACGATTCCGGAGGAAAATTCTGGGGATTTGCTTCTCGGCTGGGGTGGAACGGGATTCTGAGGAGCCGGAAATGTTAAGGACGCGCTTTGGGTGGCGAGGCCTGCTGGTTAAGGTGGGAGCTCCGGATAAACGGCTGAGATTAATTTAAATTCCGTAGGTGGTTGTAAGGCCTAGATTTCGAGGGCTTGTTTGGAAACCTCCCGGCTGGGATCCCTGCCCAATCCTTGGGATGAGATCTCATAGAGAAGTTTTCGCGCCGTCAGCTAAAAATGTTATTTGAAATTGCACATAGGTAGGTTTTTTGGCCTAATCCGTTCGAAATCTTCGAGGAAAATAATCCCCTCGTCATCCGTGAATTTTTTAGCCCGATCCATAAAGATTGTTTGGAAACCTCCTGGCTGGGGTTTTTATGCATTCGTGACTATCATATTATTATTGTTCTCCTCAAATTTTAGTGCTAACCATGCTATTTGGTGGCTAACCTAACAAAATACGAAAGATTGCGTGCAATGTGTTTCTTGCTGAAAATAATATCAAAATTGGTGCAAAATGAGTAAATTCCACGAACCTTTTAGAAATGAGACAAACAAAGAGATAAGATCAAGTATCTTCACAAGGATTTATCCCAAAACATGACAAATTTTTGTGGAAAAACAAGACCGGAGCGTGTACGAGAGGGAGAGACAGCGACCCACCTATTGGTCCCTTGGCTCCGGCTAGCGCCACCGCCTCCCGAGTCCTATTTCGTGCCGCCAAAGTTGGAGACCCCTCTCTCGACGTCTATAAAAGGACACCGAGACCCCTATTAAGAACACGTTGGGACACGAGATCAAAAATGAGGGTTTTGCCAAGAGAAAAGGAGAAAAGTCATCGACACCCAGTTCGTGCCAACCAGAAATGAGGAGATGAGAAGAGGAAGCCGGTGCCACTCAGCACTTACCCAGCGCCATCTTGGCACCACATCTACACCACCCTGCACCAACATCCCGACAACTTCCAACACTTCCCTATTGTTCTCCTACACCTTCGTGATGTATTCTTGAACCAGGAGGGAGTAATCCCTGTTCTTCCTCCCGGTTCAGGGGATCTAGCTATGTAATCAACTTTTGGTATTATCTATGAACTTTGGCATTTATTTACTTTGATCAGTCTATTTGATATTGTTTTCTTATCAGTAAGTACTTGTCGATTCTTAAGTTGCTAGATTGAAACATCGTGTTTGAGTTTAATTAGTCAACTGATCTATATCAAATAGTGCAAGACTTTGTATGCTAAGATTAGCCTTATCGTGACAAGTAAACCAGTGAAAAAGCAAGTATAGTTTTATAGGGTAAAAATGATATTAGTTTAAATACTTATTTGTAATTTGTGCTTGTTGATTACTTGCTAGTGAACCTAGCCTAGAGGAGGACTGAGTCAAATATAGAGAAACCTACTTACATCTCTGTTCTTAGGTATATAGTTTATTTCATCTATTGATCATTGGTAGTAATGTTTTAGCCTTGGCTGTAAATACATCTGTTACCTGAGATCGATAAATCTTAGTAATACTCAAGGGAAAAGCAATGAACCTATTTGAAGTGGCCCATTTTGTACCAGAAAAGCCCATGTATGAACAAGGGTTGATTTTACTTCCGCACTTAGCTACTCTCGGTTGGGGAGTAGGGCCGGGGGGAGAAGTTCTAGATAGTACTTCACCTAATTTCCTCCACAGTCTTAGGCTTTGATGGCATTTATCACGCGCTTCTGGGACCCGAGACTCTTGAAGAATCTTTTCCATTCTTTGGTTATGTATGGAAAGATAGAAATAAAATAACTACAATTTTGGGTATTCACTTAATTTTGTTAGGTATAGGTGCTTTTCTTCTAGTACTCAAGGCTCTTTATTTTGGCGGTGTATATGATACCTGGGCCCCAGGGGGAGATGTAAGAAAAATTACCAATTTGACCCTTAGCCCCAGTGTTATATTTGGTTATTTACTAAAATCCCCCTTTGGGGGAGAAGGGTGGATTGTTAGTGTGGATGATTTAGAAGATATAATTGGGGGACATGTATGGTTGGGTTTCATTTGTGTATTTGGCGGAACAGAATTAAAACAGATACAGGTTAAACTAAGTATATTAGGCATAACAAGCATTTCGTTCTTGTAGAGTAGATAATTGGATTTTGATTGAGTTATTTTTCTAAGGGAAAAAGGAAAAGGCAGATTCAAAATCCTTTGTTCTTTGGACTTTCCCAAATGCAAAATACCTCCTTGTATTTGCACTCTCAAATGAGAATGGAAGAAATTCGACTTTCTTATAATATCTTAATAGAATTCCATGTAATGATCAATGCATTTTTTGGATTCTATATTATCCGCATGTCTAGAATCCTAGCAAGAGAGTATCCCTCATTTTTTATGTAATTGAAGTGGGATTGACGAATAACAAAACAAATAAACATACTCGTGTTTATTAGTGTCGGATAAAACCCGAAATGGGGCGTGGCCAAGTGGTAAGGCAGTGGGTTTTGGTCCCGTTACTCGGAGGTTCGAATCCTTCCGTCCCAGATTTTTCTGATGAAACGAAAGATGAAATCGTATTGTACCCTGTGCGAGACAAAAGAAAGTTTATTAGTCATAGTTTTTCCATCCAAAAAAGCCTTTCTACTTTAAGCTCTACATTTCTAGACATTCTGGTAATTCGACCGTGGAATTTTTTTGTTTCGGTGTCTCTGGAATATGAGTGTGTGACTTGTTAGAATTGATCCTATTGATAATACTAGAAAGGGCATGTTATCTCTATCAAGATGATTCTAATTCGTCGGATATTTATTATTTATTCTAGTATCTGGAACACGATCTTTTATATATTTTTCTAGTAGTAATTCTAGAAACTATTGCATGTAATGTAGGTTTAGCGGTTCTTGAGCCGTCAATGATTGGTGAACCGGCGGATCCGTTTGCAACTCCTCTGGAAATATTACCCGGCACCGTCAGATCACTAAGGCCGACTTTCGTCTCTGCTCGACGGGTTAGTCTTGCAATCAAGCTCCCTTCTGCCTTTGCACTCGAGGACCAATGTCCGTCTGGCCCGAGGAAACCTTTGCACGCCTCTGTTACCTTTTGGGAGGCCTACGCCCTATAGAAACTGTCTACATCAAATATTCTACTTTTTCCCGGGTATTCGGGTTCAAATACCCATGGATTTTTTTTGTTTGTTTACTAGCTTCATATAATTTTGAAAACACAAGTTTTCTTAAAGCCTCTTCCTCATATCTCTCATCAAAGGGTGCAATCGACTCATACGCTGCGGTTATTAGGGCATGTCCAATGGTGACTTATGAGTTAGCTCTAAACATATTATTTCATATTTTAATAGAAGAGAGAGAAAAGCTAGCTCTTGATCAAGAGCTAGTCTCATACACACATTCCAAGATTATATGAGGATGTCATGTGGGACTATTCATGTTATGAGCTATGTGCTAAAAGTTAATATCATTGGAGAAGTTATCTTAGAGCTAGTAACTAGCTCATACCATTGTACATGCCCTTATGGACTGTGCGTTGATTGTGTCGACACCTCGCCCCAGGCTCCCAGCCCCTTGTCCTCCTGTTCCTAGGTTTCATCGACACCTTTTCTCAGAGAGTTAGTGTTCTGTCCTAGGTCGTTTGAGGACTGAGAGGGGTGGGGGCTGTTTGTGAGGATTTATGAGGCGTGAGAGGTGAGATTTTGCTATTATGGTACCCTCTAAGTTGGGCTTCGCTGAAACGGTACTTATACCGTGGGCTTCTCCCAAATAGTACCCTTGTACTTAAGACTTCTCTCAAATAGTATTCTCAGGGATTTTAACTCAAATAATTTGATTTTCGAATTTGTACTCCCCCAATTGACTGAACTGCCCTGCTCATTTTGTTTAACCCTAATCACTTTTATTTTCTTCTTTTCACATCGTTTGGGTTTCATTGGCGACGGCGGCACGCCGACTGGCCGATCGGAATACTCGACGCGGCGCCGTCAACGCCAGGCGAGAGCGCGGCAAGGATCGCACGGGAGTGCGTGCACCCCAGGCCACAGACGATCGCACGCCAGCCAGGGACGGTCGCACGTCGGCAGGGCAACCGGACCACGTACGCGGCAGGTGTGATCGGACCACACGCCAATGGCAAGACCCTGTCTTCACTATGGAGGAGCTGCCGCCAGACAAAAAGAAATGGAAGAGTTCGTTCGTGCTACTGGAACTGAAAGAAACAAAATGAGCAGGGGCAGTTTAGTCATATGAAGGAGTTAAAATTCAAAAATCAAATGAAAATTAGTTCAAATCCCTGAGAATACTATTTTGGAGAGGTGTTAACAACAAGGGTACTATTTGGGAGAAGCCCACGGTATAAGTACCGTTTCAGCGAAGCCCAACTTAGAGGGTACCATAATAGCAAAAAACTCGTGAGAGGTGGGAGAAGGACCCTCCGGCCATCAGAGGTTCATTTGCCGTCGAAGCATTAGATGGCCGTTCGCTTGTACTCCTCTCTCCCATCGAGTTAGGCCCTGTTTGGCACAGCTCTAGCTCCGAGATCTATGCTGGATCTGTAGTTTGTTGACTAAATTAAAGTGATTTAAATATTTTTATTTAATATATAATATAAATGAAATGAGTCATGTAAATGCACTTAACATGCATGCAACTCTAGATCCAGGATTTCCTAGAGCTACAGATGACCAGCTCTAGGAAATCTACAGATTTTCTAGAGCTAGAGCTCTGCCAAACGGGGCCTTAGTCACCGGTGTGCGCTCTACACTGGCACTGGCCAGCTCGGGGTATGTCTCCTCTCACTATATCTTCGTTGCTCCTCCTCTTGCTACTTAGGATTCCGTTTTTCAACTCTTTTTCTCACAGATCCGCTGTTCCTTGGTGAGTGTTGAGGAAGGTGTTGTTCGGGAGAGTCAGAAGCTAACTCAAGTGTTATGAACCTTAGTTCATAACGGGTAAACACCACCAAGAAGATGGCCGGATGGCGTCGGCGTAGGGAGAGAGGAGAGACTATAGACTAGGAAGACTATTGATATTATTCTTGCTTGATTCAATAGCATGTGGTAGCCTCCTTATATAGATGGCTTCCCCTAACAGATAGAATCTAATCTCAATCATATCTCTAACAGATATAGTAACTAATATCATATCTCTAATTATATCTCTAACACAAGGAAACTAATCTCTAACTTGAATAGAAACCAATCTCTAATTCCTAATAATATCCTAGCTGGGCCCAAGGCCCACGCCTATAACACTACACCCCTCCCGGACATGCAGCTCGTCCTCGAGCTGCTAGATGGCGGCCAATGGAAGACATTCGACGCCGATGTAGAAGACGAACGGTGTCGGGGTGCTGCAGCGGATGGAGACCGGCTTAATCCAAATGAAACAAGGCTAAACGGAGTGAAGCGCCTTCGGTTACATAATGCCTGCAAAATAATTATTTTTTGGTTTATTTTTGATTATTTTTGATTATTTTGATTTTTTTGATTTTGTTTTTGATTTTTTTTGATTTTTTTTTTGCCTTAAGTCGTCGGTCGGTTTAACCGACCGAAACCCACGACCGCATCTGGTCGGGTCGCGCGACCCATTGGTCTCGAGCGACGAGAGAAGGAGCGGCGGCGGTGGCGGTTCCGGGGGCGACGGCGGCGAAGAGCGGCGGCCTGCGGGTCGGTAGCCGACGGAGCGGCCGGCGGAGCGACGGCCTGCGGAGCGGCGGCCAGATCTGGCGGAGGCGGATCGGCAGGCGGAGCGGCGGCCTGCGGAGCGGGCGGCCCGGGGGCCGACGGAGCGGTGGCGGAGCGGCCTGGGGGTCGACGGCGAAAAGCGGCGGCCTGGGCGGAAGCGGCGGCTCGGGCGGGAACGGCCCGGGCGGCGGCGGTTGCGAACGGAGGCGAAACGGCGGTGACCGAATCTGGCGTTGGCGACGACTCGGTAACGGCGACCCAATGTGACGGGGTAGCTCATGCGTTGACGGCGGCTGCGACGCGGCCGGAAGTGCCCCGGGCGACGACGGTCCAGGCGGCGGCGGCCTTGGCAACGGCCGCCCGCGGAACAGCAGCCCAGCGGCTCCAACCGATGCGGCGTGACGCAGATCGGCTGTCGGCTTCGACGTCTTCTCCTGCAGACGAAGATGACGCGAGGTAGACCTCGGCGGCGGCGACGCGGATGGCCCCCGTGAGGGCGACCTGGTCCCCCGTTCACTCGGCGGCAAGGCCGGCCGACGAGATCTCGGCGACGGCGGTGCGGGCAGGTGCGGCGGAGGCGGCCTAGGCGACCGAGGACAGCGCGGACGCAGAGGCGGAGCTGGCGGCCCGGGCAGCGGCGGAGACAGCCGGCCCGATCCCGATCCTGCCGACCGGGGACGGCGACGGCGGTTGGTCGCTGCGGCGTGGACGGCGGAGAAGGCACTGCGGGAGGCGCTGTGACCAAGGGAGGAGCGGCGTGATGGGATGGCGGTGCTTCGGGGGAGATGTGGTTTCCATCGGCAGCGCTTGAAACTGGATCAGTGGATGATATATCTTCTTGTTTTTGTTGTTGTGAATCTGATGTTGGATGATGAGTCTGGTGCTTTGTCTCTTGTTGCACCTTCCTCCAATTCTCCATCCTCTCGAAGATGGCATGTATGTTGAGGAAGATGTCCGCCATCTTCTTGTCGATGTTGACCATCTTGATGGCGCTATCTTTTATTATGGCCAACGAATCGGCAGCAGAACTAGTCGTAGGAACCATGGTAGCAGAAGTCGTGAGAAGGGATCGACTGCTCTGATACCAAGTTGTTATGAACCTTAGTTCATAACGGGCAAACACCACCAAGAAGATGGCCGGATGGCGTCGGCGTAGGGAGAGAGGAGAGACTATAGACTAGGAAGACTATTGATATTATTCTTGCTTGATTCAATAGCATGTGGTAGCCTCCTTATATAGATGGCTTCCCCTAACAGATAGAATCTAATCTCAATCATATCTCTAACAGATATAGTAACTAATATCATATCTCTAATTATATCTCTAACACAAGGAAACTAATCTCTAACTTGAATAGAAACCAATCTCTAATTCCTAATAATATCCTGGCTGGGCCCAAGGCCCACGCCTATAACATCAAGTCTGAAGATTCTGAAGAAAAACAAAGAACAGAGCAGAGATGAACACAACTTCATAATGCAGCATACAAGCATATTACTCATGCACTGTCGTTAGTGAGAGGAGTTGAACACAACTTCATGATGCCCATGATGTTGGCTTAAACCCTTTTGCTGCAAATATAGAAGGCCAAGAGATATCTAGTGCTCACATAGAAGCCAATGAAATGGAATTTGTTGCTTCTGCTTCTACTTCACCTTGACAGAAAGGAGATGATAATGGGGAAAAAATGCAAGCACAGTCAAATTGTCGGGTTTCTTGAGAGCTACCTAGAATTCAAGAAGGAGCAAACCAAAAAAGATGTTGAAGAACTAAATGAAACAAGATAAAGTCATAATGATGATTTTTCCATTGCAAAGTGTGTTGCTGCTTTGGTATCAATGGAAGAGCTAACAGATATGGAAAAGGCAAAGGCATT
Source organism: Dendrocalamus latiflorus (assembly GCA_017311315.1). NCBI lineage: Eukaryota > Viridiplantae > Streptophyta > Magnoliopsida > Poales > Poaceae > Dendrocalamus > Dendrocalamus latiflorus. Next base: position 9,535,028 of record CM029630.1, on the reverse strand, counting down.
ACCACTCTTCAAGTGTGAGTGGAACAGAGAGATTTTTATGTACACCAAGGACCCAAGTGTCCATTTGTTATGGCTGAAGGGAGAAATTGCTCCATAGGTAAGTTCTCTTCTTATTTCCATTTTCCTTGCTGTGCAATTGCTTATGACATTTTCACCTCTTTTCCCTATTTATTTTGATGCAAGTATATCTTCAGGATGCAACTTACTATCCATCAATGTTAGATAATGAATGTCATCCTGTTTGTTTGCATAGGGTAGTATTACCCTCTCATTTGTTATTTGAATTGCATACCTCTTCATTAGAAGTGTGTTGATCTGCCATAAATTCCCTCTCTCCCAAATCCAGTGCAGCCATCTGCGGTTATTAAGTAATTCTTTACAGTATTGAAAAATTAAAGCCTTGTGGAATTCTTTATTTTACTTGGACGGTTTAAATACAGTTGCCATGGTCACTGGCCTAATACTGTATAATTGTGTTATGTAGGTCTCTAGCTGCAGGGATTTCATGAATACAGGAAAGAAGATTAGAAAGTGCACCTGGGAAGTAGTATCTTGTTGCCTGTGAATCTGTAACTTATTGACCCTAAAACTTAAGACTGAACACCCAAACAGATATTGTTTTGTTCCTTAGATATCATATGTCGAATGCAGGCTTTGTGTAGTCATTGATCACATGATATGTTATGATCTTCTGAATATTGTTCGCAGGAGTTGTAAAATTAATTTTGCATGAGCTGGACTAACGTAATATTCGAAAACTATGTAATGTGTGGGTGTATGGATGCTATATATGATTAATGTGGCTGAGTGTTATATATGATTAAAGCTATAGATGCAAATTCTTTTGATTTCACCCACGTATGGATCTGATTTGAATATGCGGACACATGGATCGGATCATATGTTGGTGCAGATTTTTCTCTTTTTTCATGATTTTAGTTCCAATTTTATTATTCGTATTAATGATTTTTATTTTCCCCAAATTGTTTGAGGTTTCCCTAATTCTTTTCCGATTTTCTTTTATTTTTTTAAGCCTAAAATTTTATCCCTATGGCTTTTAAACAGTGACAGAGAACATTTCCCAACCGGGAATATTTCCCCAAGAGGTTGAAGGGGATCTTATGTGTTCTTCAAAACACCCTTGGCGATTTTCATCCCTGTGTAACTGTGTTCTCCTCCCTAACTTTCAAACAAGCCCTTAGTGTAAACGAAATGGTGGTGTGGCTAGCTAGCCCCATGGAAAGTCACCGACTGAAAGGTTCCTGTTGAAATGTTCTCAAGCTGTCTAACTGAAATTGGAATAAGCTTAGTTGCAGATTGTGTTAGGCCGCCTCCGACACATATGCTTCGAGGGGTGCTTAGTAAAAGCACCCCGCTTTGTTTTGCCATGTACGATAGATAAGGTGTACTGATCTAGCATCGTGTACCATAGATAAGGTGCATTGATCTAGCATCATGTACCATAGATTGTTGGTCTAGCATCACTCGAGGCAGCGATGCTTAACAGTGCTTACACATGTAACTACGTCCAAATAATGGATATTGCACCTGTTAAGCACTTGCAAAAAAGGTAATTGCATTGGGCTCTCATATGAGTGCACCGTGGTGCGACTATATTCTCTTTTTAAACACTCATGTACGAGTGTTGTTTTTGTTTGATTAAGCTCTGCTCGTTTCAGCTTCAGCTTCTGGCTTAATTTTTACTATTCATAAATTTCGTCTTTTTCTGAATTTTTGGCTTTTTTCAAGCTTTTTTGCCGGTCCTTTTTTCCTGTATTCGTTTACGTTGTTCGTAATGAGCTAGCATATTTTTTCTATTTTTAAATTTAATTACACCAAATAAATCATCTTCAGCTACAGTGAAATTTTAGTCGCTACAGTGCAATTTTAGCCATAAGCCACAGCTTTTCAGCCCAATCGAGCGGGGGCGTCAACATTCTTGCCCATGCCCTTCTTATAGCCCGATTTAGTCGCACTACCCCAAGGTGCCGAGAAATGCAATGAACGGCAGCGAATCATTTGACCCCTAACATACATTTGGTGACATGGAGGTTCTTGTTGTTTTTGTCTGTTGATATTATCTTTTAAAATCTATTTTTTAGTAAATAGTTTTTCTATAATATTTAACTTTCAAATGAGATATCTTTTTAAAGTAAGATCTTTTAGTTGATTATAATACACACTGCAGAGACTTTATTTATATCGACCAAAATCACACGTGGATTTATCTCTCTCTCTCTATAAGCTTCTATACAATCTATTACTATTCATAAGCTAAAAATCTACATGGACAAACCCTTAATGGAACTGACAAAGCAACAAAGATTGGCTTCTTTTCTGAATCTGGTGAAAACAAAGCGGCTCTGAATTACCCGTGTCATATAGCCAACGATCACGGTTCGAGTCTCACTGACTAGAATTTCCGGGATTTGATCATGTAACCTCTCGGTTGATGAGCCTTAAGGATGATTATGAAAATCTGAACAAGTAGATGCATCGGCGACTGAATGCAGTTACTGCAATTTCTTCAAGTAGCACTTTGCACAAGAAGCGGAACAAGGTAATTGTAACGCCCCCGTTTCCAGGGGCGCGTACGGACACGGCATTCCGCAACTATTCACGCATGAACAGTTATGGAGTGTCGCGCAAAAGTATACCATTGCATGCTTACAACAAAAGTCCAGCATATATTTTACATATGGATTAACATCCATTTTTCCGCAGCGGGGCGTGCAAACCCAAAGCATAATTATATCACAAAAGCTCCAAGATCCGCTTGAACGCGGCCAAGACCTAAAGCCACGGGCCTCGTCGAAGAAGCGATCCTCAGGGGCGTCCTCGACGGGGAAACATTCTCCTTCGTCTTGATCCTCTAAAGAGGGGATTAAGCAAGCCGTGAGCCAAACAACCGGCTCAGCAAGCCCCAAGGGACTCTAACTTACTACATGCACGGATTAACAAAGGAAGGGAGTATATTTGGTTTATTAACTTTGAGTGGATTCAGTTTTATTTGCAAACATTTTGATAAGATGGACCCAAAACTACTTCTTAAGAACTCAGGGGGTTTTTCATGAAAATTCAATTAACCAACTAATCAAGTTAAAGCATGTACAAAACTACTTAAGCTTCGCTGCTGGAATCACCCAAGTGACACAGCTCCATTAACCGGGAGCACGGCGTATTCGAATACCATTTATTTGACTCTGCAGAGTTTGCTCAGCTTTACCCACACGATCCCTTAACTCCCGCGACAGAGTTAAGAAAGCCAGGTCGTTTCACTGCTCAACTCTTTATATAGGCTCTACCCGGTAGAATCCACTCGGGTCTGGCACAAATAAATAATAATAATAATACAAACGTCCGCTTCGAGTGAACTCTACCGTTGTTAGGCATCCGCAGCACGGCCTGCCTAACTTCACTTCTTATCCTCCTCCACCACACCTGTAGAGTTTCAATCGAGTTGAGCAGCTACTGGACCAGTGCTGACAAGTCAACTCCTGTGGTTGAGCGATCACTATGACATTTGCTCAGCGTAAGGGTTTCAGTCCTTATATTTTCACATGGCCCGCAACCTCGCCAGGTCCGCGACCTCAACCTAGGGTAAGCGGTGGGCGTAGACCGACTCGCGGTTTCCCACAACACCCTTACCCTAACTCAATCTTAGGGTAAAAGATGGGCGGAGACCGTCTCGCGGCTCTTCCCCAACCTTTACCCTATCTTGTGCACGCCGGCACTCTCCGCTCTAAGATACGGTGTCCCATACCACCCTACCTTAGAGTCGGGTTTTCCAAATTCTATTGGCCCGCAGCCACAACCTTATCAGTGTAAAGACTTGAGTGATAATAGTAATCTACAATTATCTAGAGTAACAGATAATTATTTCTAGGGTTACAAAGGTATGGCTACGAGTTTAACATGGCATTTGTCGGTGGTAGGTCTAACTATATCACATGTCATTCAAAACATTTTGTTTTACTTTAAACTAACATTTCACAACTAGCATAATGCAAATAGCATAATAACATAATTAAATAACATGGGTTGCAACATGATCAAAGGATTTGAGACTTGCCGGCAATTTGGACGAACTCGGCTAGCTTGAACGTAGAAGCTCCTGAATCCTAAGCATGCATCTGAACCTCCGGGATCTCCGACACTAGCGCAAACACATAAAATAATTAAATCCAGCTTGAGACTAATCAAGCGAGGAAAAATAAACTATTTAAAAAGGAGTAAAATGCATAAATCTCCAAATGGGAATTTTAGGAATTTATCTAGGATGAATCTGGAGAAATGGAGGCCAAAAATGGGTTCAGGACATTTTTCTGAGCAAGGTGGTGAAATTTTGGGAATTTTTGGGATTTTCTGTGATTTTCTAGAATTTATTTGGATTTTTCTGGATTTTGGAAATTGAATAACTCGGGAAAAACATTTTTGAACAGTAGCCGGCTCGGCCTGATGCTACAGTGCGGCCTGGCCCAGAGAGCAGCCCGCGCGGCCCAGACGCGCGCGTGGGAGCGAAGCGGCGAGGCAGGCCGTGGGCCTGGCCCAGCAGCGCGCGCGCCCGCTCGGTTGCGACGGCCGACGCATGGATGTTGCGAGCGGCGGGGATGCGGGGCGGACCGAAGGCCCGGATGGAGTGGGCGGGGATTGGACGGTGGCGACATAAAGAGGACGGCCGAAACGGTACGGGAGATCCGACGGATGCGAGGTGAGATGTTTAAGGAGATCGAATGGTCGATGAGGGCGGCCATCCGACGGTTCAAACGAGACGGCAAGGGTTGGGGCGGAGGGCCAGGATGGAGCCACGTCCCCCGTCTTCTTCCTCCCGCCGCGCACACGGAGCAGAGAAGCGGAGGTAGAGGCGCTCCCGTTCCCCGGCGACGACGAGGTCCTCAGCGGCCTGGGAGAGCACCGTGAGGTAGGTCTTCGTGAAAGGAACCCGTTTTGGGGATTGGGGAGGCGAGGAGGTCAAGGAAATAGGCGGAAATTGAAAGGGGGAGGTTCGGTCCTTCGTCGGCGAGGAGGGTCGCCGGCGGTGATTCGGCTCGATCGGTGGAGACTACACGGCCAGGGGAGGGTGAGGCTCACGTTGGCGGTGGAAATGGGAGCTGGGGAGCGTCGAGGGTGGCTGGCCACGGGCGCACGGCTGGGGCGGCGGTGAGCTTCGGTGGTGGAGCTCCACAGGCGATGACCTGGCCAGGCAAGGGTATGCGCGGGGTTAGGGAGTAGCGGAGGAGCTCCGGGCGAAAGCAATCGAAGAATGGGGGCGGGGAGAGGAAGATTAGCTCACGGGTGCCGCCGGCGCAGGGGAGAGGAATGGCGGCGCTCTGGGCGATGCGACGTCGATTGGCGGCTCAGGGAGAAGCTCGGGGGCGGTAGGAGGCGAATGGGAGAGGTGGGGGAGTCGGGGAAGCAAAGGAGCTTGCGGGAGGAGTTGGGGTTTTATACCCAGGCGGATGGGGAGGGATCCGTAGGGGAGAAGGCAACGGGGCGCGGCTGGGGAGTCAACAGGGGCAGGCGGGGTGTCGCCTCGGAGTGGAGGGGGCGGTGACGGGGCGCTGCAGGGGTGTAATGGTGAGGCGACGGGAGAGGGGAGCAGGTAGCGGCAGCAGGGTGGGGGCGCGTCCGCGCGCGGAAGAGGGGAGGCGCGGAGATTGGCAGGTGGGGTCGGGGCAGAGAAGAGGCGACGCGTGGCGCGGGGGCGCCCACGGTTTCGGACCGGGCGGTCGGGACGACGCAGGCGCGAGGCGAACCCGGGGCGGCGCGGGCGCAGCGCAAGCGCGTGCGCGGGGTGAAGGCGGGGAGGAGCAGGGGCGCCAGCGGGAGAGAGGGAGCGGAGGGAGGCGCTGGGGCAAAGGGAAGGCGGAGTCGGGGAGCAACGCCAGCGCGAGCGCGAGGGAGGGAGGCATCGGGAGAAAAGAGGAGGCGGAATCGGGGAGGGCGCCAGCGCAGGATGGAGGCGCCAGGCCGAGAAAGGAAGCGGCAGCGAGGGGAACTTTCCCAAAAAGGAAAGTTTCCGAAAATCACTCAAAATGCAGCAAAAATAAGGAAAAATTTTGGTTTGAAATTTTGGGGCTTTTCAGTAATTTCTCAGAATCAAATTAATCACAGTTCACGCTCTAAATCAATCAGTCATCAAGTCATTGCAGTTCAATATATAGCCTTTCGATATCGTTTCCATCGTGGCAGTGGCATAATGTAAAGGAAAAAAAGGGGGGAATAACTGTTTGGTTTGGAACAAACAAAGCCAATGAGTAGTGCAGCTACATGCGGACTACATGAACAGCAATAACACAACAAGTACAATGCGTCGCTTCAAGTCTTTTGAGCTTGGTTCAGTTCGAGATGAGGCTAATGAAACTACGCGACAAGTTGGAACTTTTGCACATCAAATTTTCATGTCACCCAACAAGATAGATTGTAAATGACTGGACGCAGATTGAGCCCTGCATTTACAGAACATCCCTCAAAAGTCTGGGTCAATCCCTCTGTCAATTGTTTATACAGGTCTAAATGCATTCCAGGCCACAGAAATTGCAGAATAGATTCATCAGGGGGTAAATAACAGGAAAGAATTGAGCTGCTGCAGTTGGAACATCCATAAAAATCCACCCGGCAGCATTATATGTTTGTCACAATAAAGCAGCTAACAAACATATTGAAGGCTCTAAGCCATCAGAACCAAAGTGAACAAATACCATAACACAAACTGACATAATACCTGGATTTTTATCCAATGCTAAAAAATAAGGCTAGTTGCATGAGGGCACAAATTCGGTTGGTGCGAATCTATCAGAGGAGAAAAGGCAATAAACTTTGTGGTGCTTCATGTTGGCAAATAATATCTGAACATCACCATTGCTGTATCAACTCCTAAAAGTTAGGAGATGACCACAGCAACGTACTAGTTTTTTAGCCAACGAATTACCCTCCCAATGCACACCTTGAACAGTGGGCAATCATATATCCAAATAAAAAGATGATGTGTACTGCCCAATCTTGTGCTAAGTGCTTCTGAAGCATCGAATCATATATGTCACCCATGCTCCCAATGCCACACTTCATTATAGTAAAAAACAGAAACTAAAAGCTACATAGTCAGGTGATGAAGATGACAAAAGAAGAAAAATAAAAACTTGTGAAAAAGCAACTAGATACACAGAAGGTGCATCTAGCAAAAGGTTTACTAAAACCATAGCTAGATATGGATAAGATGAGCACAACATAATGGCTGATCAGCAATGCTCAAGTGTGGGGCACATCTCAGCCGAGATACATGATCTGTCAGTGGCAGCCTCTCAATTACCACTGGTCACTGGATATGTCATCCAGTTTATGGATTCAGCACCAATTCAAACCCAAGTATGAATAATTCATAGTTCATACTAAACCGGGTGTTTTCTTCACTAGTCTTGCAAGTTGCATGCAAATGTAATTGTTTAATGTTTACGAAAAACAAACAAAAGGTTTAAGATTGCATTTTCTGTGAGCTTTAATGGAGGAGGGGATGGGGCTTTCGCCTTTTCTGTTCATGCCAGTACTGCAAAAAATTACTCTCAATAAGCAGCAAAAAATATTGGTGAACTAGTGGAAGCTGGTTAAGTACTAGTGTATCAAACATTGCTCCAATCTACCTGGTTTGCTTATTTAGCTGTGGCTGTCGCACAAATGACTAACCACTAATATACTTTCCTCATGATAGTAGACAATAATTGACTAATTGTGGAGTTCAAAATGACAAAAATAGTCAGCATATTTGATTACTAACCAAACAACACAATGGCTATTCACCATCTACTGTGTTATTCATCAGAATATGACAAAACATTAAGCAACGGAGCATATCAGTCATGGCATCCTACCAAATTTCACTCACTGTTTGGAAAATATGAAGAAAAAAATGCATAACTCAACAATTTTCTATGCTCCACTAGAATGCAGCTGGTTTTTGGTCAGTTGCTGCTAAGTAACTCCAGCTCGAGTAGAGTACAATATAGTAAAAGCCTGGTTACCTGCAACGCCAACCACCTAGTGCTAAGCAGGTAACCAGTCCGGCACTGAATTTGAAAACACCTGATTAAGGCACTGAATGGCTGGGTAAGTGCAAAGTGCAAACTGAAGCATATATTGTAATTACTTACATCGGAAGCTTGTATATATGGAATTCATGGATTTTAGGACAATGTGATTAACTGAAAGGCCATATTGAACTCTGCTTTCCTTCCCATGCAACAATTGTAATACTCTTCACTAACCTAATTACAATTTTGTTACACAAAACCACACTGAAAACATAAATATGCAAATAGGGGTAAGAAACAAGCAACATTACATCTGTCATGAAACTATGAGAACTGCCATCTCTTGCATCAATTTCCAAATGCAACGAACCATCATTTGTTCACAAATTTTGGGTTGGCTCTGATAAACAGATGGAAGAAAATTGGTAAAAGAAAATGACATGCGTTGACGAACCCAATTTGCACAATGCAACAAAGGGCAAGCTTGTGACCAGCGAAACTAGTTCATCAACAACATCACATACCATATAGCAAACGCAAGAGCAAGAATCTAACATTGGACTGTCATAAGAACAAAATATTAACGTTTCAAGATCAGGATCCACGGTGACACAGCGCAGAGCACCAGGGACCAGTTTTCCTGAACCACTCCAGCCAATTATTCATCCACCGATCGAAAAAAAAACAAGAAAACCATCACCTCGGATGCACCTAGGCACCTAACTCAGGCGGCCATGGGGTGGTTGGCGACGTACTCGATGGCGAGCGGGAGCGAGTCGATACTGTCGGCCTCCCTGTCGGGGATCTCGAGCTTGAACTCTTCCTCGATCGCCATCACCACCTCCACCGTGTCCAGGCTGTCCAGCCCCAGATCCTTCTCGAAGTGCGCCTCTGGAGTCACCTGCGACCACAGCCGCCACCAAGAACCGTGCTCTCTCTTAGGGTTAGGGTTGGAGGGCACCGCGTCGGCGCGACGCGATGCGGATTTGGTGGTGGTTATGTTTGGGGCTGGTGTTACCTTGGAGGGGTCGACCTTGGGGTGGCTCTTGACGACGTCGACGACGCGGTCGACGACCTCGTCGCGGGTGAGGTGGGCGTCGTGGGAGGACATGGGCCGCGCGAGCCACCGCGCCAGGGCTTGGCGCTGGTCCGCCGCCGCGGCGAGTGGCGCCGCCGGGGAGGGGGAGAGGCGGATGTGGCGGAGGATCGCCGGACGGAGCGCCGCCGAGGCCATTTTCTTGTCTCTCCCCGGAAGTGAGGACGAGCTCACCGTGTGCTGCCTGCTCTAACGCTCACCGTGCTGCGATGCCGTGCCATTCTTCAGTGATAAATACTAATGTTAGCTAGATAGAGACCGTGCGCTGCAACGAAGTCATAAAAATAAAATTTACTACTGGGCAACTTCACATATCAAACATTAGAGAGCAAGCGAAAGAGATAGAAGGGTGACCAGAATGCGCGAGGAGATGGGGAAAGTGAAGAGAGTGGGCGGTTGTATCCTGAGAGAGAGGGGAAAGAGACGAATTGTCCAGATCAAATTGAATGGCTGAGAAGAGAGGAGGAATAACGGACGAACCACCAACTCATACTTTTATAATAGTAAAGATAAAGATTGAAAAGAAAAGAATGCAAGTTAGATTCTCTTGAGCCGTGGGTTATATCTTTTTTAAAAAATCTTGAATTCTGGTTATTCACAGGAGAGGGTATGGAAAAAACACTCGCATGTGATTTTAGTCGATATAGATAAATTCAGTAGTGTCTAGTGTAACTGATTTATAAACTCCATCTTAAAAGATATATCATTTAAAAGCTAGTTACTATAGTATAAATCAAAAACCAAAAGCCGAAAAAAACTCAGTAGGTTCAGAGAGGAGAAAACGGACTGGAGAAAAATTCCTTGCATCAACTTGGACAATGTAAGTAGGAGTTGTAGGCATCTGGGCTTGAACCCATGTGAATGGGGCATTCGATGACATCCTCCAGCAACCAAGCAGCGCTCGGTTTCTGGTTGACCTTGGATGTTGAAACATGCGTATCAATAGATGATCAAGTTGTGTGTATGAAGTTTATAGCTCACGTATGAAAGCAGATACGGAAAAAATAAAACCCCTCAACTGCAAGTCGCATTTGGTATGGGTTGTATCCGATCCAATTGCTACGAACAATTGGCCTATAGTTTGGTGTATCTAATTTCTCGTCAATACTTTGCTCTTGCTAAAATTTTGGCTGGTTAACTATAAACCCCGACACATAAGATTTAATGCGTGTTGGATTTGAAGCCAAAGTTTGCCACACTTTGCCACAATTCCTTTAGACGAGTTTGATCGTGTTAGACTGGTGTTTGGTTGCCAGCCACAGTTTAGGCATGCATACACACACACCATCTAAACGAATTTACATACTCCTTTATCACCTTATATATACTCATATACCAATTCTAGATACTCCAATGCCAGCCACAAAAAAATTACAATGGAGCACACGGTTTTTAGCATATTTTGTTAATACATTCATATTCGTATATAAAAAAGAGTTTATTAAAAAACTATACATACCATCTAAAAAAACATACATTCTACTTAGATGACCTTATATGCTCATATACTACACGTACATACCTTCTGTTACGTTAGATGTTCTCTACTTTGTAAGATACAACATAAAGAGTAGCTACACCCCAGGAGTAAAAAAAGCTTCCTATATAGTGTGTGTGTGTGTACTCCTTTATCACTTTAGATATACTCATATACTAATTATAAGATACTCTAATGTGAACCACACGAAAAAATTGCAAGAGAGTCCATAGTTTTTAGCGTATTTTATAAACACCTTTATATACTGACATAAAAAGGAGTATGTCGAAAAAATATGCATACCACCTCTGAAAAATTGTTCATACCACCTATATGGTCTTAAATACTCGTATACTACATGTATATACCATTCGTTACGCGAGATACTCCCTACGTTGTGAGATACGACATATGACGTAATTACACCCGGGAGTAGAAAAGAGGCTTCATATATATATATATATATATGTAGTATAAATAACAGGGACACCTAGGTGTCTGGACACCTAGTCTCTCTACCTTTGGATTGCTTTTAGATGCGTGCTAGTGTGATTGAGACTTTCCATCCATGATTAAGACTTTCCTTCCATGATTGATTTAGCATGCCTAATATATTACATACCATTGCTCTAGCACGTATCTAAAAGCAATCTAACGGCAGGGAGCCTAGGTGTCTGGGCACCTAGGTGTCCCATTTCAGCGTCCTCTATGTATATATATATAGAGGATTGTTTCATGCACCCAGGTGCCTAGGCATCCATATCAATACCCGTTGATTTGCTTTGAGATTCGCAACGTTTGATGTGGGTATCTTCATATACCCATAAAAAAATATTTGAGATGTCAAACTCCGAAAAAAATAAATTCAACTTCATTTTAGTGAGTTTGAATTATTTTTATGGTATATACTCACTGTAGTCGCATCGAACTCAAAAGTAGTTCAAACTAGTTTGAACTGAGTTCAAAACTTACTTACCATAAATATATCAAGGGTATAAAACATTTTCATACCAAACTCAAAAAAATTATCAATCATACATATGTATCGGACGGTTCTTGATGTGGGTGCCTAGGCACCCAGGTGCCTTATGTAATTTTCTTATATATATATATATATATATATATATATATATATATATATATATATATATATATATATATATATATATATATATATATATCCAGTGCTAACATGTTATTCGGTGCTAACATGTGAACTCCGGATTTGGACCGTCGCATATATCTCAAACGGCCTAGATCTTTGAAGGTGGAAGCACCCAATCCACTTAAATATTTTTGCCAAAACCCCTACCGGTTCGGTTTCTTTTTTTCCGGCCCCTGCCTCTGATCCCCACCCCCACCCCCGCGCCGTTCCGCCTGCCTCTCCTCCTCGCCTTCCTCCCCGCCTCCCTCCCCGACGGCGCCGCTCCCTCTCCTTCTCGCCTCCCTCCCCGCCTCCCTCCCCGGCGGCGCCGCTCCCTCTCCCTCCCTCACCGGCGGCGCCGCTCCCTCTCCCTCTCGCCTCCCTCCCTCACTAGCTTCAGTCAGCCCCCGATCTCATCCACTCACTTCGTTCTCCCGGCCGCCTCAGTCTCTTGCTGGATCGGCGCTTCTAGGGTTTGCGGCCGCCGCCTCGCCCACTCGCATCGCCGGCCGCCGCCTCGCTCTGACCCCCGCGCCTCCCCCACTCACGTCGCCGTCCGTCGCCCTCGTTCCGACCTGGGCTCCTCGCCCCCCACCCTGGCGCCGCCCCCTCCACCACCCCGGCGCTGCTCCCTGCCACCATCCCTCCCTGTAGCCCCACCACCCGCCTCCAACCCGGCGCACGATGCCAAGCAAGACCACGGCCGCACCGCCGGCCCCCTCTTTTCCTCTTGCAGAAATAAGCCCCTGAGTCACCCGAGGTAAGCCTGAGTCACCCGAGATAAGCCTGTTGTTTCTGTACATTTTGATCTTGAATAGGCATCTTATACCACTAGAGGGATTGAACTCTTATGTGTGGTTATTATAAATCTGGAGTCGCCGGCAACAATGCTTATAGCTTTATGCATATTTGTTTTCCAGTTTATACATACATTTTGTAGTGGCTCCTTTGAACTAACTCTCTGCTCAGCAAAATGGTGTTTATTCTCGTGGATAACTAGCCTTGGCTGATGAGCAAGCAGTCTCGGTCGGCAAGATTATGGCAATTCATGGTCACCAAGGTACTACTATATATGTAGCGTGTACATATTCAACCTATCTAGCTCTCTTATTTTGTAGCGTACGTAGTACTCAAAATGAATACATACATTCATACATATCGTTCTCTGAATCTGATTTATGTCAGTAGTTTGCAGTACAGGATGTCTCCATTCGTGAATTCAAGGGCACTTGTTAACATCCCCTGCTCCTCCAGGAACAGGAGCACGGGCGTGGCATCAACCGGCGGAGCCAACAGCGACAAGATGATGCAGCGGTGGTTCGCAGTGGCGGACCTGAGCAGGTGGCCAACTGCACGCCTCTGTGGTTCCTGGGCATGGCGTCGGAGGTGAAGGCTCTACGGGACTATCTCACCCCCACTGTTGTTATTGTTAACCACATTCTGTACATTCGTATACGCAATTCTTCAGGGTTGCAGAATTAGCTACACTAGGTGTTGTGTTTCCTTTGCTAAAGCAATGAAATCAATAGTTGGTTGTGTCTTTGTATTTCTTGGCACATGATATATTGTTGATCTCTATTTCTTTTCCTGAGAACAATGAGAATCGGTGATGTTAAATACAGACGCGAACAAAGAAGTTCCATTTGGGAAAAAAACCTGCAGCTTACTGTCTTTGTTGTTCCAGGTGCATCAAGTGATTCATAATGCAGTTTGTCGAGGTGTAAGAAAGTTCCATTTGGCATGAACTGAATACAAGAGTGAACCTTTTTCATTTGCATTCAACTGAATGCAATTTTCAACCTGATACTATTCACTTTCATTCAACACCACCTAATCATTTCATGCAGATCATTTAACATTACAGGAAACGGCTTAGCCATCTCATTACGATTTACGCGTTCGATCTCATTTAATTTGAACAAAAAATAATGAGAACAATCAAGTCGTACATTAAAAGCAGAACCTACTACAAGAACACTGCTTCATCAATACTAATTCGATCACAATTGAAACATACAGCTGAAGCATCAATATTCAGTTAAAACATTCAGTACAACCTGAGACACTAAGTTCAGTTTCCCAACACTAATACATCAATATTCAATTCATCTACATCAGTGCATGCATGATCTCTGAAAAATTCTGCAAGCACCAGAACTCTGTTTTCAAACTCAATTTTCTTTGCAATACTGCATACATGTACAAACAATCCTAACTGGCTATAAAATGTTTTTTAGCTCAACAAGTTGGTTGACATGCAAAATTCTGATGCTCAGCAAATTTGCCACCCTTGTGAGTCATGCACAATTTTGGCACACAACTTGCACATTACAAAACTCAATTTGTCCAGCTGCTTCCTTCAACATGATGTGCTAAACTGAAACAAATTCTCAATTCTGTGCTGCTGCTTGCTTCAGAAAAATTCATGTGCTGCTGTTTGCTTCAAAACATTCAGACAAATTGATGGTTGCAACCAAATGACGAACCTCTGCACTAATTGAACCATGGAAAAGATCTTAATTAGCGCTAGAAAATTATAGAACATTGCGTTCACAAATTTCAGAAACCATTTGCAAGGAGGGCGAATTTACTTACATCCGCGAGGAGGGTGACAGCGGCCGCGGGCGTGGATGGGCACAAGGTTGTCCGCGTCAAGGTTGGGAGGGACGGTAAAGTCTTCCATCAATGAAGCACTTTTTACAGTAAAGTAAATAGCTTTTCAGAAGAAACAACAGCCAATAAGAACTGGAACAACCATGTTAGAGTTAGGTTAGCAACCTCTTCCATTCATTGATTTCACATACAACAACCAATCAGAACTAGAAAAGCTGGAAGCAACCTTCCATCAATTATCTTTGAACTAACATTGTTACATTGCACAAACCAAAAATTCTTACAAGCCATTTGCATACAGTCCACAGGTCTGATACTATTCATGCACTGAATAAAGCTACTAATTTGAACTGGCATAAGCTTTTGTTCACCACCATTCAGATTTTCAACACCACCATTCAGATTTTCGACAAACCTGCGAAGCACATGAACTGGCATAAGCACCAGGGTAACAGAGCATTTCTCCCGGACAAAAACATCAAAAGAAAGACCAGAAATCTACACCGTAAGCAATACATATCAATTGCAAATTTGCAAATTGTGTTTTTCTGCATATGCCAATTCCCATTGATTCAGGAGTCAACAAGACTACAACAAATTAGAGAATACAAATGGAAAAATATATTTCTGCTACCCATCAATCACTTACACCTGGAGGCACCGAGCCAAGTATGTTCGGCCGGGGTGCAGTGCCGGGAGGCAGGGGAGAGAGCTGGGGGGCGGCGCCAGGAGGCCGGGGAGGGAGCCGGGGGAGGAGGGCAGCGAGAGGTGAGAGGGAGGCGGCACCGTCGGCCCAAGCCCTAGTTGGGTCTGGGGCAGAGGCGGTGCGGGGGCAGAGGCGCTGGAGCGGCGCCGGTGGCCGGAGGGCGTCGCCGAGGGGGCCGGGGAGAGAGCCGGGGGGCGGCGCCGGGAGGCCGGGGAGGGAGCCGGGGGAGGAGTGGGGCAGAGGCGCTGGAGCGGCGCCGGGGGCCGGAGAGGCGGTGCGGGGGCGAGAAGGTGGACAGGGAGAGGGAGGCGAGAGGGAGAGGGAGCGGCGCCGCCGGGGAGGGAGGCGAGAAGGAGAGGGAGCGGCGCCGTCGGGGAGGGAGGCGGGGAGGGAGGCGAGAAGGAGAGGCAGGCGGAACGGCGCGGGGGTGGGGATCAGAGGCGGGGGCCAGAAAAAAAGAAACCGAACCGGTAGGGGGTTTTGGCAAAAACATTTAAGTGGATTGGGTGCTTCCACCTTCAAAGATCTAGGCCGTTTGAGGTATATCCGACGGTCCAAATCCGGAGTTCACATGTTAGCACCGAATAGCCTGTTAGCACTGGATACGTTCCCTATATATATATATATATATATATATATATATATATATATATATATATATATATATATATATATATATATATATATATATATATATATATATATATATATATATATATATATATATATATATATATATATATATATATATATATATATATATATATATATATATATAGGGCCTGCGTGTCATAGACAGGGAGTTGTTAGAAGATTCCTTTAGCAGGTTTGGTTGTGGTGTTGTTTTTCTCCGCCAGAAGTTTCGCAGGTTAGGCAATAAATACATAAATATAGACGCTAGTAAGTTGCGAACCAAACAGGCCTATCCCCGAAACATAAGATTTGGCCAATGGTCTCTGTTGTCTTCAATCTACATGAGGCATGACCAGTGCAACATACATTCTGCGAAAAAAATGCAACAACCAACTGTAAACCTGGATGTTAGGAGCGGTTCCTGGGAGGGGTTTGCGCTGGAAGGAGAGGGGCGGAAGGAGCTACTGCTAGCATTTCGGATGCGAAGAAGAGGATAGCGAGAAGGCACTTGCTCGCCTTCAGCCACTGAACCGGGATTATCTCTGGCTAGGGCTGAAGCTATGAGACTTCAGGTAATGGTTGTCTTTCTTATTGCTTAACTCTCCAAGGTACAGCCTAAGCATCACAGACGCGAACGCTGAACCGTAGCGGGGGTCTAAATGACGCGGCCATGATGAAGCTCTGGTAGTGGGAAAATAGTGATAGGAGGATCACCATGAAAGGGCTTAAGTAAAGAAACATGAAACGCATTATGAATCTTAGCACGTGCGAGCAACTAAAGTCGATAAGCCACAGAACCAATGCGTTCCAGAATCAAGAAAGGCCTGTAAAACATATGATCCAATTTAGAAGTAGCCTGACCTTTGAGAGACTGAGCTGGACAACGGTGCAATCGCAGCCAAACCCATTGACCGACCTTAAATCCACCGGCTGATGGGAGGTATCATGCTGTCGTTTCATAACGGCTTGAGCCTAGAGCAGGCGCTCATGAATTTCAAGCAAGAAGTCATCACGAGCCAACATATGTTGTTCAACAGCAACAATCTTAGTAGCATTGGGTGCCACAGCCACTAGAGGAGGGGGATCACGTCCATATACCGCGCAAAAAGGGGTGGTACGAAGAGCCATCTGATACGAAGAGTTATAGCGATATTCCGCCCAAGAAAGCCATTGAACCCACTATCGTGGACGATTTCCACAAAAGCATCGGAGGTACATTGTAATAATGCGATTGACCACTTCCAACTAGCCATCTAATTGTGAGTGAAAGGCCAAACTCATGTGCAATTGGACGCCTGCCAAACAAAACAACTCCTTCCAGAAATTACTAGTAAAAATATGATCACGGTCACTCACAATCGAGGACGAAATGCCATGAAGACGAACAATCTCATCAAAGAAGGCACGAGCAACCGAGCTAGCAGTATATGGGTGCAATAGCGCAATAAAATGGGCGTACTTGGAGAAGCGATCGACGGCTATCAAAATAACCGACTTGCCACTTATTTTGGGAAATCCTTCGATGAAATCCATAGAAATATCTGCCCAAATGGTGTGAGGAACCTCCAAGGTTGAAGTAACCCTGCCGGGTCAAGATGCTATGTTTTATTGCGCTGGCACACTGAACAACTTTGCACAAAATCTTTCACAAGCCGAGACAGCCTTGGAACATAAAAATTTGCGTAGCAATGGTGAAGAGTCTTATGTATGCCTTCATGGCCCGACCCATGAATGTTAGCCGGAATTTGCGGCAGCAGAGGAGAACCGGCTAGAACAAAAACATGACCATTATACAACAGGAGGTCATCAGCTACTGTCCAGGCTGCTGGCTCCTACCCTGCTAACACACGAACCCTTTTGGCAGTCAGGTCGGTCAAAGAAGAAATCTCCTGACGCAATTGATCGAACCAACTGAAGGAAGGGCTAGAAATAGCATTGATGGACAGACTACCCTCATCTCACCGTGATAATGCGTATGCAGCTGAATTCAACTGCCCAAGCTGATACTTCACGAGAAAGTTAAAGCCGAATAGCTTACTAACCCAATGGTGTTGGAGAATTGTCGAAAGGGGTTGATCCAGAAGAAATTTGAGACTATAGTGATTGGTCCGAACCACAAAGGCGTGACTCCATAAGTATGGGCGCCAGTGACTCATGGCACTGCTACAGACAGCCCTATCACAGACGGTTCGGAACCGTCATCACAGACGGTTCTTGAACCGTCAGTGTCTAGGTGTCAGTGATAGTTGTGGTTATCACAGACGGTTCCCAAGCCGTCTGTGATAAAAACATTACAGACGGTCTTTATTACTAACCGTCTGTGATATTCGAGTATCACAGACGGTTTTTTTGTAAAAAACCGTCGGTGATAGTCTTGTATCACAGACGGTTTTAAAAAAACCGTCTGTGATACGAGACTATCACAGACGGTTTTTTATAAAAAACCGTCTGTGATACAAGACTATCACAGACGGTTAGTAATAAAGACCGTCTGTGATATATACAATATCACAGACGGTTGTTATTACTAACCGTTTGTGATATTTTGTATATCACAGACGGTTTTCATTACTAACCGTCTGTGATATTTGTGTATCACAGACGGTCAGTAGTAAAGGCCGTCTGTGATATCATTCACACCACAGACGGCACTCTTTGAAACCGTCTGTGATATTGTATCACAGACGGATTTTAACAACGAACCGTCTGTGATACCAAGTGCATCATCCATTTTATTTGATATTTTTTGGCTAGCCTCAGGATATGCTAGCCATGCCCTCTGAACGCAAGCAAGCAAGCAGATTACAGATAAATGACAGATATAAGTTAATTGCAACTCATAGTAAATTACAACAAAATTCGTACACAGCAGATCACATACATATATATATAGAATGAAAATCGTTACACAAAATCTGACAAATGAAATCATTTGAAGGAATTGTTTGATTTGTACAGTTGAATCCAATGTTTCAACATCTAATTATCACCATTGCCGGCGTAGAACTCTCCCTTCCTACTTATGACCTCTCCTAGCAAGAATTGGGAGATGATTGCACGAATCTCCATGAGATTGTCAAGATCATATGCACTTTCGTCCAAGTGCACCCGCTGTCGCTAGGAGCAATGTTAAGTCATTAATTAGCATGTGTGTGTAATACAAATACATATATATAATCAGAAAGTAATAATTATTGGAAGGACCTGACAAACCTCTGGATCATTGATCTTAGTAGCAATGATTTCCTTCATATGGCGGCAAACGTAGAATCCACATACGTTGCCCTGTAGCTGCTGGTGGCACTGCAAAAATAGAATTACATACATCGGTATTGTCAATTCTAGAGGCATTATAACAAAGTATGATATAGGATTGTTGTGTTGTAGCGGGTACCGGAAATCGCGTGTTGTGTCGTAGCGTGTCACTGGATTTGTCGTGTCTTCCTCCTTGAGCAACATAATCGGCAAACGCCCTACGTGATTCAAAAAACTTATCCTCGGCCGTGGCAAACAAAAGAAATATTACAATAGAGTTACGTATGGAGGAAATGAGTTTACCTGTTAAGTACTTCTTGCACAAGACTGAAGTCGTGGTTGCTCCTAAGGAGGGAATCAAGGTATATTACCTTGCTCCACTTTGGTACAATCACAAGCAAAATCCAGTGATGCCTAGTCATGTGTGTCGCCATAGTGATTAATCCTAAGTTCATGCCGCATGTAAAGTACAAATGAAACATATGTGTGGCAACTAGCGAAGCACTTACCCTTGGTTGAAGGGTACCATGATGTATTCCTTGTCGGTGTGAGCAATCAATCCCCTCGTTATGTATCCTTGCACGAAGGATGCATCTTCATTGATAGATTGCTCGGAGACCAAGTGAGGGTCGAAGAAACCCACCGGTCGTCGCAATCGCCGGACTTCTTGGATCATGTATCTATACATAAAGAAAGAGTAATGACATTTATCTGTATAACGTGAATGTAGAACTTCATTGTGCAGTACACTTACAGTGTCCAGCATCGTAGAAGTGAGGCGTCGAGTTCGTCGAGATTGAATAGTAAGAATAAATCTTCGAATGTCACGACGATGTAGCCCAAGTCGTTGAGGAAATGCGTGTCGTTATATTTCAGAGTCAATGCACTCTGCCGGTTTGGCTTCATGTTGGACTTCTCCATGTACCAGGCATGCAAACTATTGCAAATCATACCAACCTGGCGTAATTGTGAATCGGGCAATAACGACACTCCTAGAACAAACTTCCATGGCACGGGACGCGGCTTAACTTTCGTCGCATGAGCCTTGGAGGCCTTGGAGCCTCGCTTATGATATGTTCTCGGTGGCGTCTCGGCGGGAGCCGATGCAACAGACTTTACTGGATTTGGAGGTGGAGGTGAAGCCACCGGAGCCGATGTGCCAGGTCCAGGGCGATGTCCCTCTTGGGCCACTGGATGTGAAGATTGTGGCACAGACATGTCGAGGACGATGTCCCTCTTGGGCCACTGAATGAATGTGTGGACGGCATCCCCGTATGTCTTAATCTCTTCGTTTGGGGGCTTCTCAAGAGGGACGGGCTTAAAAATATCATTAATCATGTCCACCTGGACCTTCATGAAACCGGTGTCTACTTGTACACCGTGCACGAGCGTCCCTGGCAGCAATGGATACACCATGCCGCGCCCAGCATCAACGGGAATAGAGCCAACAAGCCTGACTGTGAGGGTGCAAGGCATGGGCTCCTACATAACGATACAAGATGAGTTAAGGCGTCCACCAGAGAGATCTATGTACCATTCTAAAGAGGTACATTACCTGAATGTCATCAATACGTAAGTGGTCGTCGCTATGTTCAGAAATTGGTGTGGACGCGCAGCTACTGCGACGTTGAGGGGGACTGGGTACCGCAGTACTAGGAGTGGGTTGCGATTGGTTGCGGACTTGTCTCAGTTCTTCCCGCAACGAATCTATCTCTCCTCGAAGTGAGGCAGTCTGCTCTTGAAGTGAGGCAGATAGTTGTTCCTCAAGTTGAGCACGAAGCTCCTGTTTTATTTGTTCGCTGCGGTACGCCTTGGATCTCTTCCTACTCCTATATGTCTCGGAGTAATCTGGAAATCCGTGCCTCCAAGGTACATAAACCCCATGCCTCGTGTGCGACCTGGGTGCTCCTTGTTTCCCAAGGCCTGTGATAGTAAATCTATCTCCCTATATTCTTCAAAGGAGCCACGAGAAGATTCGGTAGTCAATGATTGCTGCAAGAGGCAATTAATCATGTTATTTTTGAACCCATGAAGTTCAAGAGGTGTTAACAAGTATGTTGTTTAACATATTTTACCATGCGTTGGGACACTTCCTCATCTGCGGGGTTTTTGAAAGAGACACCCGAAGATGTGGTTGATGACCTCGCTCTTAACCAGTTTCGAGCGCGCTCGTTTGCGATCCCGGCAAATGGCGGAGAGGCCTCCGATCGGATTGCGACCTCATCCTGCATCCTCCATTGCGGGATTTTACCCGCGTACCCAGCAGTGCCGAGTCTGTGAGGGTGCGTGTTTTGTGACTGGAGATCCTTGTGCGCCGCACTTTGTTGTACAAATTCGGGCGTCGTCTTCATCTGCACAAAGGCCTCCCATGTTTCCGGCGACACGAAAGGATACTTCGTGAAGGGCGTGACATCCTCGGCCACGTACTTCGTCACAAGAGTGCTCTTAAAATTCTTCCATGCTTTTCCCATCGCGAGGAGCGCTTGCCGTTGCACGAGTCCCTGTGCTTCTGCTGGGAACTCGAACGAATTTGTAAGTTCCTCCCATAGCTGATTTTTGTGATCCTTTGTCAAATCTTTCCAGCTTGCTATGGTGATGGGGACCCGTTGCCTTCCAATTATCCCGCAGGTAGTCCGAAATGATGACGCTGCTTTCGACGGTTCCAGAGGGACCCCATCCGGAGAGACCACCGTGATGGTCATTCGGCCCTCTGGCCTTTTCGATACTCCTCGGCCACGTTTAGATTTCGCAGTCTTGGTAGCGTGAGACCCAGATGACGACGACGAAGACTGTGTGGACGCCATCTCTCTTCTAAGAAAAAACTAACTGAAGTGAGCTATGGACCCAGCTTGTCAAAGTTCTATGAATCAAGTGACACAAACCAGTGCGTCAAGTTCATTGAACAAGATACACTGCAGTGTCACTTGCTTTATGCCCTTCCAAATAGACCTTGCGAAGCATATAACATGTGAAGCATATATATACATGTGAAGCATATACATGTGAAGCATATAACATGTGAAGCATATATATATATATATACATGTGAAGCATATAACATGTGAAGCATATAACATGTGAAGCATATATATATATACATGTGAAGCATATAACATGTGAAGCATATATATATATACATGTGAAGCATATACATGTGAAGCATATAACATGTGAATCATATATATATATACATGTGAAGCATATACATGTGAAGCATATATATATATACATGTGAAGCATATACATGTGAAGCATATAACATGTGAATCATATATATATATACATGTGAAGCATATACATGTGAAGCATATATATATACATGTGAAGCATATACATGTGAAGCATATAACATGTGAATCATATATATATATACATGTGAAGCATATACATGTGAAGCATATAACATGTGAAGCATATATATATATACATGTGAAGCATATAACATGTGAAGCATATATATATCATAAAGCTAACATGTGAAGCACAGGGAGGGACCGGCGTCGGGGGGGACCGCCGGCTTCGGGAGGGAGCGGCGTAGGGAGGGAGGGACCGGCGTCGGGGGGGACCGCCGGCTTCGGGAGGGGGCGGCGTAGGGAGGGAGCGGCGGCGTCGGGAGGGAGGGACCGGCGTCGGGGGGACCGCCGGCTTCTGGAGGGAGCGGCGTCGGGAGGGAGCGGCGGCGTCGGGAGGGAGGGACCGGCGTCGGGGGGGACCGCCGGCTTCGGGAGGGGGCGGCGTAGGGAGGGAGAGGCGGCGTCGGGAGGGAGGGACCGGCGTCGGGGGGGACCGCCGGCTTCGGGAGGGAGCGGCGTAGGGAGGGAGCGGCGGCGTCGGGAGGGAGGGAGCAAAACCTAGCTAGCAGGGGCGCTGCAGAGTGGAGACAAGAGACTGCGGCAGAGCGGACTCCGCGCGCAGACCTAGCTGCGGGTATTTAAAGATGATCTATCACAGACGGTTCTATCAATATAACCGTCTGTGATATGCATTATCACAGACGGTGCTATCAATATAACCGTCTGTGATATCATTATCACAGACGGTTCTATATATAGAACCGTCTGTGATAAGGAATATCACAGACGGTTATGCCGATAGAACCGTCTGTGATGTGTTATCACAGACGGTTTCTTTTGATAAACCGCCTGTGATAGTTCACTATAAATACCCGCAGCTAGCTAGGTTCCTATGTCATTTTACAATTACAATATGGAACATAGATACATTTATGAAAAACGCAAGCATAACCATAAATATAACTATTTCATATAGTTCCTTAGTCATTTTACAATTACAATGCATGGGTTCCTTAGTCATTTTACAATTACAATGGAACATACATACATTTATGAAAAACACATGCATAACCTATATCATTTATTACACTTTGGCTATATCATTTTAAATAAAGCCCTTCACGATGATCGATACGCATATAGCTTGCTTCATCGCCTTGTTCTTCATCGAGCCTGATGCCGTCTCCGAATGGAGGCAAATCATCAAATTGATTGTACTCTTCCTCATCCACAACATTCTCAACCCCGACAATCCTTCTTTTTCCCTGAAGAACTACATGGCGCTTCTTATTTGCCGGGTCGGTTACATAAAATACTTGAACAACTTGCCTCGCGAGTACGAATGGTTCGTCTTTGTATCCTACACATTCGAGGTCCACGGTAGTGACGCCGTACTTGTCAACCTTTACACCCCGTGGGAGTTGGACCCAACGGCACCGAAATAGAGGAATTTTGAAAATTACGTAGTCAAGCTCCCAAATCTCCTCTACAAGCCCGTAGTACGAGCTTCGGCCAGCGGTACTGCCGTGCGAATCATAGGCATCTATGCGGACACCTGAGTTCTGCACTGTGCTCTTTCTATCTTGATCTGTTGTATAAAATGTGTAGCCATTAATGTCGTATCCTTGCCATGTCACAATTGTAAATTTTGGCCCTTTTGCCAACCATTGTAGTGTTTCATTTGACGACCTCCTAGTCAATTGCGCCTTCAACCATTCGTTGAACTGACGGTTGTGTTGTCTCGTGATCCAAACTTCTGATCGGCCTGCATTCTCCTGACGTAGCATGTCCTTGTGCTCTTCAATATATGGGGTCACTTCAGTCATGTGTTGTAAAACCATGAAATGGGCTTGAGCATACGTATTTTGATCCGGAGTTATTGCTTTCCTCCCGATAGTCCCTATACCCTCTAACCTCCCCTCGTGACGAGATAGAGGTACACCTATCGGCTCTACCTGAGAAATGTAGCCGATGCAGAATTCAATGACCTCTTCTGTTGTATAACCTTCGATGATGCTACCCTCCGGTCGAGATCGATTGCGTACATAGGACTTCAGAATTCCCATGTACCTCTCGAAAGGGTACATATGACGTAGAAATACGGGGCCACATATTTTTATCTCTCTCACAAGGTGGACAATGAGATGGACCATGATATCAAAAAATGATGGAGGGAAATACATCTCTAGATGACATAGAGTTGTCACCACCTCGGTTTGCAGAGCATCTAGTCCATCCGGATCAATGACCTTCTGAGCAATTGCGTTGAAGAAATAACATAGCCTTATGATTGTCACTCGAACCTTGTTCGGCAAAATACTTCTAATTGCAACAGGTAGCATTTGAGTCATTAGCACATGACAGTCGTGAGACTTCATGCCAATTAATTTCAAATGTTCCATGGAAACAAGTTTCTTCATGCTTGTGGAGTGACCGGATGGAACTTTCACACCATTTAAGGACTGGCACAATTCAGTTCTCTCGGACTTAGACAGAGTGTAACATGCTGGGGGAAGGTACGTCCGGCCTTTATCGGTCTCTATCGGTGCTAACTCGGTCCTGATGTTCATAGCGACCAAGTCACGCCTTGCGTTAACACCATCCTTTGTTTTATCAGGAATGTTCAGTAAGAGACCAATCAAACTGTCACATACATTCTTCTCTACGTGCATGACATCGATGCAATTGCGAACTTCTAAGTGCTCCCAATAAGGCAAGTCCCAAAATATTGACCTCTTTTTCCACATGTTCTTCCTCAATTTACGTCCCTTTCCAAACACAACATTTATATCCTTGACCATATCATACACCTCTTTCCCGCTAAAAGGTCTTGGTACTGAGTCATCCTCTTTTTTCCGTCAAATTGTTTCTTCATCTTGCGGTATGGGTGATACTTTGGAAGGAATCTACGGTGACGCATGTACACAGTTTTTCGCGAGTTGTTCAACCACACACTCTCGGTATAATCTAAGCAGTGCGGACACGCTTTGGCTCCTTTTATACTCAACCCTGACAGGTTACCAAGGGCAGGAAAATCATTAATGGTGCAGAACAACATGGCGTGTAGAGTGAAGTTCTCTCGTTTGTCCGCATCCCATACATGTACCCCTTCATTCCACAGTATTGCAAGATCTTCCACCAATGGGGCTAGGAACACATCAATATCGTTGCCAGGTTGCTTCGGCCCTTGGATAAGTAGTGACATCAAAATATATTTCCGCTTCATACACAGCCAAGGAGGAAGGTTGTACATGCACAGAGTCACGGGCCAGGTGCTATGTCGGCTGCTCATGTTACCAAAAGGATTCATTCCATCTGTACTCAACCCAAACCTTATATTTCTCGGTTCCACACCGAAATCTACAAACATCCTATCGATGTTCCTCCACTGGGCAGAATCAGCAACATGTCTTATCATTCCGTCTTTCTTACGCTGCTCGTAGTGCCAACGCATCAATCTTGCATCCTTGCGGTTTGCAAATAAACGCTTCAAACGGGGGATTACAGGAAGATACCACATCACCTTAGCAGGAGGTCCTTGCTTCACCTCGATGCCCTTCCCATCATCAGAGTCATTTTTACGCTTGTATCGGGATGCTTTGCACACCGGACAAACATGTAAGCTAGCATACTCTTTACGGTACAGGATACAATCATTCCGACATGCATGTATTCTTTCTACTTCCATTCCTAATGGACAAAGAATCTTCTTGGCTTGGTAGGTGGTTCTCGGCAACACATTTCCCGTTGGAAGCATGTCCACTAGGAGACCTAATAATGCCGTGAAACTCTTGTCGGACCAACCATTGCTTGCCTTCAATTTTAGCAGTTCTAGAACTGATGACAACCTCGTGTATTGCGGCTTGCAGCCCGGGAACAAAGGTTTCTCCGAGTCCTCCATCAAGCCCTCGAATTTACCAAACTCTCTCTCACTATAGTTCCCTTCTGCATCACGTAACATCTGATCCAGATTGTCATCCTGCGACCTATCCTCATGATCGAAAGAACAGTCCACATCTGGTATATCGTTGCCTCCCTCGACTATGTCATAACTACCTTCTTGTGTACTTTTTTCTTCACCGTGACTGGTCCAACATTTGTACCCTTTTCTGAAACCCCTTCGAATCAAGTGAGCTTCAATCTGCGCTGAGTTGCTAAACATCTTGAGATTATCACAATCAATACATGGGCAATACATATATTTCATCCCCTTCTTCAACATATCCAGCTCGGCCGCCCTTCTAAAAGCAGACACGCCAGTAATGTACTCTTCACACACACGGTTCTCAATATACATCCAGCTTCGGTCCATCTACGCTACACAAGTGACAAATGGGTGTCAAAAATGATTATTACCCCTACTACTAACCTCTGATCAGATCACTAAGAATGTTATGTAATTGAGTACTAATCTCTGATCAGATCACTAAGAATGTTAAGTATACTAACCTCTGATCAGATCACTAAGAAGACGGTGATATTTTTTCGCCCCCAACTCCCTAAAGCCGGCCGCCTTGCTCCACCGATGAAGCGCAATGAAGACAGATCGGTGTCGACATCCTTCAAGCAAGTACGCCAAGCAATTAATACTACGCAGAATATCACAGACGGTTCCAACCACAAACGGTCTGTGAAAATGATATATCACAGACGGTTTGTATTAATAACCGTCTGTGAATTATCACCGACGGTTACTAATATGAACCGTTTGTGATACAAGCAATATCACAGACGGTTCAACTTAATAACCGTCGGTGATTGTTGCCTATCAT
Source organism: Dendrocalamus latiflorus (assembly GCA_017311315.1). Classification (NCBI taxonomy): domain Eukaryota; kingdom Viridiplantae; phylum Streptophyta; class Magnoliopsida; order Poales; family Poaceae; genus Dendrocalamus; species Dendrocalamus latiflorus. The sequence continues at coordinate 9,508,015 of CM029630.1, read as the reverse complement.
AGACGGTTCACATAAATAACCGTCTGTGATAGTCTACATTATCACAGACGGTTCTTAACACGAACCGTCTGTGATGCATACTATCACAGACGGTTCGTCTTAATAACCGTCTGTGATTGTTTTATCACAGACGGTTCGTTAATAGAACCGTCTGTGATACCCAGATGCCGAAGCGACTATCCATCTGCTTCTTCCCACTTCTTTTCTTCATCCGAGGCCTGCTGCGTGTCTTGAGGAATGCCACATCTGAAGACCAGTTCTTGACCAGCTCTTGGGTCTTCAGATGTGGCATTCCTCAAGACACAGCTGCAGGCCTCGGATGAAGAAAAGAAGTGGGAAAAAGCAGATGGATAGTCGCTCAGAGAAGAAGTCGGCAACGTCGGCTGCTGAAAAATCTGGAAATGTCTTTTTTTGAACTTTGTAATAAAATTGCCTTGAATTTTGCAGGAAAAAGAAGGATTGTCGGAGTGGACATCACATCTCGACAATAGTCGGCATCGTCGAGGAACATGCAAATACAGAGGCAAGCACAAAAACTCAACAACACATTCAGATCGATCTATTACAGGATAACAAGCTAACAAACCCTTCGCGGCACGACGGTCCACACTAAACAAGACACACTTACGACACTTACGGCAAGAGTGTGTTGTTTAGTATGCACCGAACGTGTCGCGATATGGAGGTGCTAGCTCACAGCGGAGGGGAGATGCATGCAGGAAGCTAGCTTCAGGCAACATCTCGACAGTAGTCGGCATCGTCGAGGAACATGCAAATATAGAGGCAAGCACAAAAACTCAACAACACATTCAGATCGATCTATTACAGGATATCAAGCTAACAAACCCTTCGCGGCACGACGGTCCACACTAAACAAGACACACTTACGACACTTACGGCAAGAGTGTGTTGTTTAGTATGAACCGAACGTGCCGCGATGGAGGTGCTAGCTCACAGCGGAGGGGAGATGCATGCAGGAAGCTAGATAGTGGATGAACTCACGCGTGACTAGTACCGGTGGAAAGGTTGATGGGGAGTTATTAATAAGGGCCTGGCCGTGGGAGGAACTGGTGCCAGCCATTCGATGTGGAGAGAATGGACGGGTGAGATCGAAATCCTGGGTATACGCCAATTATTGGTGACACGTGATATCACACGCCAATTATTGGTGGTATGTAATTATCACAGACGGTTATTAACGCGAACCGTGTGTGATAATAAATATCACAGACGGTTCTTAATACGAGCCGTCTGTGATGTTAGTTATCACAGACGGTTATTAATAAGAACCGTCTGTGATGTCTCAATTATCACAGACCGTTCGTGATAATAACCGTCTGTGAAAATATCACCGACGGTTGCCAGTTTAAACCGTCTGTGATGTAGCCGTCCAGTATATTATCACAGACGGTTTTTTATGAAAAACCGTCTGTCATAAGCTTCATACCAGAACTGCTTCGCGCGTGTTTCGATGCCAGAACGCTTCGTGTTTCGATCGTCTAATTAACGTCTCTCGATCGTTATACGAAGCGTCTATATCATTAATGTTTGGGTATACGAACCGTTTGTGCTAAAGGTTAAATATGCGCTCCTAATCCAGGTCTTCTACGTACGTACAATACAATATACAATACAACATGGCTTCTACTACTGTTCTTGTGATCATCTCCTTCCTCTCATCTGTTCATCACGAATTGTTCGGCCGGAACCTTACACAGGCGGCCAGCAATTTGCATCTGGAGCAGCTTCTCCGCACCCGCCCTGCTCTCCTTCCCCGACTTTCTTGCATCCGTCAGCTTGACCTGATCCTCCGCCGTCGACGGAGGCGTCTCGCTGCCGCTCAAGAAAGGGAAACAGCTCTCACCCTGGTTCTTCTCCACAATGTGCGCAATGCGGAAGAAGCTCTACTCGCATTGCACAGACTGATGGATAGCCTTGCCGCTCATGCAGAAACAGCAGATTGTGAGGAATGTTTTAATGCTATCATGTACGACATGATGGATGCTGCTGATCATTTGCCCAGGCTGCACGAGGAAGTGCAGAGGACAAGGGCAATCTTAACAGCGTTCGAGAATTCAGCGGCTGATCCTCCAAGTCCCAAAGTCGAAGAAGAAGCGTACGAAGCCCAAAAGATTACAATCTGGGAAACTCTTTACCTGTGCGACTTATGTAATGAATTTCCCTCTAATTGAAATTAATAAATTTGCCTTTAATTTGTGACCTCTTGTCTCAGTAGTTCTGTAGTTAAGTTATTAGAAGCAATGTGTACTTATATATTAACCTCTGATCTAGAATATGACAGACAAAAGGACATCACAGCCGGTTCTTGTAAAAAACCGTCTGTGAACATTCCCAGACGGTTCTTAACAACAACCGGCTGTGATAGTCTACACAACACAGGCGGTTTTTAATAAAAAACCGTCTGTGATAATTTCAGATTATCACAGACGGTTTTTTATTTTAAACCGTCTGTGATACTAAAGTATCACAGACGGTTCATTGGTAAGGACCGTCTGTGATACTCGACCACTAACACAGACGGTGTCCAAATTAAAACCGTTTGTGTTAGTGTCAATCACAGACGGTTTTGTCAAACCGTCTGTGATGTAGCCGTCTAGTATAGCCTCTTTTGTAGTAGTGGTATATATAGACACGGAATTTATAAATTTTCCAGTTCGCACGTGATCAGATCATCAGAAGGTACTATTCCTCAAATTAAGTAGGGTTTTGTTAAACATCATCCGTATGTTTTCTTCCTAACTATCATCCAGATTTAGGATCGTTGGATTAAAGGTCTAATTGGCAGAATTCTCCCCCCCCCTCCCCCTTGAATTCTATTCCCTTCACTTTGAAAAAAATCTCTCCCTTAAAAAACAAAGGACCTCTTGATCTCTAATCCAAAGGTCATAAATTTGAATGATAGTTAGAAAGAAAACATCTGGGTAATGTCTAGACACTCCCGTTAAGTAATATACAACTGTTACATTTATTCCCCTTCTTGCGTAAAATGCCACTTCCCTTTCTCCCAAGCCAATATTCCTCGCCCAATCCAATACAATTTGACATATAAGAACTAAAGAAACAACTACAGCTTCTGCACAAGACAATTGAAATGAGGCCGTGCATTATAAGCAGGCCTAAACCGGAACTGGGAACCTAATGATAATACATCGGGTGGCAGCACGGAGTCATCAAATCAAAACTACTAACACCTACATCGGGTGCATGATAAGCAAAACACACAGTACAGCGCCGCAACCAAATCGAATCAGCAAAGCTAAGACAGGCCAAACGGCGGATGGAGCGGGGGAGGGAGTTGCGCTCACCTGGCGGCTCGCCGGAGCAACGGCCACATGTCGGCGGATGCGGCGGCCGGAGGCTTCTCCTCCTCTGACGGTATGGGCAGCGGAGGAAGCGGAGATGGCAAAACCCTAACAGCTGTCGACGGCGGACGGCGGACGGCGGGGTTTTTACGCGAACCGATGACCGAGATAGCAGCTAAGCTACCACCAGAGGGCCAGACGGAGGCGGGTTAATTCTGCTTTATGATTAGTGCTGGTAGGCAAGGTTGTTAGTATCACGAAAGATGTGCGATTCTACGATCCTACCGTGGCTGTATGGCACACATGTCACCGTATGAATCGCTTTTGGGTGGTATCACACCTAGATCGCGATCCGGATCGTAGAGTCGCTAGAATTGTGACACGTAACGGTGTTACGCGATTCCACGATCGGGTGAAAAGGTAGCCATTCGATTCGATCGGAGGCCGAAAATGGGTGCGTGTTTGCCCGGCTAAACCAAGCAAAACCCTCGAAGAGAGAGAGAGAGAGAGAGAGAGAGTGGCGGCTTTGGTCTCATTTAGTGAGTCGGACTCCTTAGTGAGTCGGACTCCAGTTCACTCCCATCTCCATTCTCCGATCTCCAGAATCTCTAGAATCCACTTCCCTCTCCAGAGTGTAGATCTCCACTTCTCCATATCTGTGCCATCGAGGCCGGCTGGCCTGGCTTCCTGGAGCCATGGCCGGCGGTGCCGTCATCATGTAGTTGCGTTCCCCGAGGGTCGCCGCCCTCCTAGAGGCAGAGCAGCCGGCCGCCCCACTGCAAGTCTGCAACATGACGTCCTTTCTTTTCTAGGTTTGTGATTATTCCTTGTTTGGTACTCTAGTTAGGCTGACCGATATCTAGATGAGTAAATTCTAGACAATTAGGGAGTCTTGCTGATTGAATATGCAAGCAAGGTTTCTTAGCATTTTATAACGCAATGGTTTCTTGGACAAAAGCAAAATCAAGTAATAATTATGCTTTGCTATTTCGAAGTTTTGTGATGATTGAAATTTCATGATAGTCAATTTAATTGTAGAATGTTGGCAATGTCAAACTGTTAGCAGTATGGTACTATGGGTTGAGTGGTACATTTACAGGTTTAGCTAGGGACATTGTGCTATCAATTTTCCTTGTGCGTTTCTTCAACAGCATTTGCATCTTTGGTTTTTGCAAGGTGTATTGTTATATTGTATACATTGTGGAATATCATATTGGTGCATGTAAGAGCAGGAGCAGCGCTGACATTGTACTGTGAACTATAGAAGTATGGAATGGAACCATTGTATTTGTATGATTGTAACTGCTGGTTGCTGCTTGTACAATGGAAGTATGGAACTATGAACATGAAGTATGAACTTTGAAGTATGAACCAGTATAAACTCTGAACCTACACTACTAGATTTTGGATTGTGATATTTTGCATAATTGATGAATTTATTATATTTAAAATAAAAAACTTATAGAATCGTGATCCTACGATTTGATCCTACTCACAAGAAAACTATCTCAGATAGGATCGCCATCCTGACAACCTTGCTGGTAGGCACGACATGCATCCGGGCAGTCACAGGTCCTGATAGGACACGGTCCCATTAGTTTCAGTACGGCTGGCCTGAATAAGTTAGCGTGTTGTGTCATGCTATCCCACGTGCCTATTCTTCAACCGAGGCACGTCATGGAGAAGGGTTGGGTCGTGCCGGCTGGTTTAGACACGCTTAGCCAAATGGGCCATGGCCATCAATGGCTCATTGATTTTACTGCCAGTCACTGAGTTGCAAGTATTTTTATTATTAGTCACAAGCAATTTTACTGCCAGTCACAATTAGTTTTACTGCCAAGACACCCTTCCGTGTTCACAAGAGTGCGGTAACTCTAGCATAGATAGTTTTACTGGTAACCTTAAGCAATTTTATTGTATCACTACATGAGAGGTACTATACGTACCGTGTCAGACCGGTTTGCCATGCCGAGGTGCTGGCCCAAGCATGGCACGCCCAATCGAGCCGAACCAGCATAGTCCGTTTACTGTTTGTGCCGTGCCGTGTTTGTATCGGATCAATAGTATTATACCTCGGGCTGGAACGGCTGGTTTGACCCATTTTGCCAAGTCTAATTCCAGATGACCCCTCTTTTTTTTTCTTGTTCTCTCTTTTGCGAGTAAAATTTATTGCTGTGCTCCATGCTGTTGGCATGAATGATGTCCATATTGATCCTGTTTTTTGCTGAGTCGATTTGAACTGAGATTGTTGCCTGCGAGAAAGTCCATTGATTTTACTTCACAACAGCAAATATCTATCCTATTAAAGCGGAAGAGATTGATGCGAGTAGACTGCCACGTCAACATTTTTGCGAAGCACCCAAGGATTTTCCGCAACTGCGTCGGCTCCTCCGTTTAGCATAATTTTTGTGGAGAGCCCTCTAAGATTTCCCACAACGACGTTGGGCTCCTCTGATTAGCACAAATAAATACAATATAAGCGTAAGTCTGATCCACACAAAATGATACATCAATCTTTCTGCCGTGGTGGTCGGAGATTTGCCGCAGTATATACTAGGACGCTACCCTACTACCTTTCATGCATGGCGTGTGTGGCTCAGTACTATGTGAATAAGGTTGCTGTGCTGAAGGACAAGGTTTGTGCTTTTCCTATAATTATTGTTTGCCACAAGGTATTTCTCTTCAAGATATGTACATTTCCATATCTTTATGCCTTTGCCCTTAGACAAGTTAGAGTACCAGGTCGTTGTATTGTGCGCATATGTGCTTTTGCATGGATGCATTTACATGAATCTTGCTGTAAAATATGTATCCCTTGCACGCTATGGTTTATTTTCTTGTGTTCAATATACTGGCAGATAGCAACATAAATGGGTGCTATGCTCTTCCAGAAAAACATGCATGAAAAGGAAAATAACATATGATTGCTGCAGTTGCTTATATATTAAGCTTTGGTACAAGAAGCGTGATGTTTTCTCCATTGGTGATGCGAGAATTTGTAATTTATATTTTCTGTTTGTCATAGTTTTCAACTTCCTTTTACTCGAGATGTTCATACGTAACTATTGGCAGCTTAAACTAGCATGAATTTTCAGTTCGCTTTCTGCTCCTGCTGGTATTTCATGGAGGTACAACTCTTATGTTCGTCTTTCTATTTGGCTAGAGCAACAAGAAGCAATTTTATATATTGCCTTTCTTTTAGCGAGTGTTTTGGTTACAGAAAGTAAAAGGCAAAAATATAAGGATGTAGATAATGTGTTCTATAAAGTTTTTTTAGCTGTATTGGGATGCTTCACATGTCCAACAAGAGGAGAGATCTTTTTAGGTTCTGTATCCAAAAGAATCAGGCTTTTAATAGCTTAAAAGTTGTAACATGACTGAATTTTTTGTAGTTCAAAGGCGGTAGTGGTATTGACATGCAGAGCTTTCTTGTGGCATGCAGGTCGGTTCTTTTTACCCATCTCTCTACATTGATGCAGTTATACACTAGCCAAACAAACTATATCCAGAAGTTCTTAGGTGCTGTAATATTTGTCTCTATACAAATTAGGGTTCGTATGTTAGGATTACAATTTACAGCACACACATGTGCAAACGTATAATGGTTGAAATAGTTTGTTGGGATTTGATGGTGTGCTCAATTGCTCAATTCATTAGTTGACTATACCATTGGCACGATGACTTTTAGCATGGAGGACACGTCATTAGAACAAACAACTATTAGTCGGCAAACGCAAGGACAAATCATCGAAGAGGAGGCAGGTTCTGTGTTTTGCCTGCGTAACATCGGTCTAGCTGGTCCGCGCGCAGTGTAGCGTGCGTACGAATCTAGTTTGTATGGAGCCTGGAGAAATCAGTCTGGGATGCATAAACATTTCGATAGAGAGAAAGCATGTTGATTCTATCGGAGCGTTTATATTGGTTTTTGTTGATAGTTTTTGACTTAGGCTTATGAATAGTAATAGCTTATAGAGAAGTTTGTAGAGATAGATATTCAAATACGATTTTAACCAATATAAATAAAGTTACTACAATATATACTATAATCAATTAGTAGATCTCACATTGAAAGACCCTCCATAGAGACCTCATCAAATGAGAACTGCAAGCAGTGCAAAGCAAAACACACAGTACAGCGGCAGGGTGAAGCGGGGAGGGGAAGAGTGCTCGCCTGGCGGCTCGCCAGAGGGACGGCTCACGGCCATATGTTGGCGGACGCAGTGGTCCGAGCGGAGTTTTTTTGGCTACGTCTTTGGCTTTTGATTTATGATTTTTAAATTCTGACTGTTCGTGAGAGATAATACATAGAGAAAAATAGTTATATATAATTTTAGCCAATATAGCTGAATTTGGTACAATGTCTACTACAATTTAGACCCTGTATTAAAAAATGCATTATTTAAAAGCTAGTTATTGTAGCAACGAAAGCCAAAGCTTAAGCATAAGCTCTATCGAACTCACCCAATGCAGAGGACGGCGGTTTTTTTTTAAGTGAATCGATTTTTAAGATAGTAACCACAGATCCCGGGGCGTTTGCATAATGGGTTGAGGCATGGAAATAGGACTATGACACAATTGGTAATAAATTTAGCTTTTAATCTCTCGATCTAACAACTAAATTTATTTTATTTTATATTCTAATGCTATTTCTATCCCTTATTTTTTATAATCCAAACGGCCCCGGTGGGCTAGACTAGTTGACTGTGTTCTATGATCGGTGCACAGGCAAGGTTATTCCAGGTTTTTTTCCAAGTAAAAAATATTTTGTTGCAAACTTTAGGCATAAACCATTCCCGGCCTGGTTTGGCTGAGTCTGATTTGAACTAAGATGGTTGACCGAAAGCTGATTGAGTTTACCTCATGACGACACAAGATGAAGAGAGTAAAGGCCTTCAAACACTAGATCGGCCCAAGAAAAGTCTGGTTTTGAAAAGCCAAGCCCAAGCAAAAATAAAAATCAACCTGAGTTGACCGGGCTTTTTTTTTTCTTTTCTCTCTCTAAAAAACTGAGTTGCCCAGGTTGGACTACCCATGAACTAGTTCTGGGAGTTGAGCCGTGCTTTTCTGGACCAGCCCGAGGCTTGGGCAGCACAGCATGACCCAACCACAACACAACACATGGTGGGCCAGGGCGGCACGACATCAACTACCGGGCTAGGCCAGGCCTGATAATTGGGCATGTCGAACGGCATGGCACAACACGCTCCAATGGGTCGTAATCGGGATGGTATGGCCTAAAATTCTAGATGCTCCTCTTCGATGTCGTTGTGGCCGTCAAGGAGAGAGGAGGAAGACCGCTGCCGTGGCTCGTTGCAAACTCGCCGTCCCAAATCCCCCTCGCACACATTTAGCTTTGCTCAGATCTAGGAGAGGGGAAGGGAACAACTGCCGTCGTTGGCTCGCAGCCGTCGTCGCTCAAATCTGGTAGAGAGGGAGAGGCTGTGCGGGCCATGGCTATCTCCGACTGGCCAACAAGAGAGGAAGAGAGTGAGCTGAGAGAGAGAGAGCTGGGTGATGCGGTCTGCGAGTGTGTATAGAGAGAGAGAGAGAGAGAGAGAGAGAGAGAGAGAGCTGGTGGTAGGCCTAGATCAGCGGGCGGCCTCCTCGCATGGTTCGACTTTGCTCCACCAAATCCTCACTGTCGTCCAGCGCCTGCTCCTCGTCCACACTCCACAGTGACGAGGCGGCGATGGCGACGTCCATGGCTCTACATGTCCAATAGGACCAGGCCTAAGCTAATACAGTATGACAGGATGGCCGTACCAGGCCGGCGCAGCCAACATGGCCTAAAGCCCGTGAGGCCTATGCCGTGCCGCCGGCACGTCCAACTCCTAGGTCTACCATGAACACATCTAATAGAGCGCAAGCGAATGTTAGACCACTTCCCTCACTACTACAGATCGACGTCTTAGGTTTCACCTTTATTTTTTCTGGGCCCTAAGTTTTCATCTCTTTTCTCTGGGCATCCTTGTGCTACTGTAGTTCCAAATATGGGATTCTACCTTAAAAAAAAATAAAAGAATGGGATTCTACCTTCAAAAAAAATATACGGGATTCTGAGATTCTTCATCCTGACGCTCGTCATAATCGATGCAATCACCGTGTATCAATGCCATTATCGTTGGATCCTGCATAAATCTTCCCAAGTTCCCCCTGTTTTTGGGCATGCTATCCTCGTTGGCCTCAATTATGACGGGTGTGCGTCTCCTCGTCGACTATTGTTGCCCGCAAAACGCATCAGCTTAAGGCCAACATCTCCATCAACCTCCAACTCCGCTTGAAAACTGTTTAACATAACCTCTACTATTATAAAAGTGTGAGTTAGTGGTTGGTCCATTCTCTCTTCTCTCTTCTCAGCAATCCGATTTGATCAGGACCATTCGGCTATCTCCTCCTCTCTCTCTCTCAGGATACAACCGTCCACCCTCTTCACTTTTCCCATCTCCTCGCGCATTCTGACCACCGTTCTATCCCTGTCGCTTGCTCTTCAATGTTTGATGTGTGAAGTTGGCCACGCAGTAAGTTTCGCCTCACTATTTTTATGACTTTGTTGCAACGCACGGATCTTTAACTAATAAGTACTAAGACGCAGTTGGTCAATACTAAGTGATACATTCTTCCCACTACCTCCACATTCTAACTCCTAAAAACCTCTTAAAAGAAACCTCTCCAACAAATAAATTAACTTCTAACAAATTTCGTTCTTGTACCAACAACCTCCTACTCACTCACATAAGTTATTTCCCATGGCTTCCCGTTGTCCTCTCCTCATCCTCTCACTTTCCCCGGTGAGGCTGCTTCTCCAGGTCCCAACAGGGTCATTTGGCTGCAAGTGCTGCAACAAGACGATGACGACGTAGGCCAGGGCTGGCAATAGGGCCGAGGGTGCATCATAGGCAGGGCATCGCGGTGGTGTCGAGGGCGTGGCGTAGGCCGAGACCGACGGTAACAACTCGACATGTTGGGGAAGTAACAAAGAGTACAATGAGAAAGATAGTGAATCTTGTTTGAACCGTTAATGAAAAATAGAGGTTTGCACAGTAGTTAGGAAGTAAAATGAGTTTTTTTTGTTGTGATGAGCCTTTTCTCCTTTCTACACCCCTCTTGACACAAGTTTGTCACATCCAGCTCTCTTATTATGAACTCCCTTCTTACTGGTTGATTATGGCCTCCCTGACTAGAGAAGGAAATTCCGGGAGCAAACAGAGATGATAGGACCACCTGAATGCTGGAGATAAGTGACTGATTATGGCATTGGACAAGTTTCCCCCTCAAAGGGTAAGTACACAAACTTGAACAGAGGCGACAAAACTATCTGAAAGCTAGAGGGGAACAACCACCCATCCATAGAAGGGATTTTGTGTGTGTGTGTGTTTGCCAGTAAGCAATGTCCTATTTTTCATTTTGCCACTAAAATTTTGCTGTTTTAGTTTTTGACACCCTCCATTAAGGTTTTGTTTTTTTTTCATAAACGACTGAATTTGCTGGCATATGCCCCATGTACAGTACATACCGCTTGGGTATTCTCATTCACACGCCATCTTCAACAGACTTAGTAATGGTTAGCGTCTACCAATTCGCCGGTAAAATACATAGTTGTTCATCATGTTCTACACGGAGACCTGCATTTGCACAGGAGTAACTAATCATATGTGTTTCCATTTCACCTTTTCACCTGTGATCAGTGCCTCCAGAAATGGTTTACTGCTTAGAATAAAGCCTAACAATCAATAATGCACACCATATTGCTGCAATTCCCGGATACAATGAGTCATGTTTCAGGCGCGTTGATTCATCTCAGTTCACATGCATATAGAATCTTCAGAGACGTATTACTACACTCCTACAATATACTAGTAGTGTGCCCGTGCTAACGCTACGGTAAAATACAAAACAAGATAAAATTTGTAAAAAATAAAACGAACAATCAGATTCATTAAGAGCAAACCATTGTAAAGTGTCTGCTCATGTTGATTTTCATTTTTTCATATCTGCCTAGAGAAATTAAAAGTTTGAACAAATATTTAGTTTTTCAAAATAATTTTTTTACTCCTTTTGATCTGGGAATAAGATAAGGTGTCATAGATGTATCACGTATAACACTTTTCTCGTTATCGCTTCGAGCACATATCTCTTTCTTATTTTTCCTATGTCATACTCTTTCTTTTGAAAAGACATTTTATTCAGCTGTTACTATTCAGTTTTAGCAAAAAAATCAACAGTATCCAATACAAACAGATCCAAAGTAAGCACATGCAAGTTACCATGGATTATGATTTTATTTTTACCTTGCTTCCCTTGTTATGGCAGTTGAGCTTGTGCGCGCTTCGATTTCATGCGTTGGCAAACCACATGAAATTCACAGCAAACGAACTTGCTGCTGCAATTAATCAGCAATTAATGATTCCGCGAGCTTGTTTCTCCCGGAATGATTAGAGCAAGGCTAATAATACAGCCTACTGCTGGTTGTATATGCACTTACAGCCAACTTATCAGCTTATTTATATAGTAGTTGGCTCACCTATGACCCGCTTGTTTCTCTCAAAAGCATTGAAGATCAAAATTTATTTTATTCTGGAATTTGCATGAAATGAATCATCTTAAGCACACACTAAATGTACAACAAAAAAAGATCAGGAAAAATCACAAACTGAAGTGGTATAGTACCTAAGAAAGTTAAGCAGAGTCGTCGAATTCAGGATGGAGAAGTTGCATGACAGAAACAACAAAATTGAAGAAACATAATCTTAAAACTATGGACTACTAAATAATAAAATAATTATGTACCTGCTTCCTAATAAATGGAGGCAAAAATTCAAATAGTGCAGAAGCCCAAGGTGAAAGATGTGAAGGGATGTTCTCAACGGAAACAGCACAATAAACAAACAAAATGATAATCCGTGTGAGAAACCACAGCAAAGTACTCACACTGCCAAAATATAGCGATCCAGTATTTCAACGAAATGATGAATAATTTCAAGGACCTCAAGCCCATTGTCATCAACATCAATGCACATGCAGAAATACAGGCTGGCATACCTGGCCATCACAATTGTAAACAGTGATAGAAATAGCTAACAAGCTTATATTGCAAAGGGAGCAAAACCGTATAAGCAATTAAGCAAACAATAGAACCTCAATGGCATTCCTTAAATATACCTTCTGTATACAACCTTGTAACCTCTCCACTCAACAAAGTTGCAAAGTTTCGGCCCTCGCGTAAGAATGAGCCCACTGAGCTCACGAATGACCTTTTCAACATGGGTAAAAAACATAAAAATAAGATAACCAGTACAATGCGTCTCACCAACAAAACATATTTACTTGGCAGTGCCAATTTCAGAAGATTAAATGTAAAAAGCTTTGCTGCTGTATGACCAACTATAATAGTTGGCAGATCTTTCAGCAAACATTAGATACACTGAATGGCACCAAAAAACACCAAGAGCACGTCTTCAAGTTCAAGCATCAGACAGCTAGAATCGTCCATCATAGACTGAGCAGCAAACAAATGCTACCTTAAGACAGAGCCTAGAACAAATTATACGCACAACACAATAGCTGCAAATTTATCATTACAAGAGTATCCGTCATCCATCCACTTGCAATAACAAATGTACACTTGCGCAAACACAACATAATACTACACTACTACCAAACTCTGCTTCATCCATACTACACTGCCCTTGCTAAATTGTCTTGTCTAACTACCGCACAGATCAACAGGCACAAGTAGCGATGTATAATTACAACGAGCACAGAAACAGTAAAAGGGTCATAACAAGCCAGTATAGGATGCTGACCTTGGCTCTCTCCTTCTGGGTGTAAGGCGAATACCATTTGGTGAGCCTCACCTTGCCCTGGCGGCTGATCAGGAGCACGAAATTGATCTGCGAAATTGATCCACCCCTTGCAGCACCTCACCTAGAGATTTCAAGTTACAAGAAAGGTCCATGGAGAATGACCCTACCAATGGTTGACAAAAAACCAATCACAGATACATCAATACATGAAGAACAAGATTACCAACTATCAAGGGAAAACAACAAAACGATCATATAATCATACAGCTATCATCTACAGGATTTAGACTTAACTTTAGAAAGAGTCAAAGATAACATTTTCATTCTGATTGTACAGTACCATTTGCCAACATTATTAATATGCTAGGACAATGCAAGCGCCCAGTGGGTGAGAATACGAAATCCTTGATTCCGAGGAGTTTGATTCTGACCTCAAACTAATGTCAATCAACATACCCAAAGAAAAGGGTTTAAAAAAAACATACCCAAAGAAAAGACATGTACCCCAAAATCATATCCTTGCTGAAAGAAAATGAGTTCACAATCCCCATTTGTTCACATAGTTCACCTAGACAACATTAACATTCGCTTCCTATCGCTTCAGATCAAATGAGAGGCCACCTCTAACGGACCACAATTCCATGATAAATTTCAGGGTACTTTGTAAATAACCATTATCTCTCTCAAAATTTAACGAACATTTGCAAACGCAGACACAACTTGGCCCAAATCGAGCACCACAAGAAACATTTCGTCAACAATTCTAGCATTCTCTAGATACCGTCACACGCATCCGGAGCAATCCAAACAACCAAGAGCAACAGCGAGAACGAAGCGATCAAATCGTGTCAGCGAAAAAGAAACCCCGATCTCGGATCGTGGTGGGCCGGTGTGGGCAAGGTCAAGAGGGTCTTACCAGGCGCAGAGGCTACCTCTGTGCCGGACGCGAGGAGGCGGAGGCCGGAGAGGACACCGCGGTTGAGAGCCATCTCTTCCGGTGGTCGCCGTCCAGTACTGCGCGACCAGCTCTTCCACCTGCGCATGCTCGACGCTCGAGGCGGCGCTGCCATTGGTGGCAGCGACGGAGCTGGCGTAAGATCTGGTGGGCGGAGGAGGAGGTCTCCATGGGGGCGGCGGAGGCACGCATGGTGGGCGGCGAGCTAGGGTGCGAGAGGCATGGGACAGTTAGGGTTTGCGAGAGAGGGAGAGGCGGCTTGGCTTTTGCGAGAGAGGTAGGGCTGCGGCTCGGGCGAGGGGTCACAGGCGTCGGCGCGGGGTGGGGGGAGGAGGAGGCGACGGCGGAGCGGAGGGGTGGGGGGAGGAGGAGGCGGCGGCGGCGGAGCGGAGGAATGGGGGGAGGAGGAGGCGGCGGCGGAGCGGAGGGGTGGGGGAGGAGGAGGAGGTGGCGACGGCGGAGGAGCGGGGGAGGAGGCAGCGGAGAAATGAGAGGGGAGGAGGCGCACGGGTTCGGTGGGGGAGGCCGGCGGCGGCGGAGGAGGAGGGAGGGGAGGAGGCGGAGGAGGGGTGGGGGAGTAGGAGGCGACGGGGGAGGGGGCGGCGGAGGAGGCGGCGGTGGGGGGAGGCAGGCGGCGGCGAAATCCAGGGAGGAGCGCACGGGTTCAGGAGAAGGGTGGAGAGGGCGGTTCGGGAGGAGGGAGGGGGAACGCAAGGGCGTGATGGGCGGAGGAGGACTGCAGAGGAGAGCGGGACGCGGGAGGGGTACTGCAGATCCATTGAAGGATGATCGTCAAATATGGTTGAGTAAGGAGAGAGAATGGAGGAGAGTTAATCTGGTGCGCACGTTTTTATGATGGTGTATTTCTGGGTGCATATTGTGGTGTGGACGTAGTTAAGGTCATGACTGTAGAGCAGGTAATTGTTGGGTGGATGTAGAATAATTTTAACTGGTGGTTTATTAGTTTATTATTAGTTTACTAGTAGTGTGCCCGTGCTAACGCTACGGTAAAATATAAAACAAGATAAAATTTGTAAAAAATAAAACGAACAATCAGATTATTAAGATTCACGTCTCATATATTGTATAACCAAATATTTTTGTCACATAATGAATGTCACATAACGACTGATCCTTTGAGGAGGCGACAACATCATTGGACTCACCCACCGACGACTTTCTCCATCCCCACATTGTTTAAACTTGAGGCTACAAAGAAAACAAACATTTTTGTCACATAAAGAAATATGAAACACAGTAAGGAAATAGGTGTTTATGGACTATTTACTTACCACATCACTATGCTAGGACGTCTTTATACACAATATTTTTGGTGCTCTTCCCTGAGGCATCTAATTCTTTCTTTGGTTTGGCCAAAATTCTTGTCATTGATACACCCCTTGATAGCGCGACATAAAGCTGTCCATGTGAGAAAACAGGCTCTGGAAGGTAGATGCCAACATTTGGGATGGTTTGGCTCTGCGCTTTGTTTATGGTCATTGCAAAACTCAGGCGGATCGGGAATTGTTTCCGCTTGAACTTGAAAGGAAGTGAGATATCGTCGGACGGAGCCATAGGGATTCTAGGAATGAACACCCTCTTGCTTGCATGGTGGCCACCAACTATTTCTGCATCAATTGCATTATTTTGGAATGCTCTAACCATGAGTCTTGTTCCAATGCACAATCCGTGGTTAGGATCTAGATTGCGGAGAAGGATCACAGGGCAGTGGATTTTCACTTTGAGCTCATGTGGAGGCAGACCATTTGGAGTGATGGAGTTTAGGAAGTCAATAGGGTAGTTATTTATTGAGTCGTCATCGACAGAGTCGAAGCTATGAAAAACATTTTCCTCACCTGGAAACTTGTCAATCATCTTTGCATTTAGCTGATCTACATGTGCATTTTTGGTAGAAAGAATGGCACGTGTGCTCATATAAGCTGTTGATCTTGCATTTTCCTCAAGTGATGGAAAGATTTCCTGAATGAGTTTGTTTACTGAATCTTCGTCGTCTGTATATCCAATTACAATATCATCTGGTAGGCGTACATAATCATCTCCAATCGTCTCTTCGGTGCCATTTCCAATTCTGAGTAGGTAATCTGAAAACCATGGGTCAGATTGAGCTCTCATGTTACGTGACAATCGTATCTTCCTTATATTGTCCCCATAAATATGATCTCTGCAGCGTAGCATCTGTTACCTGTGCTTCTCCAGACATTACCATTAGCTTAATTGATAACGCAGATTTAGGCCAATGACATGAAAATTTTGCTTATCTTGTAAACAGATATGAAGAAAAACTTCCAAGCACATTATAATCTACAAGTTCAAAACTTGCAGCTCAGTTCAAGTTCAATTCATCAGGCCATGAATTAGTGAATTAACTGTTAGTTTCTGTTGGACCGAAATGGCGACAGAGGGGGGTGAATGTCGATCTTTAAAAATCACCCCCAACACGTATCTTCTTCTCCAATAGCTATGGGAGCTATGAAGGTAGAAGACCAGTGCTCACAAGATACCCCAGCAGCAGGAAAAACACAAATACAGAGACCAGCAAGCGAGAAAAATCAAATCGGGAAAATTCTGGCCTCAAGCGGTAGTACCGCTTGGTCGAGCGGTAGTACCGCTGGTCAGAGCGGTAGTACCTTTGAGCGGTAGTACCGCTCCCCGAGCGGTAGTACCTCTCGAGAAAAACAGCAAACAGGAATTTCAGAAAATTGAGAGATTTGCAACGATTCTTGGATTCTTGGCTTGGGAAACTTTGAGGATAGCTAGGGAACACTCCCAGAAGACTAAGCCAAAAGTAAATAATAAGAAATCCACTCCAAGAATCAAGAATTTCAGATTTGGGTAAAAAATCTGAAATCTTGCAAGAACCGAGCCAAAAACCAAATAACTCCCCAACCGTTGATCCTTTGGCTATGAAATTTTGAGGGAAGCTAGATAATAGCCTCTGGACTCTTCATACCAAATTTCAAGCCATCTTAACAAGGGAGTCAAAATCTGGACCAAAACCAAGAAACGAAGAACAAGAACACAGAGGGCTCAAAAGAGAAATCTGAGGATTAAACGAAGTTAGCTCTTTGAGAGATCGATCAAATGATCTTGAAGTACTATCCCATCATAGAGCAACCCATTTTGCACCTCCACAGCAAGCAAGAACTCACATCAGCGAAAATCACAAATGGAGAAATAAAGAACAGAAGCTACGAAGAACAGAGAGCACGGGAATAAAAACTTCAGATTTTCATTTCTTGGAACACAATGAATACAGAGGAGTCCCGATACCCCGACTTGATACAAAAGGAAAGATTACAAACTCCTCAATCCATCCTCTCCCTCTCTACTCAAGAACACCACTCAAGAACACATGAGGGAGGAAGAACACACACACTAGAACTCACACCTAGAACACATCGTAGATAACAGAGGGAGCACTACTCTGCCACTACCACCAACTCAGACCAACTAAAGTCTAAAGCCAAAGCAAGCCACCAAAGCTTCTTTTGACTCTAAAACCCTAATCTTCACCCAAGTTCTCAAGGAGGGCATGCAGCCCCTCCTCTCCTTTTATAGTGCCTGGCTAACGGGTCTCCGCCCCGTTACTCCCGCTACGTCCAACGGAGCCCGCTCCCGCTTGTGCAGCCTTGCGAATTTCCCGATTCGCCCCTTCTGCACCTTCCGGGAAGCTTCCGCGCTCCTTGCCTCGCACGCCTCGCAACCACCTCGAGTCCACGTCGTCTTCGACACATCCCGAACGTTCTGACCTCAGCGCCACCTGCGCCTAGTCCGGTCCACCGTGTCTCGCCACGACTCCAACTCGACGTCCTGCAGTCACACAGACAAAAAACACGTCAAATAGCACCGCTCGACACATGAAAGCGTAAATACCATTACACTTACCACAGATGAAGTCAAAACCTGTCAAAACATTAGAATATGCATCCTAAACCCAAATGACCAGATTTGAGCGAAGTCCGACCGAGCCCAATTGCGCCACGCAACGACTCGACTCCGAACCACTCAAACCAAACTCGACTGACCTAAACCTTTGTCAATTACTCATCACTCTCATGGAGCATGACCACATGGTCTCTCAATCTCCCCCTTGATGAGTCTATTGACAAACGCAGAAAAAACATTAAGAAGAGTTTGATTTTGAAGAATCCAACATGGTCCAAAGAAGAGAATGAAGCTAATGACCATGTCGACAGAAGGAACACTAGAGCAACAACTGAAAGAGCAAATTGATCTCCAAAGCTCTAAACTATTTCCAACAGACTTTTTCTTCTCTATTCTCCCCCTTTTGGCAATAAACGCATCAAGATGCAATAGAGAGAATATGACATGTCAATGGATGAATATGGCTGAAGTTTGTTTATTTAAGCATTTAGAGCCATGAGAATTATCCATATTGACCAGAATGTAATACACCAAGCCATAAAAAAAACGCTATCTAGATCATGACAACATATATATAAACCAGCTAGAGCACAAAGATGACAATCTGAAATGTAATGCATTTTGTGAGCAAGTCAAGTCATCAATGAGTAAAGTCTAGCTAGAGACATCCAAGGATGATGCAGGCCATGTCAATAAGCTAAGCGGAACAAAGAAGCTAACATTGAGTCCAAATAGAGTGCTATAAGCTCAAGATTGAAACATTGGTTAAGATACTTGGTTCTGATTGTAGATTAAGCAAATTGAGCACATTAAACATTGTCTTTTGAAAGCATATGGTTGTTTTCAACCCAATTTTTGTTTATGTGCTAGATCTCAAGCCTTATGCGACTACTCCAAGCAATAAGCTTAAGAAGATAGTCTAGGTCATCCAAAACTCCCCCTGAGTTCATGCCTAGTGCAATGGCAAGCTGTCTCATGAGAAAGAATTGGTGAAATCAGTTTTTTCGCACAAATATGATGGTTGTCAACCAACATTTTGTTTTATCATGTGCTAGATCTCAAGCCTTATGCGACTACTCCAAGCAAGAAGCTTAAGAAGATAGTCTAGGTCATCCAAAACTCCCCCTAAGTTCATGCCAAGTGCAATGGCAAGCCGTCTCATAGGAAAGAATTGGTGAGATCAGTTTTTCGCACAAAAGAGATCTTTTTGCTTTTTAACACATTGTACTAACTCATGTATCATCAGGAGACTAAAACAACTCAAACTAAGGCTCAATATAGATTCAACGCTCTACTCAGCCTATTTGACATGGCATGAATCATAAAAGGATAGCTCAAGAAAGACTAAACTCAAATGCTAGCATGACAAGTTTAATTTCAGTTGATCAATTTTACTTAACTTATCATGGCAAACGCTAGTCTACACATATGAAGTCATGATAAATTTAGCAAGCTAAGCACAAGTCATGGCAAGATGTAAAGCACTAAAGCATGTCATAACAGGATAATAATCAAGGCTCAATGCAGATTGATTATAATGCTAGAAAGCTGAAAATGCAAGAAGGTCCAGCTCCCCCTCAACATTAGATGCAACTTTTAGTTCAAGTTGAGTTATGTCAAAATTAAGCTTCAGAAGCTCCCAAATGAACTCCCCCTGAACCAAAGCAATAAAATCGAGAAGCTGGCAAAGAAAACCAAACAGGCAGTCCTTAAAGCATAGAAAAGATATAGAAGCAACTATGGCTTAAACTGACTCTCATCTACCCCAAATGACTCCAGGACTAACAGCTGATCTTCAAACACACACTAGAGAGCAAACACGTACCCTGTCTACCCGAGGGTGGCCCAACCCTCCCTAGAACCTACAAGAAGTGAGTGAGCTCAACCTAGTGAGATAAGAAATAGCTAATCCTGGAAGCACAAGATAAGAGTAAGAAGTCTAAGCAACTCAACACAAGAAACCCTCTAACCTATGCTAGAAGGACTTAACCCAATGCACCCGCAGATGCAATGCAACAGAAATGAGACAGAAGCAAAATTAATATAATAAAGCAGTAAAGCCCAAGCTCCCCCTCACTACAGTCCGTAAGGACAAACCACCCCAAGCTCTCCCTGCAGAGCTGAAAACCTCGAACTGTCCAAAGGCTTGGTGAAGATATCAGCCAACTGGTGGTCACTCTCCACAAACTGGAGCACTATGTCACCCTTCTCTACATGGTCTCTAAGGAAGTGGAAGCGAATATCAATATGCTTGGTCCGAGAGTGCTGCACTGGGTTCTTAGCAATGTTGATAGCAGACGTGTTATCACAAAAGAGTGGAACACTGTCTAAGGCTAACCCAAAGTCCCGCAGGGTCGAAACCATCCAAAGTACATGGCTGCAGCAACTGGCAGCAGCAACGTACTCGGCCTCTGCAGTGGACTGTGCAACACCGGACTGCTTCCTCGAAGACCAGGAAACGAGAGAAGTGCCAATGAACCGGCAGGTGCCGGAAGTGCTCTTCCTATCTATCCTACAGCCAGCGAAGTATGCATCCGAAAAGGCTCCCAGGGAAAGACAGGATGAGGAAGAGTACCAGATACCATAGTCAATGGTAGCTCGAAGGTACCGAAAGATGCGCTTCACCGCCTGACTGTGAGATACGCGAGGAGAAGCCTGAAAACGAGCACACAGACACACGGAGAAGTGTATGTCTGGTCTCGAGGCAGTGAGGTAAAGAAGGGAGCCGATCATACTTCTGAACTCTTTCTGATCAACTGGCTCGCCATCCTCATCTGGGTCAAGATAGGCTGTCGAAGCCATGGGAGTTGACACCGGCTTACCATCACTCATATCGAAGCGCCTCAAGAGGTCACGAGTGTACTTTCCTTGATGAAGAAATGTACCCTCCCGAGTCTGCTTAATTTGGAAGCCAAGGAAGAAGGTCAACTCACCCATCATACTCATTTCAAACTCGGTGCTCATGACATCCGAGAACTGGGAAACCAGAGTATGGGAAGAGCCGCCAAAGATAATGTCATCGACATAGATCTGGACGAGCAGAAGGTCAGCGCCAAGCCGGCGGATGAACAAGGTCTTATCAACTTTACCCATTTCAAACCCATGACTCAACAAGTAGGACTTAAGCCTCTCATACCAAGCCCTGGGGGCCTGCTTAAGTCCATACAACGCTTTGGAAAGCTTGAAGACATGGTTTGGGTATTTGGGGTTTTCGAAACCAGGAGGCTGTCGGACGTAGACCTCTTCCTCAATAAGGCCATTGAGAAAGGCACTCTTGACGTCCATCTGGTAAAGCTTGAAACCCTTAGAAGCTGCAAAGGCAAGCAGGATTCTAATGGCTTCAAGTCTAGCTACAGGGGCAAAGGTCTCCTCGAAATCTAGACCTTCAACCTGGGAGAACCCCTGAGCAACCAGTCTAGCCTTGTTTCGAATAACCACTCCATCCTCGCTCTGCTTGTTCTTGAACACCCACTTAGTCCCAATAATATTGTGACCTCGCGGGGGCTCGACAAGCGACCAGACCTTGTTCCTCTCGAAATTTTCTAGCTCCTCATGCATGGCATTGACCCAAGACTCATCAGATAAAGCATGAGAGACATCTTTGGGCTCAAAGGAGGCAATGAAAGCAGAATGGAGACAAAATTGAGATAAGCCAGATTTTGAGCGGGTAACACGCTCGAAAAGGTCTCCAATGATCTGCTCTGAAGGATGAGCTTTCTGGATATGTCTAGGAGGTCTAGGATGAGATGAAGAAGTGGCCTCTACCTCGTGAGCTGACGAGGTAGGAACAGAGCCACCAGCTCCAGAAGAAGCAGAAGGCATGGGCTGATCACCTCGAGGTGCGGTGGAAGACGGCACCTCAAGGGGTGGAGAGGGACAGGATCAGGTAGACAACCGTCGTCTCCATCATCCTCATCATCCACAAAGATGGTCTCGGACTGCTCTAAAGAACCTGAGATATCGGGCCTAGTCCCCGGACTGGCCTCGTCAAAGGTCACCTCACAGGTCTCTACCATTTTACTAGACTCGTAGTTCCAGACCCTATAAGCCCGCGAAGAAGGCGAGTAACCTAGAAAGATTCCATCACAAGAACGTGACTCGAACTTATCTAGGTTCCCGGACTTCAAAACAAAGCACTTGCAACCAAACACACGAAAATGAGAGACGCTAGGCTTTCGCCCATATCTCAGCTCATAAGAAGTGCGATGCAAGTGTGCCCGAAGAAAAACTCGATTTGAGACATGGCACGCGGTGGCTATAGCCTCAGCCCAAAACTTCCGCGGTATAGAGTACTCATCAAGCATCGTCCTGGCCATCTCGACCAAGGTACGGTTCTTCCTCTCCACAACGCCATTCTGCTGAGGGACGTATGGAGAAGAGAACTGGTGCTCTACACCTGTCTCACCACAGAAACTCTCAAAGTAGGAATTCTTGAACTCCGTGCCATTGTCACTGCGGATCGCTCGTAAGGCACCTGGGAGCTCTACAGAAAGCCTACTGAAAAGACCTCGGAAATGCGAAAATGTCTCATCCTTCGAGGCTAAGAAAAACACCCAAGAATACCTCGAGAAGTCATCGACCACAACAAGAACATACCACTTCCCTCCTGCTGACTGCACTCGAGCTGGTCCAACTGTGTCCATGTGGAGCAGCTGTCCCGGTGCATCGGTCATAGTAACTGTGACCGGAGGGTGAGAAGCGGCAACCATCTTGCCGTGCCGGCATGGAGAGCAAACAAGGTCTTTGACCATCTTGAGTTTCGGCAGACCACGAATGAGATCGTGGCCGCTAACTCGGGTCAAATGATCAAATCCGATATGACCAAGTCTCCTATGCCAGAAAGAAAGGTCGCAGGACTCAGAAGCAACTAAACACCTGAGAGAATCACCAGAAGACTCAGAAAAATCAGCACGAAAGATCCTCCCATAACGAGAAATCCCGCAAACCAGACTACCCGAAGAATCAAGAATTTTACAAGCATTTTTCTTAAAGCTTACCTCGAAACCGTCATCGGTAAGCTGAGAGACTGAAAGTAAATTGTACTGCAGCTTACTAACCAAGGCTACATCTTTCAAAATGAAAGAATCATTAATGCGCACCGTACCTTTGGCGATGACGCGCCCAGATGAAGCATCTCCGAAGGTGATCGTCTCATCACCTGGAGCACGGGCAAGGGAAGAAAACCAACGGGAGTCTCCGGTCATATGACGAGAACAACCGGAGTCTACAAGCCAAACCTTCTCCTTCCCTACCCGGCGAACCTGAGTCAAACAGAGAGTAAAGTCTCAGTACTGGGGTAAATCAAGAGTGATTTTGGCACCCAATACTGAACAACACGTCGAGCAGATGAAGTAGTCAAGCACGACTGACCTGTATCTACCCTACGCTCTCTGTCACTCACAGCAGAAGGTCTGTGAGCAGACCTGAAGCTGTTGCGGGGTCCGACTGCTACGGGAGAGCGAGTCGGAACATCGGCAACACGCTGAACACACCGCGGGTAACTGTCTCGACGGGGGAAACGAGATGTACCCTTAGGACGGCGGAAGTTATGACCAGGAGCAACATGAGGACGAAAAACAGAAGACTCAGAAAAACCAAGTCCTCGATGCTGCCCAAACCCATCAACAGCAGTAAATCTAGACCTCGTGCTGGTCCTAGGTGCACTCAGGATCTGGGCTGACCCTGAATACGCCTAAGAGACTCAACACGGTCTCTACGCGCGATCTTGGCGCGCCTGAAGCATCGATCAACTATGTGTCCATCCTTCTGACAGAAGGTGCAGTGATACTTCATCCTCTGAGAGGTAGAAGTAGCACGGTCAGGCTTCGCCTTCTGAGAGGCCGAAGCAGCAGGTGCAATCACCTTGCTGTCAGAAATCCCCTAGACATAGCCCGCTGACTTAAATTGGACTTTCTCGGTCCTGGGCTCGGTCTCGATCACACCTGGTGCTATGGGTCTGAGCACAGCAGGTGGATGCTTCCTCATATCCTCATAATAGTCATATCCTAGACCCTGATTAAATCTGCAAATCTTGGACTGGTCTAGAATAAGATTAAGCTTTTTCTTACCGCCTACAAATCTCTCGAGAGTGTTCATAAGGTACTGACACTCCCGAAAGAGAGAGGTGCAAGAAGAGCAGGGGGAAGAGGGAACAGCAGGAGGTAAGGGAGCAGATGAAGAACCAACAGCAGAGGGAAGAATGGCTTGTGCGCGCACAGCCGACTCTGAATGGACAGTCCTACTGCTAGTCAGTTGGTTCACGTTCCTAGGCGTCTCCACCTTACCCTGGGGCTTCTCCCCCTTCTCAGCACAGACAATACAAGCAGAAGGTTGCTTCTCTAGTAGGTCCTTAGTCAGCTTCACACATTTCTCATCCAATGCAATCAAATCAGATTTTAGTTTGTTACAGTTAATACATGGTGAGCTAACAGGGTCCTTAGAAGCATACTGAGCTATTTTCCTATCATGATCAATCATTTCTTGAAACTGTTTGGAGACAGATTCAAGTTCAGCAGTTAATCTAGGACAATTCAAACATGAATCAATAGGCTCAAGTAAAGAAGCACGCAACTCAGCAATCTTGTGATCTGCCCGTTTTAGGTTCATCTTTAAATTATTGCAATTTTCACAAGACTCGGGCAGATCAAGGAGCATGGCATAAGGTCCTCTAGCAGCAATGTCCTTAACCTCACATGAGGTGGGAGAAGTAGTCTCATCAGTAGTAAGTAGGGTAACAGCCATCCTACTCAACTCTAACTCAGCAAGCAGACTAACATTCTCCACCTTAATAGAATCAAGCTCGGAGGACACACTATCATGCGAGGTCCTTAACTTCTCCAAATCACCCAGCAAAGCACAGCATGTATCACAGTCGTCACGGGAGGGAGAAGATGTAAGAGAAGTAAGCTCCCGTGACAGTCTATCTACTTCCTTCTCTAACTCGGTACACCTAGTCCTAGCTCTAGCATGAAAACCTCCTAGCTTAAGGAAAGCTTCATTAAGTTGGTCATAGGAGGGACATACCTCGTCCGAGTCGGAGTACAGCTCGCTGTCGCTGAGTTCGCCCTCGAGGGCCATGAAGCACATGCCGGAGAAGTCGTCGCCGCCATCCTTGGGCTCTTGGTCACCCGTCCCGTCGTCGTCGCTCCATCCCTCCACCTCGCTGAGGTCGAGGTCGTCGAAGGCGGTGAGGACGCGGTGGAAGAGCTTCTTGGCCTTCCCGAAGTTGCGGAACTTCTTCTTTCCCGGAGCAGGTGCTGAAGGCTTCGTGTTGCGGTTCTTGTCGGTGTAGTCGTTCTTGCCTGAACCGCCGTAGTCACCTTTACCCTTTCTAAGCTTGGGGCAGTTTGCTCGGATGTGGTTGGGGCCACCACACTCGAAGCAGATGACTGGTCCTCCTCTCTTTCTGTCTCTCCTACCCTTGTAGGCATGGGAAAACCTTCGGGCTAGGAGGGCCAGCTGATCATCCGCAAGCTGCTCTAACTGATCATCAGTTATGTCATAGAGAACAGCAAGGGAGAAACCACAAGAAGACTCAGAAGAGAGACCAGAAGCTGAACTGGGATCGGTGACCAAAGCCATCGACTGTGACTTCGACCTACGAGAGACAACATCAATCTCGTGAGTCTTGAGGCGCGAGTACAGTGCGTCAAGAGTCAAGGTCGAGAGGTCTGTCGTGTCTTTGATGGTGGTCACTTTCATCTCCCATACTCGCAGATCGAGTGCCGCAAGCATCTGACGAGCGTTGTCCGAGTCGGGGTATGTGAGACCGACTGCTCGGAGGTTGCTCAAGATCTTGCGAAAACGTGCGAAGCACTCATCTAGGGATTCACCAGCAAACATCTCGAATTTGTTGTATTCGCGCTTGAACTGGTCCTGTCGAACCGTCTTGATCTGGGTGGTGCCCTCATGGTATGCGTCGAGGGTCACCCAGATATCGTAGGCGGACGACAGGTGGGAGATGCGATCGAACTCGCTACGACTCAGGCCCTGGATAATGATGTTCCTTGCCTTAGCGTTTGCCTCAACATCATGCATATTCCCAGCATTGATGTTCTCATCGGCAGGAACAACAAACCGGACCTTGACCTTGCGCTAGATAGCGTACCCCTGAGCCTGGATGTATGTCTCCATTCGGCTCTTCCAGAAGGGGTAATCGATGCCATCGAAAACGGGCGGCTTGGTCGAGTACTTGTCCGTCGCCATGGCTCTTGAGACCGGTTAAGATCTATGAATTAGAGCTAACCGGCTCTGATACCAATTGTTGGACCGAAATGGCGACAGAGGGGGGTGAATGTCGATCTTTAAAAATCGCCCCCAACACGTATCTTCTTCTCCAATAGCTATGGGAGCTATGAAGGTAGAAGACCAGTGCTCACAAGATACCCCAACAGCAGGAAAAACACAAATACAGAGACCAGCAAGCGAGAAAAATCAAATCGGGAAAATTCTGGCCTCAAGCGGTAGTACCGCTTGGTCGAGCGGTAGTACCGCTGAGCGGTAGTACCGCTGGTCAGAGCGGTAGTACCTTTGAGCGGTAGTACCGCTCCCCGAGCGGTAGTACCTCTCGAGAAAAACAGCAAACATGAATTTCAGAAAATTGAGAGATTTGCAACGATTATTGGATTCTTGGCTTGGGAACTTTGAGGATAGCTAGGGAACACTCCTAGAAGACTAAGCCAAAAGTCAATAACAAGAAATCCACTCCAAGAATCAAGAATTTCAGATTTGGGTAAAAAATCTGAAATCTTGCAAGAACCGAGCCAAAAACCAAATAACTCCCAACCGTTGATCCTTTGGCTATGAAATTTTGAGGGAAGCTAGATAATAGCCTCTGGACTCTTCATACCAAATTTCAAGCCATCTTAACAAGGGAGTCAAAATATGGACCAAAACCAAGAAACGAAGAACAAGAACACAGAGGGCTCAAAAGAGAAATCTGAGGATTAAACGAAGTTAGCTCTTTGAGAGATCGATCAAATGATCTTGAAGTACTATCCCATCATAGAGCAACCCATTTTGCACCTCCACAGCAAGCAAGAACTCACATCAACGAAAATCACAAATGGAGAAATGAAGAACAGAAGCTACGAAGAACAGAGAGCACGCGAATAAAAACTTCAGATTTTCATTTCTTGGAACACAATGAATACAGAGGAGCCCCGATACCCCGACTTGATACAAAAGGAAAGATTACAAACTCCTCAATCCATCCTCTCCCTCTCTACTCAAGAACACCACTCAAGAACACATGAGGGAGGAAGAACACACACACTAGAACTCACACCTAGAACACATCGTAGATAACAGAGGGAGCACTACTCTGCCACTACCACCAACTCACACCAACTAAAGGTCATGACTGTAGAGCAGGTAATTGTTGGGTGGATGTAGAATAATTTTAACTGGTGGTTTATTAGTTTATTATTAGTTTACTAGTAGTGTGCCCGTGCTAACGCTACGGTAAAATATAAAACAAGATAAAATTTGTAAAAAATAAAACGAACAATCAGATTATTAAGATTCACGTCTCATATATTGTATAACCAAATATTTTTGTCACATAATGAATGTCACATAACAACTGATCCTTTAAGGAGGCGACAACATCATTGGACTCACCCACCGACTTCTTTCTCCATCCCCACATTGTTTAAACTTGAGGCTACAAAGAAAACAAACATTTTTGTCACATAAAGAAATATGAAACACAGTAAGGAAATAGGTGTTTATGGACTATTTACTTACCACATCACTATGCTAGGACGTCTTTATACACAATATTTTTGGTGCTCTTCCCTGAGGCATCTACTTCTTTCTTTGGTTTGGCCAAAATTCTTGTCATTGATACACCCCTTGATAGCGCGACATAAAGCTGTCCATGTGAGAAAACAGGCTCTGGAAGGTAGATGCCAACATTTGGGATGGTTTGGCCCTGCGCTTTGTTTATGGTCATTGCAAAACTCAGGCGGATCGGGAATTGTTTCCGCTTGAACTTGAAAGGAAGTGAGATATCGTCGGACGGAGCCATAGGGATTCTAGGAATGAACACCCTCTTGCCTGCATGGTGGCCACCAACTATTTCTGCATCAATTGCATTATTTTGGAATGCTCTAACCATGAGTCTTGTTCCATTGCACAATCCGTGGTTAGGATCTAGATTGCGGAGAAGGATCACAGGGCAGTGGATTTTCACTTCGAGCTCATGTGGAGGCAGACCATTTGGAGTGATGGAGTTTAAGAAGTCAATAGGGTAGTTATTTATTGAGTCGTCATCGACAGAGTCGAAGCTATGAAAAACATTTTCCTCACCTGGAAACTTGTCAATCATCTTTGCATTTAGCTGATCTACATGTGCATTTTTGGTAGAAAGAATGGCACGTGTGCTCATATAAGCTGTTGATCTTGCATTTTCCTCAAGTGATGGAAAGATTTCCTGAATGAGTTTGTTTACTGAATCTTCGTTGTCTATATATCCAATTACAATATCATCTGGTAGGCGTACATAATCATCTCCAATCGTCTCTTCGGTGCCATTTCCAATTCTGAGTAGGTAATCTGAAAACCATGGGTCAGATTGAGCTCTCATGTTACGTGACAATCGTATCTTCCTTATATTGTCCCCATAAATATGATCTCTGCAGCGTAGCATCTGTTACCTGTGCTTCTCCAGACATTACCATTAGCTTAATTGATAACGCAGATTTAGGCCAATGACATGAAAATTTTGCTTATCTTGTAAACAGATATGAAGAAAAACTTCCAAGCACATTATAATCTACAAGTTCAAAACTTGCAGCTCAGTTCAAGTTCAATTCATCAGGCCATGAATTAATGAATTAACTGTTAGTTTCTGTTGGACCGAAATGGCGACAGAGGGGGGGTGAATGTCGATCTTTAAAAATCGCCCCCAACACGTATCTTCTTCTCCAATAGCTATGGGAGCTATGAAGGTAGAAGACCAGTGCTCACAAGATACCCCAGCAGCAGGAAAAACACAAATATAGAGACCAGCAAGCGAGAAAAATCAAATCGGGAAAATTCTGGCCTCAAGCGGTAGTACCGCTTGGTCGAGCGGTAGTACCGCTGAGCGGTAGTACCGCTGGTCAGAGCGGTAGTACCTTTGAGCGGTAGTATCGCTCCCCGAGCGGTAGTACCTCTCGAGAAAAACAGCAAACAGGAATTTCAGAAAATTGAGAGATTTGCAACAATTCTTGGATTCTTGGCTTGGGAAACTTTGAGGATAGCTAGGGAACACTCCCAGAAGACTAAACCAAAAGTAAATAACAAGAAATCCACTCCAAGAATCAAGAATTTCAGATTTGGGTAAAAAATCTGAAATCTTGCAAGAACCGAGCCAAAAACCAAATAACTCCCCAACCGTTGATCCTTTGGCTATGAAATTTTGAGGGAAGCTAGATAATAGCCTCTGGACTCTTCATACCAAATTTCAAGCCATCTTAACAAGGGAGTCAAAATCTGGACCAAAACCAAGAAACAAAGAACAAGAACACAGAGGGCTCAAAAGAGAAATCTGAGGATTAAACGAAGTTCGCTCTTTGAGAGATCGATCAAATGATCTTGAAGTACTATCCCATCATAGAGCAACCCATTTTGCACCTCCACAGCAAGCAAGAACTCACATCAGCGAAAATCACAAATGGAGAAATGAAGAACAGAAGCTACGAAGAACAGAGAGCACGGGAATAAAAACTTCAGATTTTCATTTCTTGGAACACAATGAATACAGAGGAGTCCCGATACCCCGACTTGATACAAAAGGAAAGATTACAAACTCCTCAATCCATCCTCTCCCTCTCTACTCAAGAACACCACTCAAGAACACATGAGGGAGGAAGAACACACACACTAGAACTCACACCTAGAACACATCGTAGATAACAGAGGGAGCACTACTCTGCCACTACCACCAACTCACACCAACTAAAGTCTAAAGCCAAAGCAAGCCACCAAAGCTTCTTTTGACTCTAAAACCCTAATCTTCACCCAAGTTCTCAAGGAGGGCATGCAGCCCCTCCTCTCCTTTTATAGCGCCTGGCTAACGGGTCTCCGCCCCGTTACTCCCGCTACGTCCAACGGAGCCCGCTCCCGCTTGTGCAACCTGGCGAATTTCTCGATTCGCCCCTTCTGCACCTTCCGGGAAGCTTCCGCGCTCCTTGCCTCGCACGCCTCGCAACCACCTCGAGTCCACGTCGTCTTCGACACATCCCGACCGTTCTGACCTCAGCGCCACCTGCGCCTAGTCCGGTCCACCGTGTCTCGCCACGACTCCAACTCGACGTCCTGCAGTCACACAGACAAAAAACACGTCAAATTGCACCGCTCGACACATGAAAGCGTAAATACCATTACACTTACCACAGATGAAGTCAAAACCTGTCAAAACATTAGAATATGCATCCTAAACCCAAATGACCAGATTTGACCAAAGTCCGACCGAGCCCGATTACGCCACGCAACGACTCGACTCCGAACCACTCAAACCAAACTCGACTGACCTAAACCTTTGTCAATTACTCATCACTCTCATGGAGCACGACCACATGGTCTCTCAGTTTCAGGCAATAATCATGCAATGCAATCAGGCGAACTGGGCATAGTATCAATTAGGAATAAGCTGGACCAGACTTTCTTTTCCTAGCAGTCGCCAGATCCCAATTCTTTTTTTTCCTTTTCTTTTTCATTCCCTTTTTTTCTGAATATTTTGTCCTCTCCAAAAGCATCCATGATTCACCATAATAATATGCATTTTCACTGTGTTCTTTCAGAAGTATTCAAAGTTCAATATTTTCAGTATATACAGTCTTTCAAAGGTAAACAAAATTGTATGCGTTTGCAGCCTGCCAAATTAAAGAAAAATCTGGAAACTTCCATGCTCTGCACCTCCGGGTCGGGGAAGGACCGCATGTCGATGAGGCACGGCTCCGCCGTCACCCGCGCCTGCTTCAACGGCCGCCCGTGCACCGCCATCGACGTCGCCACCGAGGGGACCCTCCGGATCGGTTGGCGCGCACGCGGCGGCGGCGGCGGTGCTCAGATCTGAATATCCAATCGGTTCAGAGATTTTCAAATCGGCGGCGGTTGAGATTTGAATGGATGCGAACGTGCGCGAATTTGGAAATTTTTTCGGATCGCGGCGGAAAAAATTTCGCCGTGTCGGGTTTTGGATTTCGCTAATTGTGGGTGATGCGCGAGCCACGGTGGCCTCGCTAATTCTGGGTTTAATGATGTGCGTGATCCGGATGATTTTGGCCTTAGGATCTTCAATGAGTAAGAGAAGAAGGCTTGAGGAGAGATCCAGGCCATTCATTTGTATGAAGTTGGATTACTTTGGTACACAAATCTGGATGGACTTAGATTAGACATGACTGTGGGGGTGGTTGAGGGGGGTGGATTTAGTAAAGAAAATTTTGGTGTATTATAGAGGGGTAGAGATGCGTTACGTTGCCTACCAAGCAACGGACAAGTTACATGTATGCCGTGCTCGGCTAATGGACTTCGTCGTCGATGGTGCCATCGCCGTCGTCTTCAGTGGCGGTGTTGCACCGCCGCCGCCATTGTTGCTTCTCACAACTGTGATGGATTGTGGTGGAGATGATGGATTGCCAGCCAGGTGAACGGTTATTTATAGCTAAACGGGCAGAGCAAAATTAGCAAGGTTTGATGTCTACAGCTAAGGATTTGGAAGCCCATGCATGTGAATGTGGTCTGTTTCTTTTGTTGTATACATACGAAAATTAAGAGATGGCTATCTTGTTGGTAGAGAAAAGGACAAGCCTCTAAAACAAGTAGTAATTATGTACTACATGACGTGCATGAAGGTACGAATATTAACGTAGAGGTTCCCTCTTTTCTGTACCTCTGTTAGAGCAACTCCAGCAGTAGCCCTCAAAACAGGGCCCCTACTTTTTATTTGAGGGCTCTCCCTACTTTTGAGGGCTCTATTTTTTGGGTTACACTCCAGCAGGAGCCCTCAAAATAGGATCCTCAAATTCATTCTTAGAGGGGATGACACATAGGACCCACCATCATCCTCATCCTACTTTTGAGGGCCGAGGGGCAAAAAACTCACTCCAGCAGGGCCCCTACTTGAACCCTCAAAAGTAGGGGCTCCCTCCAGACCCCCCAGGAATGAGGGCTCGAGGGGGAGATTTGAGGGCCCCCTACTTTTGAGGGCTCAAGTAGGGGCCCTGCTGGAGTGAGTTTTTTGCCCCTCGGCCCTCAAAAGTAGGATGAGGGCTTAAGTAGGGGCCCTGCTGGAGTTGCTCTTACGCTTTTCATTTTAGGCTAATCGGAAAACAGAAAGGCATGGAAACGAGCTGTTTGGAACACAAAATGTCACGAGAAACAATTCAATTCCTACACAAATATAAGAAAGCGATTGGGAGAAGACAACTCAAATAGTCCTTCCTGTCAATGCACTGACAATGCTAACATGATACAACTTACCTGGAGTGCTGGACTACAAAAAAACTCTAAACTAACAAGTAAACGCAAGACTCTCAATAGATGGTAGAGACAACAGACGACCTTACAACGCTTAACTAAAAACACTGGAGTGTACAAAGTTACAAACAACTGAGGATACTTTTGTAACTTCTCGCGAGCAATTAACAAAATTAAAGCGGAGAAATAAAAAAAAGTTTATATCAGTTTTTGTATAATACCATGTGCCAACAATTTTTCTATGCTTTGCTGAATGGTACGCCAATTCTAGACATACCAACTGGAACAGAACAGCTGCTATTCTTTACACTGATTCACTATACAAAAGTTTAACCCTATGTTTTTTCTACAAGGGCTAGGGGGTTACGAACTTACGAAACTGAAACTGCTAGCTTTGTACATGGAACTTCTACGATCAGCTGAACAAATAGAACCAATGTATAAAGGAGTGAAAGTTGTTACAAGGCCGGATCTAAGATCTGGACAGCACAAACATGCATCTGGTATCTATAGAAATTTGCACAAGCGAAATGGCCCAGCTTTCTAATCTGATCTTCATGCAAAGATGATTAAGCGAGCCCAGCTACTGCACACATCATGTATGTGGAGGCCTTGGCAACATAGAGTTGGCCAGATCTTCATTCAACTTTACAGGAAGGGGTGGCATTTGCTTCATTATTTCAGGAACATCACTTAGCCTGCTGTAGAAAAAGAATAAAAAAAGAATCAAGTTGTTACATTATTGCAGTTTCACTGGATAAGAACATATCTCAAAAACGGCAACAGCTACTTATTAACAAATAACATATAGTATCTTAAGATGATAGAAGAAAGTGTTTTGTTCTTTAAAATGATTTAACAGAAAGTGAACTTGACATAACAAGGAGGAAAAAGAACTGCATATCATATCCTAAAAGGAAAAAATATTCTGATGTTGAAAGAACACATATATTCCTAACCAACAGGCACAGTAGCACATTGATATGCTATGCAATCTGTAAAATCTGCAATATGGATGCATTTGCTTTTGTACTGTATTTGGTGATAAGCACCCCAAGTTCTACATGCATGCTCGAATGCATTTGAACAGGTATTTAGGAAATTCATTCGCATTCATGTTTCTTGAAGCTCTTAGAAGAAGCTAAGTGGAGAAACATACTCTTTCAGGACTGCAAGTATATTATCCCTAGTTTGGCATAAAAGAGAGAAGTTCTCCTGTACCTGCAAAAGATGCAAGATAATAGAATATTACTAACATGACAAATATCAAACAAACATGACAGGTCTAATTTTCTCTTATATTAGTATGAAATTAAAACAAGCCTACAAGTTTCATATGAAACAAACATATATTTCAAATAGGCACTCCTTTTGCCAATGTAAGATTATAAACATCCTGAAATGGATATTGCTTTATTGATAAAATACAAACTTCTACACTTCCCAAGGAAATTTCATAGAGGTTTTTCTTAGACATGTTCTATTACCATTACTAATTCACAACTTAAGGCACAGGTAAAACATCGTAACTTCGCTGGCCCTGCAATCCGCAGCCAATAGATCACAAAAGGCATAGTATTATTCATATGAAATTATTATGTCAGAGCTGAATGCTGGAAATTTAACAGGGACAGGGAAAGTACTGGGCAGGTCACAGGGACCTGCGCGGCTGCGCATGTTATGAGTGATACAGCATGAAGTCAACTCATTCTGATATAACAATATAGTGGGCATAAAACCTGATGCATCCAATGAACAATTCAATATAAAATATTTTTTACCACCAACCTATCTCTAAACAACATATTGTGAAGCTATAACCCTCTGAGTGATTTTTATAGGATGAAAGGCAGGAATTCATTAACTTTTATTTTGTGGAGAACTAATAATAAGCATGAAGGGAAATGAACAATGACAATCCGATGTTCTAGGAGGACCGTTCATCCAGAACGACCATCATATTTAATTGCCTTCAAATAGAGCACACTTGGTTAGTTGGTTTAGTCCAGCTTAATTAAACTAAAATTCAAGTTGCTATATAACAGGCTTCCTTTCTTGTAGTACATTAATGAGATGAGTAACACATAATTGTTTATATGACTCTTTAAGAAGGACGAGCGGCTGTACTGCTACCCTTTTATTAAAAAGCAGTAGCACAATTAGAATTAAAACAGACATGTTAAGAGGGTCAATAAAATGAAGAAACAAATTTGTTTCATCTATTCTAGCTATGTGCTGCATATAGAGAAGGCAAGTAAACTAAAAAATAGAAAAGAAAAGAATGAAGAAATAGAGAAAAATGTAATGAAGAAATAGAAAAAAATGGTCATTACTCTCAAAGAAGGAGAGTTATCATCATCTGATGCAACAATTAGCTAGGTGGACATGTCTGGATTCCATTGGAGAACAGAACATTTCCTTCTATTTGAATCTGCAAGACTATTTCAAGAGCAGATTGAAATTTAGTAACACAAATAATGGATGACATCAGTATTTAATGGTAAATAGATCAAGAAAGTGCAGAATAATGTATTGACTGGTATGTAAACTCTAAATATATAAGAGCTGAGCCAACAGACAAACCACAGACTCTTGCCGCTTGAGGTTTACAAAGATAGATGCACACACATGAGAACTACAAAGTTTACCATTTTTTTTAACAAATGGAGAAGATAATTTACAGAACTGGAGAACTAAGTACACTACAAACAAATTTAATCATACAGAAGGAAGTGCTTCTATACTTCCCCAGGTAGAAAATTGAACAAGTTTAACGCATTTGGTTACAGCTGGCAGATTAACTTACGCCTTGTATGAACTGCAAATGCTTTGGGATTTATGCAATTTTCTTTTCAGAAGAGTACAGAAGCACTGCTCACATAAAAGTTATGCTAAAATTGTGGAAATCATGCAAGCTTACTGTTCCAGCTGTTGATCTTGATGACAGGAAGGTATTGTTCTTCATCCTTGATAAACCAAAATCGCAAACCTAATTCTTGTCAACCAGTAGGTTTGGGGATTTCAAAATCGCAAACCTCGGGGGAGGCGGCAGCCGGGAGTCGCGGCGGAGGCGGCGGTCTTCGAGGGAGGCGGCGGAGGCGGCGCTTGAGGCGGCACGCAAAGCTGCGGCGCCCGCGGACGAGGTTGAGCATGGGGAGAAGGAGATGCGGGGTAGGGAGGGAAGGAGGCGGCGGCGGGTGGGGAGGGAAGGAGGACTTGCTCTCGAACTCATCCCCAAGCGGGTCCAACACCCGGCCGCGGATCATGTTGTCGCCGCTCTCCGCCGTCATCGCCGGGATCTGGCCCACCTCGCTTGGCGTCCAGGTGATCTTTTTTGGAAAGGGGATCGGGCGCGAAGGACACGCTCGGGTGGAGACGGGTATCACGGGGTGGAGGCACCACGAAGGGGCTGGGGTTCGGTGGGAGCGGGGCGGAGGAGGCGACGGCGGGGGGGGGGGGGGGGGGAGGGGAGAGCTCGGGCTGCTGGGGGAGCACGCGGAAGGAGGAGATCGCGGCGCGGAGGAGGCGGCGGCGGCTAGGGGCGGGGGGGGGGGGGTTGCGGTGACGGCGAAGAAGGCGCGGGGTGGCGGCGGCCGCCGCCGCAGCCATGGTGGCGTGGCGAAGCGAGGGGAGGGGAGGTTTGGGTTAGGGTTTTAATGGGGTGGGAGGAGTTTTGGCGGAGGGGATGACGGGGGGAGCGGAGGCGCGGGGGAGAGGTGGAGATGGGGGAGCGGCGGTGCGGTGGAGGACGGGGGAAGCGGAGGGAATGGCGGAGGAGGAGGCAGCAGCGGCGCGAGATGGGGAGGAGGAGGCGAGGGCGGCGCGGCGGCGGAGGAGGCGCGGGGGAGGATGGGGGGAGGCGGAGGGAGGGGAGGCGCGGGGGAGGAGGGGGAGGCGCGGGGGAGGCGGAGGGAGCGGAGGAGGCGCGGGGGAGAACACGGTTTCTGCGTAGCGGGAGGTGGCGGCGACCTGCATGCGAGCCGCGAGCGTGAGGGAGGCGGAAGGGGTACTGCAGATACATTGAAGGATGACCGTCGGATATGGTTGAGTAAGGAGAGAGAATGGAGGAGAGTTAATCTGGTGCGCACGTTTTTAGGATGGTGTATTTCTGGGTGCATATTGTGGTGTGGACGTAGTTAAGGTTATGACTGTGGAGCAGGTAATTGTTGTGTGGATGTAGGATAATTTTAACTGGTGGTTTATTAGTTTAGATTAGATTATTATTATTTAGAAGTTTAGATCTACCAGATTATTAAGAGCACAAGAAAACCCTGCAATCTTCCTTTCCTTCGCCTTCGTATAATTCCACAGTCCGTTGGCTTCTTGCCATGAGAACAGTCAGTTCTAATTCTGATGAGATGGAGAGAAGGGCAAATATACTTTTCTTTGCTGTAAAGATCCTTATTCTCTCCACGTGAATTTGGCGCCTTCTTAGAAGTGCACACCACTAATGCTTCTATTAGGAAGAATCACTTCTTTCTCATAAGAGTAGTATCTTGACTTATGTGTACGTAGTTCGTAGTGTTAGGGCTTGATTATACTTCATTACTTCTCCAGCTGTCCTCGTACACACAATAGAGTATATGAGTGGATGGCCAAATGCGTCGAACATTATGAATGCCAATCTTTGAATTATCAGATAAGTAGTACGTGCCTCGTTCTCTGGACCACGATGTTACTAGAATGATCAGATTCACCTCATTTTCTGGACTGTGATGCCTGTAAACTGGCCAGATTTGCAAGTTCTGAAATTTCACTGAATTTTCTAACTTTCATCAATTCTTTGTCAAAAATATCAGCAGATAACACCACTGCAGATGCCCCATCTAAGACAGGCACCATTGCATCAGATTAGAATGGTTCATACTTCGTACACCAAACAATTAGTGTAGGACCGAACAGGCAACATAGGAGGGTGAATGATGCCTTCAAACCTCCCCAGGTATTTACACAACCCTTCTTCTCTAATAGCTACAGAGCTATGAAGTTAGAGACTGAATGCTCACTGGAAACCAAGAAAAAACAGATCGAAAACAGACACTGGCCGAAGAAGTCCAAAGCGGTCGAAAACTCTCTGCCATGGTCGAAATGACCGAGCAGTCGAGATTTACTGCGTGGTTGTAAGTCTCTATGCCATGGTCGAAACGACTAAGCCGGAGACTCTCTGTCGTGGTCGAAACGACCGAGCAGGTGACTGTCTGTGTACAGAGTGGTCGAACGCCAACTTGTGATCGATCAACCTACTCGGAAGAAGACAGTCAGTTCTCTGGTCGTAATCACGTGGTCGAACGATTAACGTGGTCGAAACCAGATCACCGCGACAGAGGATCAGCGTGGTCGAAAAGGGTGCGATGCAGTCTGGTACTTGATCATGGTCGAAACCAACATTCTCGTAAATCCGGTCGACGTACCAGACAAGGCTTTGTACTGATTTCGACTACACAAGACCAGAAATACCAGAAGACAAGAAGTCAACAGAAATAGTCGTGGTCTTAGCGCATCCGACAAAACAGAGGAAGGTCGAGAGGCACACACTCGCAAGACCAAAAACAGGCAGAACTTTTTAGAGAACAAAAGGCCAAGAAACTTTGCACACAGAAAGAAGAAGATCTCAAGAAGTTGCACTGACTTTTAATTGAACGATTGGCAACAAAATCGAGATCTTTGCTAGAAATCGCGGAGAATGCTTACGACCATGTTTGAGAGGAAAATGAACTACGATCAGACCTTGCTCTCGGGAATAGACTAGCCAAGGTGGCTTTGAGGATGATTCCCAGCACAGAGCAAGTTAAATCTGGAGCAAACCAAGCAAGCACAATCTCTCAGACAGAAGAGAGGAGAAGATAAGATAGAACCGAGAAAACGCAATCAAATCATCCAAACATCAAACAGACAAAATAACTCAAATGGAAGCACAAAGATTAGCCTCTGGAAGCAGGGGGTACCCCGTTAACCCCAACTAACACCGGGTTTTTCACGCAGACACACCCACGACAACCCGCTAACATAGTCAGATAACAGATGCTTTGACAGAATCCGCTTCCTTTTGCAGGTCTTGAGCATTTTGCCGAAATGCCCCTTCAGCATCTTCCCGGAAGCTTCCTGTTTACTTGCCGACCACGCTTGCAACCACCTGGCAGCCCAAGTCATCTTCGGCTTCTTCTGATCGTTCTGGACCTCAACACCACCTGTGTCTAGTCCCGATCATTCCAGCCTCACCATGACCTACTTCCAAAGTCCTACAAGCACCACTGACAAGCAAAGCTGTAGGATCGTTGATAGCAATCAGAGGGGGTGAATGATTGCAGCGCACAGCGGAAACTTTTTTTGGATTTTCTACCTTTTAATGTGCAAAAAACCAGAAATAACAAAAAAATAGTTTTTCTTATTTTTACTGTAGCAAAGCACTGTAGCGATTTACTGTAGCACCGAGAAAAGGTTGCGATCGATCAGCTAAACGTGCACATTTTTCCTCAATCTTCCAATTAATTTTTAATTAAAACTAATTTATGTATGTAAGCAACAAAAATACCTAGACATAGATCAATGCATGGAGAATATATAGGATTCAAAAAACCAAAAAAAAAGGATAATAGATGCGAATTAAAAAATTTACAAACTTAATTGAAAAATGCAGAACCTATTCACTTCAATTATCCATCAGCACAATGCATGCATGTCTTTTTTCCTTTTCGCCAAGCAAAGCACGACGCGGCCATTCCTTTTTTTTTCACCCGTACTACCTTTTCTCCAATTCCTAGCAAATCGGCGTCTGCATACATACATATACACACACACATACATACATATATATACATACATACATACATACA
This sequence comes from Dendrocalamus latiflorus, assembly GCA_017311315.1. Lineage (NCBI taxonomy): Eukaryota > Viridiplantae > Streptophyta > Magnoliopsida > Poales > Poaceae > Dendrocalamus > Dendrocalamus latiflorus. Next base: position 9,468,729 of record CM029630.1, on the reverse strand, counting down.
TACATACATACATACATACATACATACATATATATATATATATATAGCCCCTAAAACACCTCTTCAAACTCTACTTAAAATCCTAATCCAACTCCAACTAGGCCTTAAACTCCTAATCTAACTCCAACTAGGCCTTAAAATCCTAATCTAACTAGGCCTCAAAATCCTAATCCAACTAGACCTCAAAATCCTAATCCAACTCCAACTAGGCCTTAAAATCCTAATCCAACTCCAACTAGGCCTAGACCTTTTTACCTAAACTAGACTTTTGGCCCACTAATTTTCAAGGGACCCGAAACCCTTCCTAGCACGGGTTTTCACACTCACGACTTTTCTAACGCGTCACGTGTCGAAGCCTCCAGGACCGCACCTCCCGTAGCTTCTCCACGTATCATCTACCTTTGATCTCCATGCACCCCAAGCATGAGCCCGATCATCTCGTAACCTCCTTGACCATCTGAACCTCAGATCTCCCCATCTTAGTTCCGGTCCACCTCGTCACCGACCATGATCGCCTCCATGCTCAACCTGCATATGCAAAAGATCAAAGAACATTCTTCCGGCACAAGTTCGTCTCAACTTGACCAACATCAGTCCGCACACACGCGACACAACTCGCATAACACTGCTAAACAAAATCACCAATTATTCATCATAACAAATTAACCATTGTCAATTATTCATCACCAAAATATCCTAAACCTAGCCACATGGTCTAACAATCTTCCCCTTGATGAATACATTGACAACACCACAAAATTGTATGATGAATTAGCTTCAAATAGATATAAGTGAAGAATTGAAGCCGAAAAAGCATTTTAAACCACAAGCCAAATCTCTCCAAAAACTCTCCCCCTCAACACAAGAGAGGCAATTTCTCATAAAGCACACTAAATCTCTCCCCATTTGGCAATGTAATCATCAAGAAAATTTAAAGACGGAATAATTCTAAGAAAGAGCAATGATAATAAAAATCTAGAAGCTTTGTAGATTATCTAAGTCACGTTGCATTGGTTTAATAACACAACAAAATCATATTTTTGAGTAGAGCTATCTAGATCATATAAAGCCATATATCATATAGCAATGTCAAAATAAGTTTTCAATATGATTAAGCAATTTATATCAATGATAGACATCTCAACAATGACCAAACCAATTATAAAGAGCACAATGAGATATCACAACGAAAAGTTAAAACCTAAAAGTGAAGCAAATTTTAACTCTAGACGGGCTAGCAGTCTCATGTAACAACTTATTGCTCCACACTCAATTCTTAGGTATGTGGCATGCTTGTAGCATACTTCTTTTTCATAATGACATATTTTTTTGTGTTGGTGGCATGCTTGAAGCATACTTCTTTTTATTTTGCGCACTTTTGTGCCTTTTTTTGTTCACCATGGCATGCTTGAAGCATACATCTTTTCAATTATCTCTTTCTTATATACTTTTTTAAATAATAACATGCCAAATTGAGTGATCATACAAATTGTAACATGAAACATACGAGGCTCATAGCCAAGAGTTAAAATAAGACTCACAATCAAGCTCATCATTTTTTGATGGATATCGCAAAGTAATAAATATAATCAATCTAGTCAAAATATTCCGCTATGTCATGCTCTTAATTCAAATGAAGCAATTTAATTCTAACAAGTCGTGATCAAAGCTATACAGCATATGGATAAATATGATAAAAAGAGCTCTACTACTCAATTGATTTCAATGACTTGGATTTGATGAGTGATTTGACAAGGATAATAAACAAAGCTTCTGAAATTTTTAAACAACAAGCCCCCCTCAGAATAATCTCATAAGATGTAATACGTCCAACTCACTTCGCAAATGAGGAAAACGAGAAGTATCAAGCGATTTCGTGTGCAAATTAACAACTTGAGAATCTAACAAGATGTAAGACAACATCATCTTTTCCATATAGTCTCTCAAAAAATGAAATCTCTTGAAAGCCATCAAAGAGAGTGAAGAACCTTCAATTCTTCCAATCAAGTAATGATGTAAAAGACCAAAACCCAATCTAGCTCATGTTCTCCATCCCTATCAGCTGTTCTTACATCATAGGAAACATCGATCTCACAGTACTGTGGTTAGTAAAATAAGATCTAGGAATCAAGTACTGAGACACTCGATGAACAGGAGCAACAAAGCTAGAACCAAAATCACGTGCATGTGGATGATCAGAATGCCGAAAAGAACGTGAATTATTTGAATTAAATCCCAATCTAGCATGTGAAGCAGATTTAAAGTTATCATAAAAGTTCTCTAAAAACTTAGATTTTGCATGAGATCTAGGAATGAAAAAGGTTGCACGTTTTTGTCTTAAAGCATTCAATCTTTCCTTTCTCTCTTTTTTGGCACGTCTAAAGCAAAATTCATTCATGTGTCCATCTCTTCCACAATAGGTGCAATGAAATTTAACATAACCAGAATTCTTTTGAGATGATAAGCTAGCACCTACATTATTATTTGATGAACTTTGCACAAAGCCAGTAGATTTAAACACAGTTTGATTTGGTTCAAGTTTCACTTCAATTTTTTCAGGTTCAAGAGACTTAATAACCTTAGGAGGATTATTCTTAGCATGCTCAACAAAATTAAATCCTAGACCACGATTTTTCACACTTATTTTTGACTTGTCTAGAATCATATTCAAAATTTTCTTGCCAAAAGAAAATCTCTCTAAAGTGTCTTTAAGATACTTATTCTCTTTAGCTAGAGTGGGACAAGTTGTGCATTTAACAAGTTCATTCACAAGATTTTTAGAAGCACTAGACTAAGTCAATCTTTCTTTTTCAGCAAAATCATTAAGTTATCTAATCAAATCTTCTATTTCAGTGTTTAGTTTAGGACAGTTAGAGTAAGAAGATATCTCATGATAAAGCATCTGTTGAATTATTTCCTGAGATGAACTAAGTCTAGCTTCTAGCAAATCACATTTAGAGCAAGCCTTAGATTAAGCATTTAAAATACTTGATTCTTAACATGAAGAAGAACTAAACTTGAGCTTTCCAATTTCATCATTAGCACATTTCAAATCCCCCTCGCGCACGTTTGGCTCTGCTCAGATCTAGGAGAGGGGAAGGGGACAGCTGCCGTCGTCGCTTAGATCTGGTAGAGGGAGAGGCAGTGCGGGCCATGGCTATCTCCGATCGGTCAACAAGAGAGGAAGAGAGTGAGCTGAGAGAGAGAGAGAGAGCTGGGCGGTGCGGTCTGCAGGTGTGTGGAGAGAGAGCTCGCGAGGGGGGAGAGCTGGTGGCAGGCCTGGATCAACGGGCGGCCTCCTCGCATGGTTCGGCTTTGCTCCACCAAATCCTTGCTGGCGTCCAACGCCCGCTCCTTGTCCGCAGTGCCGTCCACAGTGACGAGCCGATGATGGTGGCGTCCATGGCTCCATATGTCCAATAAGACTAGGCCTAAGCTAATACGGCATGACGGGTGATCGTACCACCTAAAGCCCGTGAGGCCTATGCCGTGCTGGCTGCACGGCCAACTCCTAGGTCTACCATGAACACATCTAGGTTGTGATCAAAATGGCTGAAAAGCCCGTGGCTTATGGCTGAAAACACTGTAGCTGGCTGAAAAAAGCACTGTAGCTGACAGAGGCTTATTTACCATAATTAAATTTAAAAAAATTTAAAAATAGAAAAAACATATTAGCCCATCACGTATAATGTAAACAAATACGAGGAAAAAAAGAACCGGTAAAAAAACTCAAAAAAAAGCCAAAAGTTCAGAAAAAGACGAAATTTATGAATAGTGCAAAAATAAGCTGAAGCCAAAAGCTCAAGCCATTTTGATCACACCCCTAATAGAGCGCAAGCGAATGTTAGACCACTTCCCTCACACTACTGCAGATCAACGTCTTAGGTTTTCACCTTTATTTTTTCTGGGCCCTAAGTTTTCATCTCTTTTCTCTGGGCATCCTTGTGGTACTGTAGTTCCAAGTATGGGATTCTACCTTAAAAATAAAAGAATGGGATTCTACCTTCAAAAAAAATATATACGGGATTCTGAGGTTCTTCATCCTGACGCTCCTCATAATCGATGCAATCACCGTGTATCAATGCCCTTATCGTTGGATCCTGCATAAATCTTCCCAAGTTCCCCCTGTTTTTGGCCGTGCTATCCTCGTTGGCCTCAATTATGAAGGGTGTGCGTCTCCTCGTCGACTAATGTTGCCCGCACATACGCATCAGCTTAAGGCCAACATCTCCATCAACCTCCAACTCCGCTTGAAAACTGTTTAACATAATAAGTACTAAGACGCAGTTGGTCAATACTAAGTGATACATTCTTCCCTCTACCTCCCCCTTCTAACTCCTAAAAAACCTCCTAAAAGAAACATCTCCAACAAATAAATTAACTTCTAACCAGGGGCGTAGTCACCGGGGCGCTTAGTGAGGCTTGAGCCTCACCTCCCCTGGTGGTAATTTTATACATAGTAAAAATAGAAGGAAAAAGAGAGAGATTAACAAATTCAAAGAGAGGCTAGCTTTTCTTGATGGGAAGGTTAATAACAAGTATAAATTTAAAGAAGACGACAACGAGGAGGAAGAGAAGAAGAAATAAAAATCATAAATTTAAAGAAGAGCTAATCAATCAATCAAAGAAAGAAAAAAAGTGAAATAATATATGTAAATCATAAAATTAAAGAGGAGGAGGAGGAGTAGTGAAAATCATAAAATTAAAGAAGAGATAAGCAATCAAAGAAAAAATAAGAAAGAAAGTGAAATATATGAACCTTCTTGAGTCCGAGAATGACGATTGAGGGCTCAATGAACCTCTGGTTAATCTTTTCCCTCCGCCGCAACTCCGCGATGATGTGGTCCTGCATGTGCCCCGAAGGCACCACCACCGCCGAGCCCCCTCCGTAAAAATGATAAGAACATTGGATATAGTGTGGAAAAAGATACCGCCTTTTGTTTCTATTGTCTCGTGATTAAAATTAGCTTAATTTTGGAATGTTTCATATAATCTAAATTTTTATTGTTATTCATAATTTTCTATTATATCACTAATTTTGATATGTTTTATACATAAGTGACTTATCGCTACTCCGCACTCATGGCGCTTTCTATTATCGAGGTACATACTTTCTATTTCTCTATTTCTTATTGTTTGTCTCCATTTAATTTATAATTTCTATATGAATTTGAAATTTTATAAGAGTAAAAGACTAATTTTGTGTCAACTTTGTTTAGATCTATAAATAGTTCAGCCCACCCTCAATCTTATTCCTGACTTCGCCACTACTTCTAACAAATTTCGTTCTTGTACCAACAACCTCCTACTCACTCACATAAGTTATTTCCCATGGCTTCCCGTTGTCCTCTCCTCATCCTCTCACTTTCCCCGGTGAGGCTGCTTCTCCAGGTCCCAACAGGGTCATTTGGCTGCAAGTGCTGCAACAAGACGATGACGACGTAGGCCAGGGCTGGCAATAGGGCCGAGGGTGCATCATAGGCAGGGCATCGCGGTGGTGTCGAGGGCGTGGCGTAGGCCGAGACCGACGGTAACAACTCGACATGTTGGGGAAGTAACAAAGAGTACAATGAGAAAGATAGTGAATCTTGTTTGAACCGTTAATGAAAAATAGAGGTTTGCACAGTAGTTAGGAAGTAAAATGAGTTTTTTTTTGTTGTGATGAGCCTTTTCTCCTTTCTACACCCCTCTTGACACAAGTTTGTCACATCCAGCTCTCTTATTATGAACTCCCTTCTTACTGGTTGATTATGGCCTCCCTGACTAGAGAAGGAAATTCCGGGAGCAAACAGAGATGATAGGACCACCTGAATGCTGGAGATAAGTGACTGATTATGGCATTGGACAAGTTTCCCCCTCAAAGGGTAAGTACACAAACTTGAACAGAGGCGACAAAACTATCTGAAAGCTAGAGGGGAACAACCACCCATCCATAGAAGGGATTTTGTGTGTGTGTGTGTTTGCCAGTAAGCAATGTCCTATTTTTCATTTTGCCACTAAAATTTTGCTGTTTTAGTTTTTGACACCCTCCATTAAGGTTTTGTTTTTTTTTTCATAAACGACTGAATTTGCTGGCATATGCCCCATGTACAGTACATACCGCTTGGGTATTCTCATTCACACGCCATCTTCAACAGACTTAGTAATGGTTAGCGTCTACCAATTCGCCGGTAAAATACATAATTGTTCATCATGTTCTACATGTAGACCTGCATTTGCACAGGAGTAACTAATCATATGTGTCTCCATTTCACCTTTTCACCTGTGATCAGTGCCTCCAGAAATGGTTTACTGCATAGAATAAAGCCTAACAATCAATAATGCACAGCATATTGCTGCAATTCCCGGATACAATGAGTCATCTTTCAGGCGCGTTGATTCATCTCAGTTCACATGCATATAGATGTAATAGCCGTGGAAAAGAAAAAGAAGGAAAGCGAAGAAAGTGCCGTCAGAACCCTAGAGGTTAATTTCGGACAGGGTAGTCCGTTCACAGAGATATCTAACCGTCCGGGGGCCAGTCGGCACCTCTCACAACCATAGGGTCATCACTCGGCATAAACAAACCTGAAATATTCAAAGAACCTTGGAAACTAGCCCAATGTCCCCAAATATCCAAATATAACCCACAACTACAGTAAAGGGACAGCAAAGCATCTGAGAAGGCATAGCACGACACCTTTCAAAAAAAAAAACACAGCAACAGGAGAGCCAGCAAGGCCACTGTCACAGAGACAGCGCATGCCTCCGAGAAGGCACGGCTACAAGCCAGATAGCACAGCCAACCGAAGAAGGGTTAAAGGACAAGGAGGTATGAGCATGACAATAGCCAACACAACACTCAGTTCCTCCTTCCCCATTCGTTCCAAGCCCAACAGAGAAACCATAGCCACATAGCAAAAGTTAGACCGTAAGGCGGAAGTAAGGCAAGCTGACCAGGAGCAAGGCGACAACCGCTATCAACTCCCAATTCCTTTCCAAAGCAACTTGAACATCAACCGGCAAAGGTAGCCCACCAATTGCTCATAGCAATAGCATCAGTTTCTTAATAGTAAACCTTGCATAGCTAGGGACAACAAACCACCAGTGGTTTGTCACCGAGCACCCCTAAGGCACCATGAGACCAGCACAGAGAGCACCAACTGGAGGAGAGAAAGAGAGTAGAGGGAGTAAATAGTACCGAGGAGGTTTACCATAGATTAAGACCGGCGGCGCACTACCATCAGTGTAGCCATGCACCAAACCGCCACCGCGCACTCCCCCAGCGTGCGGGCAGCTTCTAGCTCGGTCGTGACTAGCCAAGGCAGCTCACCTCCATGTCTATCACATCATGAGTAAACCAAATCGATCCAAATCAAAATAGCAAACAAATCAACCTCAAAACCAAGACGCATCTGAGGGGGGAGGCGCCAGATCAAGTGGTTTAGATCAAGGAGAGATGAAATTGCTAAGTGGGTCAATCGCTAGGGTGTTAGCGAATTGAGTCTTGTAAACATTTTGAGAAATATGAGTGAGTGTGTAAATGTTAATGCAACAAGTTTCCCCAATAGGCCTAATGGGTTGGACCTATTAGGGCTTGTTGCTAGTTATTAAAGGGAAGGAGAGAAGTTGTTAGATCGAAGGATTCTAGGGTTTAGATTTTTGTTCTACCACCTTGTCTCTTTCCATAGTTGTGTGAGAGAGAACTTGAGAGAGGAAAGAGTGTTGCTTTGGCTGCACCTTATAATCATCTATGATTATATAAACTTTATTCTCTACTGAAAATAGATTAAAGTTTTATCTCAGTCATATTCTTATTTGTATTCTTACTTAGTTTTGCTTGTTCTTGAGTTATATTTGTGATTTTGTGTTTGTGGCAGTTCTAGCCTAAACTCTTGCTTAAATTGTCTTGCTAGGACATATGAGAATGGTTCTGTAATATCTCATGTCTTAGATCCTCACGAGCAAGAAGTAATTTGAGTTTTAGGGTTTTTGGTGTTCTTACGATCTATATTCGATTCTCTTTAATTTAGTAAATTTAAGTTCAAGAAACTCATGTTTCTTGGTTGGCTTAGGTTCCTAATGCCTTGAACAAGTCTCATATAAAATTTGAAAGTGTTTGAATGAGAATTGAGCAAGTTATTGAGATTTGAGTTTTGTCCTGAGAGGTTTTCAGGTCTAGGAATAGGGGGGCGGTCAGACCGTCCCTGGACCTGCAATCAAACCGGCCTTGTGCCTATGGTCAGACCGGGCATGGTGGTCCCTCCCATAGCGGTCTGGCCGGCCTTGGGTTGAAGACTGCTAATTTTGTTAGTTTAGTTCTCTAGCTTTGTTTTGTAAAACATAATTGGTGCAATCTGAACTTGATGACTCTCATAGTCACTTGAGTAAAGATTTGAATACCATTGGGAGAAAAGTTTGAACAACCATTTACTCTACTCTGATTGTCGGCATCGTTCCTACAATGCTGTTTTTGGATGGCTATTTAGATTCATTTCAGCTGAGATATCACTTTACTTCAAACATCCAAATCATGGATAATTACTTAGGTATCATTACAAATATGAATGCAAGACAAGGCTACTTACCTATGTCAATTCCTTGAGAAGCGACCATTGGTAGAAGAGGAAATGGTTTGTTAAGGGCAGACATGTACATCTCTCCACCATCACTGAATCTGGGTACGCCTAACTAAGTTATACCACACAAGCCAACTTATGTCAGATGAGATGACCTACAAACACAAACTGAAGAGTAACACATTTAGCTAATTAGTAGGCAATCAAAATGGCAGAAGAAACATACATTGTTTAATAGCATATGAGCAAAAAAAAAACAATTTTGTCATCTTAATTTATTGTTAATTCTCCGACCTGTCTAGAGTCTACACATAACTACGAGAAGAGAGGTATAATTATGAGACCTTAACGACTTTTGCACCAGCATTGCCAGCAGATACACCTGTAAAAATCATTAATTAAATTTGACGGAAGTTGGCAAGTGGCATGTGATACATACTTCAGTTGGTGTCAGCACTCCTGAAATATATAGAATTTCGCTTTCTTCAAGATCATGAAGTATTTCCTTGAACAAATACAATATGTACGAATCAATCAGCATCTACAAGCGTAACTAAAGACAATCTCTAAGAAGCACACAATAGATTTCTTTTTAGGTATCTATAACTAGTGCATCCTAGAAAGCACCTAAAAGTACACACCAGAAGAGATCAATTTTGTGAAACTAAAATTACTGAGACCCCAAACTACATGGACCTTTGATATCTCAAGATGTTACACTGAAAAATTGTACATGAAATGTATATAATTACCAAATAAATCAAAGATGTTTAAAGGAAGAACCGAACATGGGAAAAAGGTGTGTTTTTAATTAGAAAAGAAACAGTTACAAATGTAGTACTTCCACTTACCATGACCGTGCCAGGACTCGTGAGAAATTGTGCTCTAGCTCTAATGGCTTTCCTTGCGTCATCAGTATTCAAGATTGTGCCAATCTAATTAGAAATATAATACTATGTGTATAAAAACCAGTAAGTATCATCAGGTGCTTACCAATGTGCTCGACAGTTGACATAAGTGGGGTTGTCCAGATGAACTCTAATATAGAAGGATGTTAATACCACTTTATAGAAACACATAGGTCATCACACACACTCACACCACACAACTTGCAAGTTGAGATGTAAAAATTGTTAAAACTGTCAGATCTTTTATTTGTTGAGATGTAAAAATTGTTAAAACTGTCAGATCTTTTATTTGGAAACAAGTATATCGCATCTTTAATGTTGTACTGAAAATGATGCAAAGAGCTAGTAACATGGAAACTAAGCATATTAAGTGCGCATATGCGGTGCTGTTGAAACAACACTCTGGGAACAACACATGACTGAAACATACATGCAGGTAATGGTGCAAAAACATATGAAGTACCGCAAGGGACTTTGTCAGACTCGGATGAGTTTTCATATTCATCCAAGTTTCATTCCTCCCACTAAGGTTTTCTTTAAAATAGAAACTAACTTGAGTAAATTCTCATACCCGCCCTTGATCGTGTGCATGGCTGTTCGGCTGTTCGAACAGTTTAAACTCTATAGAGACTGTATATTTTACTCACAAGAGATAATCAACTTGTTATGTTTCATATATTTTTTTAGACATATAAATTAAGATCACCATAAGACCTTTACAATACATCTTCTAATGTAAGTTACACCCTCTAAGATTTCATCTGAGGGTTGTTGCTTCTACCACACCCAAACCCTCTCTTGCGCCACACGACGGCTTACACCAGCAACATAGCCCGTGTCCACGATGGTTTAAATCTAGCAACACGACTCGTGGGTCACTCCAATGGTGTAATTTACGCTGGTAGGTACAAATTATTTAGTCAAGTCAACACCATTATAGATTTGTGGTTGTACTATTTTACATTGAGAGGTCATTATAGGATTAAGTACTTAAGTTATCTGGGCAGTATATACCACATATCAAAATCTCAAGCTATATCCGCACCAACCATCATACCATCTGTTCACATATGATAACAACAAGTTTTAGGGTTTTGAGAGGCACAAAATAAGTTATTTCAAATAAACTAGTCATTTCCCTCAATGACTGCCAAAATCAAGTTTCATAACTAAGGGATGATGATTAGGGTAAATTAGTGTCCTAGTACTTAAGTAAGACTAACATGACAACTAAGTACAACCTATTGCTAGTAAATTACCATTAAGTTTCTAGGGTGACAAGATTTAGGTGATTCAAGTGTCCAAAGGATGGTATAATAATATTACAATGTCAAGTAGGCATCACTACCATAGAAAGAGTCAGCATGGATAGTTCAAAACAGTCATCACAAACGGTTTCTGAACCGTCTGAATTTATATATCTATGATAACAAGTAGTTATCACAGATAGCTCTCAAACCGTCTGTGAAGTTACAACACAGACCGTTTATCAAAAAAGCTATCTGTGATATGTCAGATATCACAAATGTTTCTTAAACATAGCCGTCGGTGATATCTGACATATCACAAATAGCTAATACCAAGAACCGTCTATAATATGTCATATATCACAAACGATTCTTAAATATAGTCATCTATGATATCTGACATATCATAGATGGCTAATACCAAAAACTGTTTGTGATATATCATATATCATAGACGGTTTTTAAACATAGCTGTCTATAATATCTGGCAAATCACAGACGGCTAATATCAAAAACCGTCTATAATATATCATATATCACATACGATTTGTAATAACAAACCATATATGATATGCCATATATCACAGATGGTTTGAATAGGTAAATTGTTTTCTATTTTTCAGCTAGTGTCAGGAAATGCTCGTCATGCCATCTGAAAATAAGCAAGTAGATCACATATTTAGCACACGACAATCATTACACAGATTTCACAAATGAGTTAAACAACTGGATGAAGTATAATTGAATGAATTGTTTGATTAAGTACAATTCAGTGAATCACAATTGAATTAAATGTTTGAATATCTAATCATCATTGCTGAGGTTGAACTCTCCATTCGAGCGAATAATCTCTACCATCAAGAATTCGGAGAGCTTTCCTCAACTTCGATGAGTTTGTCAAGATCGATGCACTTGAGTTGAATTCCACGCCCTGTCACTAGCAGTGTTAAAGTCATTGATATATTGGTATATGTATGTATAAATGTATATATTGATAATCACAAAATAATTATTGGTAGATTGACAAACCTCTAGATCATTTGTCTTAGTGGCCATGATTTTTTGCATATGGCGGCAAACATAGAATCCATATACGTTGCCCTATAGCTGTTGGTGGCACTGTGAAAATAGAATTACATACACACACACACACACACACACACATATATATACATATACATATACATTTATACATGGGAACGTATCTAGTGCTAATAGGAGTTTCAGTGCTAACATGCTAAAGCCGGCCAGGATCATCAGATCTACCCCCAATGGTTCAGATTCTTAAAGATGGGATGCCCCAACTCGCTTATATGTTTTGCAAAAACCCCCTTACCGGTTTCCCTTTTTTTCCCGACCCACAATGTTTCGCCTCCTACTCGCTGTTTCATCCCCCCGCCTCCCCGTTTTTTCCCCACGCCTACCATCTGCGCGACCCCCCGCCTCCCTCCGTCCGGCGACCGATCCCTCGCTAGGTTTAGGGTTTGGCGAAAGGGGCAGCCGGCCTCCCTCCGTCCGCAGCACCACCACCTCCCCGAGCTCCGACCCGGCCTCCTCCTCAAGCTCCTTCCCCGCGCGCCGCCGCCCTTCGACCCGGCCTCCTCCCCGAGAGCCGACGCCGTCTGAGCCGGCCTCCCCGAGCCCCACCGCCGCCCTCCGACCCGCCCTCCTCCCCACGCGCAGCCGCCCTCCGACCCGCCCTTCTCCCCGAGCGCCGACGCCGTCCGACCCGGCCTCCTCCGCGGGCTCCTTCCCCGCGCGCCGCCGCCCTCCGACTCGGCCTCCTCCCCGACGCCGTCCGAGCCGGCCTCCCCGAGCCCTGCCGCCGCCCTCCGACCCGCCCTCCTCCCCGAGCGCCGACGCCGTCCGAGGCCCTTTTCTCTCAAGATCACCCAGTTGCTGCACTTCTAGGCCTGCAAGACTACCTGAATTAGTTGTGATGGTGTAAATGTGGATCATGTTCTTTGTAACTTCTGATAATGCTAGGCAAGTTTTGGATCAGTTTTGAATGCAAACAAGAAATTTTTTGTGAGCTGCCAGCAAGTTCTGAGTATGTTCTCTGTAACTTCCAGGGCATTTCTACATTTAATCTTCCAGAGCTGCCAGCAAGTTCTGAGTATATTGTCAGGTTCTCTGAGAATAGCAGTGTTGACAACCAGAAATCAGCAGCATCGTGTAATCTGCCAGAAAAACTATCATGTAATTTGGAGTTATTCATTTCTCACAAGCAGTAGCATATTGTCAATGAAACAGTCAAATGGAGATACAATTATAGCATAAGCATTATGCTTCCAGGAAATGTGCATCTTGATTATTGATATCCTCCTGAAATTAATTTATTCATGTGTGTTAAATTGTGCTGCCCAGCTTCATTTGTGCTAAGCAGCAACCAAGTAATGTCTACAAAGCATATCATGTTACTTATGTGCTTGCTCACAAGCATTTTGCTTTTGGTTTCTTAATCCCAGATGAAGGAAGTCCTAAGATGGCAATGTGAGTGCTTGTAACTCAGGTGCATCAGAGTCCACACCAGAAGGATTCTCAAATACCCTGCACACTACAGGCAATTTGTTTAGATAGAACATCTGTAAACCCAGATTGCATCAATTAAACAACTATGGAGCATATAAGCTAACTTTCCCAGGATGTTCATACATAGTTTCCTTCAGGATGCACTTTCCCAGAATGTTTTCACAACATTTTGCACAGTTTTAGCCATTCTGTTGATACATAGTCTCAGGCTTTCACAAATTGGACAAAACTTGCATCACAAGACAAACAATCATCACAACATGTCTCAGGCAAACAATTCATTCAACAAACAATTTCACAATTGCAAATTCATTCAGAATCTCAGTCCACATCCCTCTCACAAACATTTTCACAATTGCAATTTTCACAAGACAAACAATCATCACAACATATCTCAGGCAAACAATTCATTCAACAAACATTTTCACAATTGCTCAGGGAGGAGGCCGCCTTGGACGGCGTTGGCGCTCGGGGAGGAGGGCGGCGGCGGGGCTCGGGGAGGCCGGCACGGACGGCGTCGACGCTTGGAGAGGAGGCCGGGTCGGAGGGCGACGGCGCGCAGGGAAGGAGCCCGCGGAGGAGGCCGAGTCGGACGGCGTCGGCGCTCGGGGAGAAGGGTGGGTCGGAGGGCGGCGGCGTGTGGGGAGGAGGGCGGGTCGCTCGGACGGCGTCGGTGCTCGGGGAGGCCGGGTCGGAAGGCGGCGGCGCGCGGGGAAGGAGCCCGCGGAGGAGGCCGGGTCGGACGGCGTCGGCACTCGTGGAGAAGGGCGGGTCGGAGGGCGGCGGCGCGTGGGGAGGAGGGCAGGTCAGAGGGCGGCGGCGGGGCTCAGGGAGGCCGGCTCAGACGGCGTCGGCGCTCGGGGAGGAGGCCGGGTCGGAGGGCGGCGGCGCGCGGGGAAGGAGCTCGGGGAGGTGGTGGTGCTGCGGACGGAGGGAGGCCGGCCGCCCCTTTCGCCAAACCCTAACCCTAGCGACAAACCGGTCACCGAACGGAGGGAGGCAGGGGGTCGCGCAGATGGTAGGCGTGGGGAAAAAACGGGGAGGCGGGGGGATGAAACAGCGAGTAGGAGGCGAAACGTTGTGGGTCGGGAAAAAAAAGGAAACCGGTAAGGGGGTTTTTGCAAAACATATAAGTGAGTTGGGGCATCCCACCTTCAAGAATCTGGACCGTTGGGGGCAGATCTGATGATCCTGGCCGGCTTTAGCATGTTAGCACTGAAACTCCTGTTAGCACTAGATACGTTCCCTATGTATACATATACATATGTATATACATATATACATATATATATGTATACATATATACATATGTATATATATATACACACATATATACATATACATATATATATATATACATATGTATATATACATATGTACATATGTATATATACATATGTACATATGTATATATACATATGTATATATATACATATGTGTAATTACACCCGGGTGTAAAAGGTATTTTTCCTATATATATATATATATATATATATATATATATATATATATATATATATATATATATATATATATATATATATATATAGGACGCTGAAATGGGACACCGGTGCTCGGGCACCTAGGCTCCTTATCGTTGGATTGCTTTTAGATACGTGCTAGTGCAATGGTATGTAATATATTAGGCATGCTAAATTAATCATGCAAGGAAAGTCTTAATCATGGAAGGAAAGTCTCAATCACACTAGCACGCATCTAAAAGCAATCCAAAGACAGGGAGACTTGGTGTCCAGACACCAAGGTGCCCCTGTTATTTATACTATATATATATAGTCAGTTTTAGAGACATTAGGACTAAGTATGATATATGATTGTTGTGTTGTAGCGGTTACCGAAAATCACGTCCTGTATTGCAGTATAGTGCTGGATTCCTTGTGTCTTCCTCCCTGGGCAACATAAGCGCTGAATGACCTACGTGATTCCAAAAAGTTAGCCTTGGCCATTGCAATCGAAGGGAAGACTACAATAAAGTTATGTTGGAGAAAATGAGTTATATGTCAATTGTTTGTCGCACACGGGTGAGTCTTGGTTGTTGTTGAGTAGGAAATTAAGGTATATTATCTTACTCCACTTTGGTACAATCACAATCAGAATCCAGTGAAACCTAGTCATGTATATCACCATAGCGATTAAACCTAAGTTCATATTGCGTATAAAGTACAAATGAAACGTGTATGACAACTTGTGAAGCACTTACTTCTGGTTGTAGGGTAACAAAATGTAGTTCTTGTCCCTCTGAGTAAGCGACCCCATCATTATGTAATTTGGACATAGGATGTGTTTTCGTCGACATTTATCGGTATTACGTGAATGTAGAACTTGATTGTATAGTATACTTACAGTGTCCAATATCGTAGAAGTGAGACGTCGAGTTCATCGAAGTTGAATAGTCTGAATAAGTTTTCGAATGTCACGATGAAGTAGCCCGAGTTGTAGAGGAAATACGCCTCCGTGTATCCCACGGTGAATTCTCTTTGCTGATTTGGCTTTCTGTTCAACCTCTACATGTACCAGACATGCAAAGTCTTGCAAACCAATCCAAGACTAGGTAATTGTGACTCAGACCAATGACACTTTGAGCTTGCACTTCTAGGGCTTGGGAGGCTTCTTAATCTTATTCGGTTGGGACTTAGCGTCTTGCTTGCTATACATATTCTTCATGTATAATCTTCTCTTCATCATGACTGGTCCAACATGTATACCCTTTTTTGAAACCTCTTCGAATCAAGTGAGTTTTGATCTGTGCTGAGTTGGTAAATATTTTTAGATTATCACAATCATGTATAGATAGTACATATATTCTATCCCCTTCTTCAATATATCCTGCTCGGCCGCTCTTCTAAAAGCAAACACGCCATTAATATACTTTTCACTTGCATGGTTCTCAACGTATATCCAAATTCAGTCCATCTACGCTACACATGTAACAAATTAGTATCAAATTAGATTATTAATGCTACTATAGTTAACTAGCCTAATACTTACACATAATTGTCATTCACCTTAATAAATTATCCGTATCTAAATTAAGTAGCTAGCTATGTACTATTCGTGAAGCAATATACATATGAGGCAAGAATATATTGAAGTAAATTAGGAGTAGTGATGTATTCTTAAATTGAAGCAAACTACTAAGCTAGATCTAAACCTAGCTATCAGATCTCTTTATTACAAAGTATATAATTAGAGGCAAATACTAACTTAAAATCACCAAGAACAAATTGATCTACAAGCTAGATTTATAAGCGGTATGCTTTTACCAAACTCCCCAAAACCGGTTGCCTTCTTCAATGTAGTGCAATGAAGGCAGATCTGTCAGGACCAGTCTGGCTAGGTATTTAATAACGCGGCGTATCCCAGACACGTCCAACTACGAACCGTTTGTAATACATACCATCTGTGATAATGGGAGATTTCATAGAATGTTATTATTATGAAACGTTTGTGATAAATACACTACAGATGGTTCTAAATGCATTCTTATATACATAAATGCAAATTCGTGTGTGTGTGTGTGTGTTAATATGTATATATGAAAATGGTTTCATACTCCTGGGAGTATGTACCCCTACTTCTCATATACCGCTTTAATGGTGTTGTTATACCTCTTTATCTATTTGAGCATACCCTAATAATGATTATAATATACTCTGAAGTGAATTCCATGAAAATTTTAATAAAAATCTATTTTTATAACATAATTTGTGTATATATTCCTTTTATGTATACAAAAAGATATATAGCAAAAATAAAGGGTTCCGATGAAAATTTTTCAATCAAGTCGCATTGGAGTATATTAGAATTAGTATTTAAGTATACTGAAAGTGGTAAAGAGGTATAAAATATTTATTTAAGTGGTATATTGAAAGTGGGAGTATGTACTCCCGGGAGTATGGAATAGGCTTCCTATATATATAATATATAGGAAAATACTATTTACTCCCGGGTGCAGTTACTCCGACTCCATCCACCACATAATTTGTTTAAGATCCATGTGATTTTGAGTGAGTTATGGATGAGAGAGTGCAGGTTTCTTATCAAGCAAACCCATTACTTCATACGTTTTAAAATCCCGTTTGAGATTGGATAAGATCCGTTCAAGATTTCCTTCTCTCTCACCTCACCCTCTCGGGCGATCTAGCCATCATTTTTCCCCTCTCTCTTGGGTGACGTTGTTCCCATTTTGTCTCGCCTTTGTTCCTGTTCCCGTTCCCATCCCCTAATCCCCATCCCACCCTTCCTCCCTTCTTCCCTCGTGTAATTCTAATCACTGGCGCTCTGTTATGGCCAGATCTGGTCAGATCCAGGCTCTTTCTCAGGCAGTGACAGCGAGGCTGCGGAGGGATGAGGTGGCACCAGCTAGGCTATAGAGGAGGAGTATCTTTATGGCTACGACGTGTAACCACACCGGGACGAGGTGGCGCCAGTGACGCCATGGTCAGAGGAGTATCTCTGCGGCAATGGGCGGCCACGGTGGGATAAGACGGCGCTGGCAAACATTGTGGCCAAAGTAATATCTCCGCAGCGATGGGTGGACGCAGTGGAATGAAGGCAGCCCGAGCTTCTCCCTCCTCTTTAGCCCTCTCAGAGCCAGATCTGGCCTCCTTACCGCCCCAAGCTCCTCCCTCCCACCCCGAAGATCCACCCTCCTCCCCGGCCCCCTCAGCATCAGATCCAACCTCCCCGCCGCCCCCGAGCTCCTCCCTCCCGCTCTGAGTTCCTCCCTCCTCCCTAGCCACCTCGGAGCTGGAGCCAGTCTCCCCACCGCCTCGAGCTCCTCCCTGCCCTCCTCGAGCCTTGCCGATTCGAGCATTGTCGCTCACGATCGTAGCCGCGCATGACCACGATCGCCCACGACCGCAGATACGCACGACCATGGTCGCCCACAACTGCAGCCGCGCATGACCATGGCCACCATGACCACATCTGCCTTTGACCACGACCACGGCCGCCACAACTATGGCGCCTTCGATCGGTTCACTGTAGCTACAACCATGGCGTTATGACCACGGCGCCACGACCATGACTCTTCGACCACAGCGCCACGACCATGACTCTTCGACCACGGCGCCACGACCACGACTCTTTGACCATGGCGCCACGACCATGACTCTTCGACCATGCCGCCACGACCAAAGCTGTCTTTGACCATAACCATGGCTGCCACGACCACGCCACCTTCGACCGATTCACTGTAGCTGTAACCACGGTGTTATGACCATGACATGACTCTTCGACCAGGGCGCCACGACCATGACTCTTCGACCACAGTGCCACGACCACTCACTTCAACCATGGCTGGAGTGAGAGTGAGTCATACTCTTTGACCATGGTGCCACGACCACAGCCCCACGACCACTCACTTCGACCATGGCTGGAGTGGGAGTGAGACATACTCTTCAACCATGGTGCCATGACCACTCACTTCGACTATGGTGCTACGATCACTCACTTCAACCACGGCGCCACGACCACGACACCACAATCACTTAATTCGACCACGGCTAGAGTGGGAGTGAGACATACTCCCTTCGATTCGATTAAATGAACACCATACGTGAATGGGGATGTTAGAATGATGTATTTGTACAACTGATTACTCCCTAGTTAAACAAGGTACATATACTGGAAAAGTGGTATATAATATGTACTTGAACAGTGGTATTGATCATACTCACTCGTTAATTTTTCCCAAAAAAGACATACTCCCTCGCTAATCAGTTGTACTAATACGTCATTCTAACATGGACCATACACTCAATTCTTGTTAGCGATACTATACGACGGAAGGCATATATATGCTAGCTAGCATGATCAT
The DNA here is from genome assembly GCA_017311315.1 of Dendrocalamus latiflorus. NCBI lineage: Eukaryota > Viridiplantae > Streptophyta > Magnoliopsida > Poales > Poaceae > Dendrocalamus > Dendrocalamus latiflorus. Next base: position 9,449,645 of record CM029630.1, on the reverse strand, counting down.
ACAGAAGCACATACTCCCTTGCAAGAAAAAATGTTCCATACTCCAATGTGTGTATACTACTTTCTTTAACAAAGTTTGTCTTTCCAACTGAACCATGCACAGCTAATTGCCTAAAATCTAGGAGATACATGCATGTATGAATTTTGAATTGAAGTTTTGCACAGCCATATAGGCCGGGCTGGAAACCTCGCTATTAAACACTAGTAAACTCATAATAGCCATGCATTCACACAGCCACAAATCCTGCAATTAGCCAAAACAGATGCCTCATTGTATGGGTTTTCTACCGGTGGTTATTGTGCCCACAAACCTGATCAGCAGATGAGTATCCCAAGGAAGATAGATGGAAGATAATATGGGTGTAACTACACCCGAGAGTAGAAAAGAGGCTTCCTATATATATGTGTGGAAGATAATTGTGGTTTGCTCTCTTGTGCTTCATTTACTTCAAGCAATTTATTTCATTAGAACTATTTGATTGCTTGTGTGAATAGAGTAGCAAACTTTGACCTAGACTAAAATTGTACTTGCTCTTAGCATTGTTCATTTGCTCTAGTGTTTATTTGAGCTACATTAACTTGTTTTAGTCACTATTTTTGTTAATTTGCTTTAGGCTATTTGTTAAGTCATAATTGTTAGCCTAAATTAGAAGAAAAAATTTAAACCGCCTATTCACCCCCCCTCTAGTCGGCCTCCTCGATCTTACAAGTGGTATCAGAGCTTGGTCTCTCAATTTTAGACTTAACCGTCTAGAGAGAAAAAGATGGCTAGCGAGGAATTTGTTATAGGAAAGGCACCTTTCTTTGATGGCTCGAATTATGCTTATTGGAAAATTAGGATGTCAATTTTATTTAAAGGCCATGAGTCCTCATATTTGAAAAATCGTAAATGAGGGTTACGTCATGCCTCTTGATCTATCGCACCCAACGGAACAAGACAGACGTAACGCTCATTTAGACGCCCAAGCCATGAATGCTCTCTTTGGAGCCTTAAACGCGGACAAATTCAATAGGGTGAGCAATCTTAAGACCGCTCACACTATTTGGACTACCCTTTCCGAAATACATCAAATATGAGATATTCACAATGTTGCCCCACGAGGACATCAATGAGATGTACACACGGCTAAACAACATTGTGAATGAGCTCAAAGGGCTTGGTACTAACCTTTCCGATCTTGATATTGTTCGAAAGATGCTTAAGGCCTTGCCGGAGAATATGAGGTGTTTGTGACACTCTTCCTCAACTCACCAGAGTTGGCAAGAATGACACCAACTCAACTATTGGGGAACCTCATCACCAACGAGCTATACAAGAAGGACAAAGAGGAGCTCATGGAGCAATCCTCCTCCAAGAGTAAGAAAATCACCGCTTTCAAGGCTAAAGCGGTGGTGAGCGAGGAATCCGAAGACGATGAGAAGGATTCCAAAGAGGAGTTGGCCCTTCTAGTGAGAAAGGATGAAGAAGTTCATGAGGAGGCGCTCAAACCGAAGCGCAAGTCATAAGAAGACCAAGAAAGGACATTCCTACTCCAACAAGAAGTATAGCAACATTTGTTGCTATGAATGTGATAAGAAGGGGCACATTGCCTCTCAATACCCCACCAAGAAAGATGACAAGGAGAAGTTATCAAAGAAGAAGAGCTACAACGGCAAGAAGAAGCTATTCAAGAAGCTTCACAAGGAAGACAAGAACGAAGCCCACATTGGCGAGTGGGATTCCGAGGCGGAGTACTCCGACTCTGACTCAAGCGAGGACGAGTCTCCCAAGAAGAAGGGGCTCGTGGGCATCGCTATTAAGGAGGCACCATCATTATTCTCCACTCCTACATGCCTCATGGCTAAAGGAGAAAAGGTAAAATTGCTTGATGATGATGAGCCATCTTATGATGATTTAATGGACATGCTAATTGAGTTGAATGAATTTCTTGGAAAAGAAAAATCAAAGTTTAAGGTCTTGAAGAGAGAACACACATCTCTCCAAGAATCTTATGAGGAGCTAAAGGAAGCTCATGATTTACTTCTCCAAGAAAATTAAAAATCTAGTACTAGCATTGGAAATACATGCGATATCTTGAATGAAATGCCTAGTATAGAAATATCAAAATCTAGCATGTCTACATCTTGTGATGATCTACTTGCCATGCCATGCTCGTCTATTATTGATTCTAAAAATGCTTTAAATATTGCAAATGATTGTGTATTTGTTAAAGAAAATAAGAATTTAAAGGAACAAGTGCAAAAATTAAACAAGAGTTTAGAAAGAGCTTACAAGGGAAAGGCTACCCTTGATAAATTGCTAAGTGATCAAAGATGCTCTTTTAACAAAGAAGGACTTGGGTTTATTCCCAAGAAAGGTAAGAAACCGGCATACAAACCCCTAATGTTTGTAAAAGAAAATAGAAAATATTGCACTAAATGCCGGAATGTAGGACATATGCAAAATGATTGTTCCAAAAATAAGATACATTCCATTGGTTTATATGATTCATGCTATATGCTTAAAAAACTACAAATGGAAATGTTGTTGCTCATTTTATTGGCACCTCGATTTTGGGTGCTAAAAAGAAATCCATTTGGGTGCCCAAAACCTTGGTCACTAACCTCCAAGAAGCCAAACAAATTTGGGTACCTAAAAGAGCTTGATTTTCTTTTGTAGGTGAACTACAAAACCGGTGGAATGCATTGTGTCGGGACCCGGAGCGACAACTCCAGAACCCTCTGTGTTATTCGCACTATCCCAAGAAAAGCTAGTGCACACAGTATCACAAAAACAAACATCATGCGTAATGACAAACTTTATTTAACTAATATGAGTCTGATGGCTAAAGTTTACAATAATAGCAAAAGAAGACAGCGGAAGAAATACATAAAAGCAGTAGCCCATCCAGCCTTCCCACAAGGCGAATGACTGTAAGACGTGGCCTAGTCGCAATCCTCACCGAAGTTGTCGAAAGCTTCCTCTGAAAAGAGTTAAATTGAGCAACATGAGTACAAAAAGTACTCCACAAGTTACACCAGGAGGTTTAACAGAATAGATGCATGCATATGGAATATCAAAGGAGGACATAATATGGTTAATTTGCATAAAAGGCAATCATTGGATTAAATATCGTAAGTAAGTGCAAAAGCTGAATTTGATATATTAAGTAAAACAATGTTGTAAGCAAAATAGATACCGTTAGTGCAGGTCCATCCACACTAACCTAACCGCGGGCATCCCACCCGGACCATCTTTCCAAAAGATATCATATGGATTCCATCCATCCAAACACTTTTTAAAATCTCTCATGGATTCCATCCATCCATAAGGTTTTTGCAAACCATTTTGGAAACCAAAGTCTAATCCGTGAAAAACTTCACTCAGCTTGCCCATGACCGTGGGCATGGCTATCCAGGATAGGTTATACACTCTGCAGAGGTTGTACAGCTTTACCCACAAGACATGATCATCCCGGTTTGCCACGCGAGTTACACACTTCCTTAGGTGTGTGGCGGGGAGATCATGACAAGGCCTTTACAATAATCCGTTGTCAACATAATTACGCCGCCACTAAGGTTTCACCACAACATGAATCCACATGTTGGAGCCCCCTCTTGTGTTGTGTGAGACTTCTCACGGCCTACGCCGCGCTCACATTCAGCCTATAGCGAGATCATGTTGGAACTTCACAAATTATTCGGCCAGGTCTGTCCCATACCAGACTTGTGGTAGTACGATAGGGCTTTGCAATAGTAGCTCACAGACCGGTCCTTAACTTGACTTAGGCCTAACCACAAACCCCTTGTGCCTGGTAATCAACATCGTGTCACCAAACAACGATGCATGCCAGCAAGCACCCACCACCATACCAATGCCTAAATCTAAACCAATCTTTTATACTTTGTTTGGAAATAATTTCATAAACATTCTTGACTTACCAAAGTCAAGAATACAGTTTTAAAGTTCATCATTTTATATGAAAGATCATCCCAACCCATAAGTATTATAAGCATGGCTAAGCATTTCTACAAAATTTCTAGTTAGTGCTATTGTACTAACTAGGTTTTATCTAGGGTTGACAAGGTACAATGGCATTCAAGTCAAATTTGGTTGTACAAATGATTTAGGCATAAATACAATTTTAAATTGAATTTAAACTAGACTTGAATAGAAATTACGCATGCATAATAATTGAAAAACAACATAAATAGTTTAAAATAATGGGATCAACATGGTTAAAGGTATAACTTGCCTTGCTCGAAGACCTGGTGCGAATCATCGCAATCGTGCTCTCCGAGATCGTCGAAATCTACGCGCGAAGAACCATACAAATAAAATTCAAAACAAATTCAAATAAAATTCAAAAATTCAAAAAGAGTTCAGAAATGGATAGTTTATGATTTTAAAAGAATTCAGAAATTTGAACGGCTCAAATCGGAGTTAAAATGAGAAAGTTGTGGCTTTCGGAAGATTAAAGGGAGGGGAAAAGGAAAAAAGCCGGTTTTCGGGAATTATTTTTGTGCTGAAAAATACTATTTATGACGTCAGCCATTTTGAATTTTCCGGGCGGGAAAAAGATTTAAATGACCGGTGGGCCCTGTCTACCGTGGACCGGATCCACGGACCACGAATCTTGCCGATGTGGCACACCGGCCACATGGCGCCATGCGGGCGCGACGTGGAGGCCACGCGGCTCGGGACCGGCCGACGTGGAGGCCACGCGGGTGGCGCGCACGGGCGGCTCGGGAGGCGCACGGCCGGCGGCCTCGCCGGCGGTCGGCGGCCGGAGGCGGGGGCGGCGACCAGCGACGGGGAGAGGAGGGGCGGCGGCGCACCTACCGGCGGCGGCGGGGAGGCCCGAAGTGGCCGGCGGCGGCGAGAGGTGGTGGCGGTGGTGGTGAAGCGCGGTTTGCTCTCTTGTGCTTCATTTACTTCAAGCAATTTATTTCATTAAAACCATTTGATTGCTTCTGTAATTAGAGTAGCAAACTTTAACCTAGACTAAAATTGTACTTGCTCTTAGCATTGTTCATTTGCTCAAGTGTTTATTTGAGCTACATTAACTTGTTTTAGTCACTATTTTGTTAATTTGCTTTAGGCCATTTGTTAAGTCATAATTGTTAACCTAACTTAGAAGAAAAATTTTAAACCGCCTATTCACTCCCCTCTAGTCAGCCTCCTCGATCTTACAGGCGCGCAGAGCATGTTTGTTGCGGCTGGGCCGTTTTGCGCTGATCCAAGCTAGGCCGAAGGCCAGCCGGGGCAGGGAGAGGTAGGGCTGGGGTTGGGCCAGCCCAAGGGAGGTTTGAAAGTTTAAAATTTCTATGAAATTTGGCTGAAATTTTATTGAATAGTTTGAATTCAAATTTGATATGAAATTTTAGTCAAACAAGCTTAACATTCTCCAAAAATGGGATGTTACAGACTTACCCAAAATGTTACAGAAGGATAACTCCAACGCAGATCGTCAATTGCCAGCAGCAAGAAGATTTAACATTCATTTAAGAACTAGCAAGCAGCAATGATCACGGCGAAAGAGAAACTTGCAAAAGAACGGTGAGAAGGTCACTACCTCAACAGGCAACATCGCAATCTCCAGCTGAAAAAAAGCACATTGCTAGCATTAGGCACCAATTGCAAGGAAGTTTGCCATATTTTCTTCTTTCTTGCGAGCACGGAATCTGAAGTGTTAGAGTTTGTAATCTTGTTTTCAGTGTAGAGGTCAAAGTCGTAAGTCGTAGTCAAATTAGAAGTCGTGGTTGTAACAAAGTTGGAAGTCTGTGTACGAGTTTATGTCGTGTACGAGTACGACTTTGTCGTAGCTGGAGTTGATGTCATAGTCGTAGTCGGAGTTTGAGTCGTAGTCGAGTCCGCTTCATAGTTGTATAGCCGGGTATAAAAGACAGAGCCATTATACCGAGAGGGATGCACCGAGTTGAGACGATGTAGTCGAGAGGAGGTGCCGAGCAGAGGACGGCCGACGTGGTCGTAGGCGGTCGGCGTGACAACAGAGCAGATAGTGACCGGCGTGGTCGTAGGCGGTCAACGTGATCGCAGAGCAAGAGGCGACCGATGATCGCAGAGCAAGAGGCGATTGGTGTGGTCGGAGGCGATCGGTGTGATCGTAGAGGAGAGAGGCGACCGGTGTGGTCGGTAGCGACCGGTGTGATCGCAGTGATGGTGATCGGTGTGATCAAGTACAAAGAAATAAAGAAAAGAAGGAGCGGTTTGGCTCTGGGAAAAGTATCAAGTTCATCGTGTGTTCTCAGACATGGTCATAACCAAGTTACGACCACGACGAGTAGAGAATCGTAGATATGGTCGTAAACGACTTACGACCACGGTGATCGAGCGAAGGTGTCCACAGGAGCGACGACAGTGAAGAGAACGGAGGTTTTCGCAGGTGCTGAAGACGTGGTCGTAAAGGAGTTACGATCATGATCACGCAGCAGGAAGACATGGTCGTAAGGGTTATGAAAACAGCAGTTGACAGAATCACTACGTGGTCGTAAGGAGCTACGACTATGGTGATCGACTGTGGTCGAAGGAAGTGCACACAACGGTGGTGAATGTGGTTGTAACTTCACCTGAAGTTTACGACTACGTTGTCGGAGCAGCGAGGCATGATCAATGTGGTCTAACGACTGTCAGCGTGGTCGGTGAACCAGCAGAGCGGTCGTAATGACACAGGCGGTGGTCATAGCCTCTTCAACGTGGTTGTACAGCTTCAGGAGGTGGTCGTAGTGACTAGAAGGTGGTTGTAAAGATCCTGGGAATAGTTGGGAAGACTGTATCAAGTGGTATCAAAGTAAGGGTGAAGCACCAACTAGGAGGCATGGGAGACGCTGCATACGATGCACGAGGGTGGTGATCGCGTGGAGGAGGTGCACATGGTCCAAGAGAGAGGAGCAGGAGGCTCAGGTAACGGCGAAGCCAAGGTGGCTGTGGGAGCAGGTGCTCCAACCCAAGCAGGCATACATGGAAGGACGGTTCGGTCCAGGTGCGAGACGCGGCAAGCGTCAGATTGTGCAAGGCTTAGGATGGAGCAATCACAGGCAGTAGAGCGGTGATGGCTCAGGCACACAGGAGTGTAGGAAGAAGCGGAAGCAAGAGAGAAGATCGGCATGATCAAGAGGGAAAACAAGATTAAGGAGGTGATTGTTAGAGTTTGTAATCTTGTTTTCAGTTTAGAGGTCAAAGTCGTAAGTCGTAAGTCGTAGTCAAGTCAAAAGTTGTGGTTGTAACAAAGTCGGAAGTCTGTGTCCGAGTTTAAGTCATGTACAAGTACGACTTTGTCGTAGTCGGAGTTTGAGTCGTAGTCAAGTCCGCTTCATAGTCATATAGTCGGGTATAAAAGGCAGAGCCATTGTACCGAGAGGGATACACCGAGTTGAGACGATGTAGTCGAGAGGAGGTGCCGAGCAGAGGGCAACCAGCGTGGTCGTAGGCGGTCGGCGTGACCGCAGAGCAGAGAGTGACCGGCGTGGTCGTAGGCGGTCAACGTGATCGCAGAGCAAGAGGCGACCGGTGTGGTCGGAGGTGATCAGTGTGATCGTAGAGGAGAGAGGTGGCCGGTGTGGTCGGTAGCGATTGGTGTGATCGCAGTGATGGTTTAATGTGTTCGATCAGGTGAAAAATATTAGTCTTTGTAATTCACACCACAACAATTATTTAGGGGATCCACATAGAAGGTAGAATTATAGCATGCACATGCATATGCAGAAAATAACTGTACTTTTTTATCAACACACATATATCTCCGTGAAGAGGTATCCAAATATATAGATAGATACCAAGACTTTTATCTTGTAGCTATATATAGGCTACATAATAATCTAGTTGCAACGTAGTGGCCGAAGTGTCGTGGTCGAAGCCATAGTCGAAGCGCCGTGGTCAAAGTTATGGTCGAAGATGAATGCGTCGTCGAAGTCAAAGGCATGGTCAAAGCGCTGTGGTCGAGGCACCACGGTCGGCACCATAGATAAGGGCTATGGCCGAAGTCGAAGCCATGGTTAAAGTCGAAGGTGTGGTCGAGGGGCACCGTAGTGAAGTCGAAGCCGTGGTTGAAGTCGAAGCCATGGTCAAGACGTTGTCATTGGGGCCATGGTCGAAGTTGAAGGTGTGGTCGAGGCCGTGGTCGAGGCCGTGGTCGAAGTCAAAGCCGCGGTCGAAGTCGAAGCCACGGTCGAAGTCGAAGGCATGATTGAAATCATGTTTGAAGTTGAAGCTGTGGTCGAGGCGCCATGGTCAATGGCGTGGTCGAAGGACCGTGGTCGGCAACGTGGTACAAGGGCTATGATCGAAGTCGAAGCCATAGTCGAGGGCATCGTTGAATGGTCATGGTTGAAGTCCAAGGCATGGTCGACACGCTGTGGTCGAAGGGCCGTCGTCTAAGTCAACGCCGTGGTCAAGGCTGTGGTCAAAGTTTATGCTGTCATGGTCGAAGTCGAAGGTATGGTCGAAGTTGATGCCGTCACGGTCGAAGTCAAAGGTATGGTCAAAGTTGATACTGTCGCGGTCAAAGTCGAAGGCATGGTCGAAGTTGATGCCATCACGATCGAAGTCGAAGGTGGGGTTGACGTCGAAGGCATCTTGACGTCGTGGTCGGCTCCATGGTTGAGGCGTCGTGGTTGACATCAAATCTATGGTCAAGGTGTTGTCGTTGGTGCCGTGGTCGATGGGTGTGTCGATGTCGACGGCGTGGTCAATGACATGGTCGACATCAAAGGCACGGTCGAAGTCGATGGCATGGTCGAAGACGTGGTCAAAGTCGAAGCCGTGGACAACGCCGTGGTCGAGGGCGTGGTCGATGTCGAAGGTGTGGTCGATGTTGTGGTCGAGGCCGCAATTGATGTTGACAGCATGATCAAAGTCGAAGCCGTGGTCGAAGGGTCGTGGTCAAATAGGTGTGGTCCAAGGGCCATGGTCAAAGTTGAAGGTTTGGTCGAAGGCATGGCTGAAGTCGAGGCCTTGGTCGAGGCCATAGTTGAGGCGCCATGGTCGTAGGGCCATGATCGAACTCAAAGCTGCAGTTGAAGTCAAAGGCGTCATTGACGTCAAAGGCGTGGTCGAAGTCAAAGGTTTGATCGAAGTTGAAGGCGTGGCCGGCGCCGTGGTTGAGGTCATGGTCAAAGTCAAAGTCACGATCGAAGTCCAAGCCACGGTCGAAGTCATGGTCGATGCCGTGGTTGAGGTCATGGTCACCGCGGTCGACATCGAAGTTGCAATCAAAGTTGATGTCGTGGTCAAAGGCGTGGTCGAAACCGTGGTTGAAATCAAAGTAGTGGTCAGAGTCAATGTCGTCGAGGTGCCGTGGTCGACGCGCTGTGGTCGAAGTCAAAGCTGTGGTCGAAATCCAAGGCGTGGTCGACGCTATGGTCGAATGGGCGTGGTCGAAGGGTCGTGGCTGAATGGGCGTAGCTAAAGGGCCGTGGCCAAAGGGACGTGGCCGAAGGGTCGTGGTCGAAGTTGAAGGCGTGGTTGGTGCTCTGGTTGGTGGTGTGGTCGAAGTGCCGTGGTCGAAGTATAAATAGCTGTAAAGCAATGTTTACTTTAAGAAACGTGGCATGTTCACAAAATTCTAGAACAAAGGTCACTGAATCTAATTTACCTATTCGATAATGGAAGCAATACTAAAAACGATAAAGAAATAAGATGGGTACTATTGGCCTCGTTCCTAAATAGGAGATCACTTGAAAAACTTGAGGGATGAGATTGCGAAAATATCTGATCAGAAAGGAACATTTTTTGATGAGCTGGCCTTTTTCTTGTGTCTTGACAAACTGAAATTTATGTGGGTTGGAAATCACCTGTGGGAAGTATGAAGGCATATCCAATCTGTTCTTGTTCCCTGGATAGCGAAGGAAAACAATCTAAACTGAGTATAGAGGCAATATTGACACGGGGAACTAAGGGAACAATTAATAAAGATAACAATGTAAATACTATGAAAAACATCTAATCTAGTGAGATAAGAGCATAGATAAGATGCTAAAGCGCACAAGATGAAATGAAAGCAGCTCAAATAAAGTTGTAGCAAACTAATGTTGCCATGGAGAAACAATGGTCTGTAGCATATGAACAATGAAAATAGAAAATAAGTTCAATCTTAATTAGACAACATATGATCTGATCAGCAAGCACCAAAACAATTTTTAGGGACACAACTTCCTGTTATGGGAACCGAAAAGATCTTAAAGGCGTGATGGCATTAAGTCCATCATGAAAACACTATAATCACCCCTAGCGCAAAGCACTTAAGATTTGGAATTCTAACTACACAACGAAGGGGAATGTTAGTTGATCTGTCTGTCAAAAAACAAGTGATTGGATAAAGTAAAAGCAAGTAAACACAAAAAAGACATGTAATACTCTCTCCTTGAAGTATTTTGTATAATTTTGAGTCATACAATAAGCGAGGCTGGTTTGTCTTCATATTTGGCTGGACAAAACATCAGGATCATGATGGTAGTAAGTCCATCACGAAATCATTGTAATCACCCTCTAGGCTAAAGCACTTAACATTTGTAATTTCAATAGTAGAACGAAGGGCCACTACGACTATGGCCACTACAACCACTGCTACTACCTACTACGACCACGGCCGTGGTTAAAGTGACCATGGTCGTAGCAGCTGTTGGAAATATGCCCTAGAGGCAATCATAGAGATGATGATATTTCGTTGTATCCATGATTTAATAAATGTTCCTTGAATATTGCCTTTGTATTGATTAACAAGTATGTGACTTGTTTGTGAAACTCTTTACTTGTATGGTTATTCTAAAGTTGTCCCTAGTCGAAGTTCATATGTGGTCACACGTGAATAATGGATTAGCACATGTATCGGTTGATGACCATGTTTCACAGGTCATAGACATGGAGATGTCAAACCAATAATGTGGACACATGTTTAGAACATGGGGTTGGACCGACCCAACATGAGACATAACAATTATACTTATGGTTCTCTCTCTACACAATGTGTACGCCTTGTCCTTAGACCTGAGATTGTCGCATGTACTTGAGATGTGAATCGACCTACTTAGGGGCTATCAAACGCTGCTCCGTAACTGGGTAGTTATAAAGGTAGCTTTCGGGTTTGTCATGAAGCATGCTGCGAGGCATGGTCAGTCGAGATGGGATTTGCCCCTCTCTACCTGAGAGAGATATCTCTGGGCCCCTCGAGTGATCGGATCCAGAAATGCATGGCCATGCTACTTAAGGTTAAGAGTTAACCTAGTAAGGGATTCCGGATCACAGGATCGAGAAAGAGTGGTCAGCTTGGAGCTCGACCAAATATCGTGAGGCAAAGGGATTGGCATGTACATAAAGTTGTGATGGTTCGTTCGATATGATCTTTATGTATGTTTAGGAGTTGGCACGTCTTGCTAGAGGCCGCTACCAACTATTGACCGAGTAGGTAAACTCGTGTCATGTCTAAACATACGTGAACCCATAGGGTCACACACTTAAGGGCTGAAGCCTAATTCGGATTGGATCCGGGTTGGACTGGGTATTGAGTCCTAATGGGCCTCCATTCGCTGAAGCCCATTATAAGGACGTCTATAAAAGGAGGGCTAGGGCGCACAGGGTTGGGAGAATTTTTTCGTGACCTCCTCAAACCCTGGCCGCCACCCCTCCCACGCCCTGGGCGCTCGCTCGGATCTAGTAATCCGGCGTGCGTCGCTTCCTCCCGTACGTGTGGATACCTTTTGGCGGCGCTGCATCTGTAGCGTTTGGACGAACCGCAAGAGAGGAGTTGTACGTTGGACGCCGCGACGAGGACGAGGAAGTAGTACGACTACTCTGCCCCGACGTGCTGCATCGACGTAGTACGACTACTCTGCCCCGACGTGCTGCATCAATTCCGCACCTGCGCGTCTAGTGGTAATTCCGTGATCTATAACTGCAGTGATCTTGGTTTACGGGCATAATTTTTATTAATTTGCGCTAGCGTAGCCTACCCGTAGTCCTTCAGCAGCGTGGTACGCCTGGAAGAGCCGTTGCACGATGGTGCCCTTCGGCTACTACTCCTTGCGCGGCACCACCTGTCTTCTCTTCTGGTGATGGCTCCCATAGGGCCCATCGGCGACTCCCCAACGTAGAAGTGTTGGATCCGGCCGAATCTAAGAGAGACGGTCTGGATCTGGTCGCCTCTCATGAACTCGAAGGCACCGAGACACAGGCGAGCGCGAAGGAAGTCCCAGAGGCAAAAAGATGGCTCGAGAAGGCCCTCTAAAGAAGGCATATAATGCCTGGAAGAGACGCCACACGACGTTGCCCTCCGGCTGCACCGCCTACTCGCACAGAACTAGCTGTCTCCTCTTCCGGTGGTGGCTTTGGTGGGGCTCATCGGTGACTCCCCAACGTAGAAGTCTTGGATCTAGCTGGATCTAAGAGAGACGGTTTGGATCTGACCGTCTCTCCGCAGCACCGCCTCCGATGACCCATTAGCCCTCGACAGTTATCAGACTATTGCTCGCTGCTGTTTTCGAATGCCCTTGGAGAAACTTTCTTTGACTGCGTCGCTTTGGGCGTACTAGCACCGGCGGTGGACGGGGGCGCGCACGCCGCGATGATGGGGCTAGGGTTCAGGGGCTGCGCGGTGGTCGGCGACGGGTATGGAGAAGGAGATGGGGAGGATGCGAGGGCAAGAAAAAGTGGAGGATGCGAGAGAGCGGTGAGACAGGGCAGAGCAAGTGATAGAGATAAAAGGGAGTGTGTGTCACAGACAGGCAAGTGGGACGAACTGAGCCACGCAGGGCGAGTTAACAGCGAGCGGGTTGTGCGGGCAAAGCCAGCATCGCATAGGTGGACGGTGGGGATCTAGCCGTTCGCGTGATCGGACGGGATTGAGTAAAACAGGGACGTGGACGTCTAAGAAGCAAGGAATGACGTGGATGGCCTGAGCGCTAGCGAATTCCTCCAGGTTTAGTAGATTTATGATTTGTGCTACAGAGTACTACCGATGTGGAGATCGCACGTTGGATCCAACATTTGCTTATGAATACATTGCAAAAATAACCCAAAGAAAAACGGTAGCAATCAAACATGAATATAGATGGCACCATTGTTTCATGAAATCAACTTTTACGGTTGCTAAGTCACCAACTAGGGTTGTTATGGACTCCGAAAGAGGCCTAATTGATTGTGACATACTAATTTCGGATATCATATCAATAATCAAAACAAAGAATCTCATAGGGCCTATTTGGCAACGACTGCGGCTTATGGTTTTTGGCTGAAATTTTTGAATTTTGGCTGTTTACGATACAGATTATGGAGAAAGATACTCACTTGCGATTTTGGATAGTACAGATATTGGGCTTTTAATGTGTATATCATTTAACTTATAGATCTCATCTTAAAAAAATACTCTGTTTAAAAGTTAAATACTATAGTAAAAATCAAAAACCACCGGGAGGAACAGACCCATAGTTTCGTATGGTCCCGCTCGTCCAATTCTGAGATTTGTACGATAATCAACGGCATCCGATTGCCTGATCCCAAGAAAACCTACGGCGCGTATTCTCCGTGACTTAGCTTCTCTAAGCCATCCATCGCCCAGATGAACGGTCGAGATCATTCTAGTTTTTTTTAGTTTTGATTTTTAGTTTCATCTTTTTCTAGCCTTTTTCTTTTTTTATATTTTTTTATATTATCTGTGTTAAAATAATCTATTTTTAAAATAGGTTATTTTAACACAGATAATATAAAGAAATATAAAAAAAAGAAAAAGCTAGAAAAAGATGAAAATAAAAAACTAAAAACTAAAAATCAGAACTAAAAAAAAATAGAATGATCTGGACCGTTCATCTGGATGATAGAAGCTAACTTAGCTTTCTAAGTCAGAGAATCCCGCTCGGAAAACCTATCGCTAAACGGACCGCAGCAACCTTACCCCACACGTTTCCGAACCACAAAACCGCAACAAACCCAACCCAAACCCTCTCCTCCCCCTCCTCCCGCCGCCACCCGCGAACCCTAAAAGCCCTAGCCCTAGCCCACGCCACCGGGAGAGCAGCCATGGCGGAGCACGACCTGACGGCGCGCATGGCGGCGCAGCTGGACCGCCATCTGGTGTTCCCGCTGCTGGAGTTCCTGCAGGAGCGGCAGCTCCACGCGGACGACGAGATCCTCGAGGCCAAGATCCACCTCCTTAGCGGCACCAACATGGTCGATTACGCCATGGATATCCACAAGTCGCTCCACGCCACTGAAGACGTCCCCGCCGACATGGTCGCCCGCCGCGCCGAGGTCGTCGCCAGGCTCAGGTCCCTCGAGGTGGCCGCCGCCCCTCTCGTCGCCTTCCTCAGCAACGCGAGCCTCGTGCAGGAGCTTAGGCCCGACAAGCAGTACAACATCCACATGCTCCAAGAGCGCTTCCAGGTCCGTGATCTACGATATTCCTTCCACCTTCCTTTGGTTTTGACCCTATACTGATGATTTCGGCCGTCGAGTATGCAGATTGCGGCTATTGATTTAGTCGGATTTGGTAGAATTCGAGGCTCTTGGTGATGCAACGCGTGGTTTCGAAGATAGGAGTGTGTTGCGAGTTGTTTGATTTGCTCCTAGTCCGTTTATTTGGGCAATGGTTGGTAGTGCCTGTCAACTGTGACGTTAGGTTTGTGGTGTGGTTCATGTAGGATGAGCCTGAGCTGTTTAGCAGTTGGTTTAGGTTTCTGTTTGCCTTGAAAAAGATTGTCAAAATTGGTATTACTTTGACGGAAAATAGATCTTTGGGACTAGGTGATGTTAGACGTGGTGCATATAATTAGCACGGGATTTGATTTTTAGTTTTGAGCGTATGTTCTTTCCTTTGCTATGTTGTGAGAGATTCTTGATTCAGTTGGCTTATTGGTTTTTGAGTTTTCAGGTGTTGCAAGCTGGGTGGTTTTCAAGTTAGTACTGTGTTGGGGGGTGTTAGATCTGTGTGTGAGCAATGATGGGTCAAATGTGGTTACATTAGTGAAACCACATGTAGCGAGTGCCTTTTGTTAGCTGTGTGGATATGTTCACTGTTCATTTCGATTTGCGGCTGGTCACATTAGGATTATGAGATTGATTTAGCTTGGTGGGATCCATAGTTCAGAATTTGAGGTATTGGGGTGTAGGTCCCTGAAATTGTGGACATGTGTAATGCCTAGTAGCTTGTGCGAGGTTTGTTCAGAGATTTGTGAAAACAATCTTTCTGTGGATTGTGTGTCTAGAATGATTGAAAATCGTCTTTTAAGTTTGGTGAATGTGCTAATTAGATTGGGCAGGATTGTGATGTAGGTTTTGCATACATGCAACTAAGTGAGGAACAACTCAGAGCTTTCCTCTTTGCTTTTATTGTTACTTGTTAAGGAAATAACTAATATTATTATTTAGAAGAATTGTTGAAGCTCTGTGCATAATAACTAAGATTAGAATTTGGAAGAATTTTGAATCTCTGACCATAATAAGTAAGATTGGAATTCAGTAGAAATGTTGGAAGGTGGGCACATTGTATTGTTATGGGCCTATGGCATGTTATTTTGCTAACTAACTAATTGAATTCTTGTTAACAATGCAGATTGGTCCTGATCAGCTTGAAGCTCTTTATCAGTATGCTAAATTTCAGTTTGAGTGTGGGAACTACTCAGGGGCTGCTGATTACCTGTATCAGTATCGTGCTTTGTGCACAAACAGTGAGAGGAGCTTGAGTGCCCTGTGGGGAAAGCTGGCGGCAGAGATTTTGATGCAGAACTGGGATGTTGCACTGGAGGAGCTCAATCGGTTGAAGGAGATTATTGATTCAAAGGTTTGCTCTCAATGCTTCATGATGTGTCCCTTCTTGTTAGCATATTTTATATAACTAATTATGTTTCTTTGTTTTTTTTGCAGAACTTCTCATCACCTTTAAATCAGCTCCAGAATAGGATATGGCTGATGCATTGGAGTCTCTTTATCTTCTTTAACCATGAAAATGGCAGAAATGGGATCATTGATCTGTTCTTCCAGGACAGGTCTGTCTTTTAAAAGATCAGAATGACTTAGTTCTCACCCCTTATATTGTTACAGCTTTTAGTAAATAGTTGAATAAGCAATGCCATTAGAAAAATCACCATATAAATGATGTGTTATCCCTAGTATGATATTGATGATTTCTTTCATTGTTTAAAGTTGAATATAGAAGCCTACCATTCTGCTAACTAACCAATCAGTATTTGTTTATTTTTCATTTGGGCGATTTGTTGCTCTGAAATATGATTGGGTGCTATCCATAGGAACAGTTTGTTGTTCACAAATGGTTTTGAAATAGGTTGTTTGGGAAATTCGAATTTGCCTACAAATCTATTCTTTCATGTCGTCTTATCCAGTTCAACTAAAACTAGTTTTTCTTTGATGTCAAGGTTATAGCGGCCAATTTTCTAACTCATACTTCTTTTTTTTCCAGGTATTTGAATGCTATTCAGACGAATGCACACCATCTTCTGAGATACGTTGCTACTGCTGTGGTTGTGAACAAAAGGAGACGGAATATGCTTAAAGAGTTGATTAAAGTCATTCAGCAGGAGCAGCATTCCTACAAGGATCCCATAACTGAATTCCTGGAATGCTTGTATGTCAACTATGATTTTGATGGTGCACAACAGAAACTCATGGAGTGTGAGCAGGTAAATTAAAGAGGCTTTTCCAACAATATTCATGGCTGATTTTGATGGTTCATCCTATTTAATGAGCTTCATGTATACTTGTTGAAATATTGAAAAGCTTGAAAGACAATGTATTACCTTTTCTTTCGTTGGAAAAACCTCCTTTTGCATTATGAGTACTCAACTGCTAATGCTTTCATATGATATCTGACTAAAATGTTTTGTGTTCAACAAGTCAAAGTTTATTTACTGCGGCCTTAGATGTATCATATGTATGCAGTAATTTTTCAGTTGGCAGTTTGCTTATGGTTGTTACTGTGTATCCTACATTTCCTCTTAGATGATAGAGTGCTTATCTCAGTTATCGTACTTAGTTGTCTGTTTTATGAAATTGTAGACAACGAGACATGACATATGGCAGCATTGTTTTGTCAATAATGATCATACTATCATGTTACAGAACTTGTGTCTTATTTTTTTGTTTGACTGGCTGCCTTTCTAGGTTATATTGAATGATCCTTTTCTGGGAAAGCGCATTGAAGACGGAAGTTTCATCACTGTTCCTTTGAGAGATGAATTCCTTGAAAATGCTCGTCTGTTTATTTTCGAGACCTACTGCCGTATTCATCGTTGCATCGATATCAGGTGGGTGTTTCTGGCTTTCTGCTCATTTTCTAACGAACAATGGAATTTTAGTTACAATGACAAATTGAAGGAAGTGCAATTGTAAAGCATCAAATCACTAAGGCTTTCATACACTTTCTAGTTATGTTCTGCTTGTCACACTGCTGGTTCTGTGCCTGCCATTTGCTTGAACTATTCTTCGTTTAGTATATAGCTAGGTGTTCCATGCTATATTTTTAACTCCATTATTAACGTCAACAAAACTGTGATGTCTTACTGATAGTAATTATTGTTGCATCCTCATGTATCTGCTGCCATCCCTTCAGTTTGCAGACCATGAATTAGCTTGTTAACTAAACCTGTTAAGAACAATTTTTAACTAAGTGTAGCATTCTCAGTGTTCAAAACTTGCAATAACCATTCAGTTTAGGAGCAATAACTATTCTCATTATGTTTTATAAACTTGCAATAACTTCATATTGTATGGACCATATAGGAACTCAATTGTTGACAAATCTAAGATGTTCTTCTGATGTTTTGCATTGGGCAGCATGCTTGGGAAGAAGCTGAACATGACCTCCGATGAGGCGGAATTGTGGATAATGAACTTGGTTAGGAGTTCAAAACTGGATGCCAAGATTGATTCAGTGTCGGGAACTCTTATCATGACGACCAATCATGTTAATGTGTAAGTTGCTTCATCCATACATACTGAACCATATGCCAATTTATATTCTTTTTTATTTATACATCCAAGTTTTGGTCGATTTGAAGATCTCACCTACATGGTTGTACTAGTTTAACAGTGTGATCTGGTCTAATATCGTTTGTTTATAGCTAGAACAGTAATATGTCTGTGTGGTTCATTTATGGAGGAAAACAATCTTTTGCAGCCATGAGCAGATTGTCGAAAGCTTGAAGAATCTTAACATGCGGACCTACATGCTTGCAAAGAATATTGTGGAGCCAGCTCAAGCAGCACAGCAGGCAGCTCGGTGAGATGAGCAGAGAATCTACAGTTTTGATGCGACAAAGGTTACTTTTTTTTAGTAGAGAGCGCATTGTAAACTTTGGAGCTTTGTTGTTTGGCTCCGTTAGTACTTGAATTACCCAGGAGGTGCTTCGTAGTTCGCTACAGCTTATGCTGACGTTTAAGATATTCTGCACTTGGAATTTTATGACTGAAGTTAATCCTTTTTATATTTTTAGTAGCACAATCACGCAACCGATTTTAGTATCTCTGCTTCTTGCAAAGTGCCAACGTCCGTACGCCTACTTGGACACAAGAACTGGAACATCACCCAAGCAGCTTCGCATTTCCATTAATCCCACCTTGATTGAAGATCTCCTGCGTACGCATCAAAGCCCAAAGCTGAATCCAGTGAAAATATATATATAAAAAATTCACCTGGTTGGGATGAAATGGCCACAGTTTCTCAATGTGAGCTCTGCATCAAGTACGCCAAGCCCCCAACACAACGCAGCGCAGCTAGGACAAAAACATGCAAATTATGTCTCCTGTCTGCTTACTTTTAACTTAAGAAAACGAGCTAGGGCCCAAAAAAAAAAAAAAACAACGGGTGCGACCACTGCCATCGTAAATTCGAGCATGACGCTGGACAAGATGCTGTGCGTCATGGAACTCATGCGACTACCTGTATATATTCCCGACAAGGCATGATCGGAAAGTTGATTCCATTATGTTGCACGCGTATGGAGCACTTCACCTGCGTCCATGCTGATGCTCTCTTTCCAGATCATCAAGTGACCAGGGTAATTAGGGAGTCTAATCCTTTTCGTTTGGAGTTAGGCACCAATCCCTGAATCATTGGCCAGTGTACGTGCAGTGTCTGCGTGGTGAAGCTATAAGAAGTGCAGAGCGACAACCAGGAAAACATGAAGTGCAATATTTGCTTCGCCACCGAACACTGGATTCTTGATCGCAGAAAAGACATGTCGCCAATGTTGGTATGTTGTGCTTTAAAAGCCTTGCGAAAGTCCATACTTAGCGTTTGAGGACCAGCCAAGTGAACAGCTTAGCTTTGAGGGGGGCTGCACTTTTCCATAATTCATTGGCACAAGAGAATTGAACAGAACCATGAAAAAGGGCTTTGTAAGCCGATTTGGGAGAGTAGATCCCGCCGGCTGACGAGCGCCAAATGATGTCGTCTGTGGCCCCTTCTTGTAAATGTACTTGGCTTATAGCTGAGCACAGCGTAAAGAATTCGCGAAAGGCTTGCATGGTGAAGGGACCTTGTAAATCTTTCATCCAACTTCAGTTGTGTGGTGCCTCCTTTACCAGAGTCCTTTTTTTTGCAAGATTTCTTCACTTTTTCCCAAATTGTCAGGGCTAGGTCACAAATTCCTTGGCCTTGAAGACATCTGTTGGTCCAAAAAATAGTTGAGTTGCCATCCCTTATTTGAGTGAATGTTGACGTGTAAAAGAAGTTCTCAGTTGCAATATCTTCCAGCACTCGAACGCCATGCCATAATCGCCCTAGATCAGTGCGCGCCATTCATTCCCAACGTGAGCGAAATGTAATGCCGACGAGCTTGAGGTCTGGGATGGCAAGTCCTCCATACTCGTATGGATGGCAAGTTTGCTGCCAGCTTACCAGGCACTTTCCTGCCGTGGACAGACTGTCTCCGGTCCAAAGAAAAGATCTATGCTTCTTGTCGATGGCTTTGATTGCCCAAGCAGGGAATGCCAGTGTAAGAAGACGGTAGATAACCATGGAAGTCATGACCGATTTGACGATGATAAGCCCCCGTGCCGTTGAAGGCAGTTTGGCTTTCCAATTAGGTAAGAGCAAGGCTAATAATACAACCTTCAGCTGGCTGTATGGATACTTACATTCCACTTATCAGCCCATTCATATAGTAGTTTACAGCCAGCTGAAGGCTCATGACCCACCCCTTTCTCTCACAAAGTTTCTTGGTTCTTGTGCTTCAGCTGGCTGTAAACTTACAGCCCACCTCTCTTCTCTCTCCTCCACCTCAGCATACAGCCTACTAACAGCCTCTTAGAGCAAGTACAATAATGGTCTTATAGCCAAGCTAGTCAGCATTTTTGCTGATGTGGAGGAGAGAAGAGAGGAGAGAGATGAGAGCTTGGCTCTCATGCAAGCAACAAGCTGGGCACGGGAGCATATGCAGTGGTGGGCCAAGATAATAAATGTATGTGAGGAGGAATAGGAAAGAGAATGTGAGACACGGTACCACATAATAATAAAAAAACCTTTTGTAGACAAATTATTGTATAACTTGGCTCTTATAACTTGACTTATAGCCAAGCACTTGGCTCTATTATTGAACTTGCTCTTATTATACTTGCTCTAAGGTAGCATGTATTTTGTCAACGTACAGTTGAAGACCCTGCCTCCTTAGCTTTCCGGCTGACAGTGGCATTCCCAAGTATTTGATGGGGGAAGGTTTCAATATTGCACCTGAAAAACTATTGTGCAGTCCGAAGCTCATCTTGCGTGTAGCAGATTGGAGTTGAAGACGATTTGAGCATGTTCGGCCTGAGTTCTGAAACTGCCCCACATGCTATGATGCTAAGCACAGGCCAATCACAACCTCCAGAACTGAAATCAATAGAAAGTAGAAAAATTTGCAGTCAGTTTTTTTAGAAAAGCGAAGAAGCTCTGAACCCCTTCACAGGCCTCCCGTTGCATTTTCAAAAAAGATTACAGAAGCATTTTTCTCCTCAATTTATTTATTCATGGCAAAATAATAAGTAGCACAGGTCTAATTTAATAAATCAAATCCTTACCGTAGTTTAACGATATTGCAGATACGTTCCTGTCGCCTCCCAATCCCATGATTTGGATCAAGAAACAGATCGCATGCCATGGGAGCAGGAAAGTGGCCAGGATCGCATCCCATGATTGCTAAGAGCTTTTGCCTGAACAGTGAACACCATGCTGGGAGTATATATGGTGCTACTTCTACAGCATTCATGATGCAATTTGGATGATAAAAAGTTTATCAGGGGCGGGGGCCACGTATTCAATGTTGGTTTTGTGAGTTCATTTTGACATTTGAATCACTTTTTCAGCCTTTCGTTTGAGTTTTCAGTGCACGGCATTTAGAGTTGGTATCTTTTTTTTTCTGAAACTTGTTACCCCAGCAATTTAAAACATCAATTATAATTAATGTACTTGCAAATATAATTGTAACTATAGAATATGTTATTACATCAGTTACTCCAAAATACAAAGTTTGGAACAATTTTTGTTCTTGCAAATGTGCCTTTTTGCTTAGGGGATTTTTTTATCTACCTTTGATTTACACATGAAAGATGGACATCGATATTAAAATCCTATTGTTTACAATGAAATTGTTCAACATTGATCCTTGAGAATCGACTGTTCATGATACAATTCATGCCGTACTCCTGTAGGGGTAAGTAATCGTCTGCCTCACGTCACTCCTTAACACACTCTAAGCTATAGACTAAGTTCAGGGGAATCCCCATCACTATAACCCCTATACGTGACGGAGCATCTCCCTCTTGGAACTCCTAGAAGTACTTTTGGAAGGACGCTCCTAGGTACTGAAGTAACCTCCCGAGAAGTAACACGTGCTCCCCCCGCACTCGGTCAGGTGGAAGGCTAAAATGGGCCATCTTGCAAAACTGGTGGGTCTATGTTAGTATGGGTATCACTTTAAGAAAGATAAGCTGTTAACATAATAATTTTGAGACAAGAGTAGAACAAAAATTGACATGAGGACAAGAATTAATAAAGTAATTAGTGCCATATAGAAGTGAGAAGATCCCACTAAAGCTCTACAACAGTGTCTACATTATTAGTGTGGCCCTACTTATTGCTCTGATACCACCTGTGATGCCCCGTGTCATTACCCTGTCACTAATCACACTTAAGAAATAGATTATTATTTGTTTGCTCAGCAGAACACTACTCTAATGAATAATAAGCCTTACTAGAGTCACGCAGTAGAATAATAATGTAGATATTATATCTTTATTACAGTAGTTACCAAGTATGGCTATGGTCTTTAATACAATTATTTCAATATAGGAGATGCGGGACAAATACCCCTCTCTCACTTGCTCTGCTTAGCGGGACGCCTACTCGTCCCAACCACCGTATAGGGTGTCCACCTCACCCTGGTCCTCATAACAATCGCCCTCATCCCCTACAGCCACGTCGGTACCTGTGAGCCCTTCATCCTTCTCGGGATAATCCTCGGTCAGACTAGAGTCTAACAAAGGAAGATAATAGCAAAAGTGAGTACTAGTGTACTTAGCAAGCATTAGTAGCAAAATGCATTGTATGACTCTTCTCTATTCGTTATCACATTTCCTAACTCATATTTGATTCTAGAAACTAGTTTATCAAATTAAGTGGCAAATTTTAATTTAGGGAAAGACTACTCTTCACTCGGAGAGAAAAAAGATCCCTAGTGATCCCTATAGGCTCCAATCCAAGAGACATGCATGGATTTATGATTTTATTATGCACTACGCAGTGCCAAGTTCAAAGTACAGAACATTTTTAAGCTATGTTATTAAATCTCTACCCATCTATTTTTCCACTGGTGTCCTGAGACGCTCACTCGACACCCACATACTTCAAATAGCATTGGTTGGGCTAGCTATCTCTTCACCCAACACTCCATCTGTGCTAATATATGTGCCTGGGAATCCCTCACATCCGGACTTGCATTATTGGTCCTGAGTTCCTCCATCACCACTCACACTTATAATACTTACTCGTTGTGGAGAGGGTATTAACGTAACAGGGTAGCATTTTCTGCTGGTTGAAAACGAGAAAATGGCTAGCACTTAATTACGGCCTCCTTTTTGAGTGAGAGTTTTGTGATCCTTTTGTTCTATCCATATGTAAAGGGTCCTACTTGCCCTCTCTTTCCTATTAAATACTCTTGTAGCCCAACTGCTCTTCTCAGCTAGACTACACTCTTTTCTCATATCTCATCTCTTTTATCTGATTTGGCTTTGAAATAAAGTTTTAATGCATGTATACAACAGATGATACGGAATGTAGTTTATATATATAGTAGTAGTAAGCTTTGACGTCAACTGCGACTAGGTCTACTACTGTCTCGGCCTGAGCCAACTCGCCTTCTGCATTTAACAGGCATACACGCGACTTAATAAAATACTTAATTAAGATATTTATAAATTTTATAAGATCTCCCCCCATGTTGGTGGATTTCTAGCCGGTTTCATCTACCCCAAAATTTTCAGGTTGTCTTGAGGAGGTCAGCTTTTCCTTAGGTTCTTCCCTTACTCCTTCCCTTGGGTCAGCTTACTATTCACTTGGCCTACTGAACCCACTAGTGCTACACACTCATTGCACACGGCCATGCACGCATGGCCTATGCATACACGGCCCACTCACACATGGCCCGGCTACACACGCATAGCCCGGTCACACACGCATGGCCTAGCCACACGCGCACTCAACACACCACACGCACTCAACACTCACATGCAGTCAGCACTCACGCACGGCTTCAACACACCACACACGGTTCCACACCAACACCGCCTTCTCTCCTCCTTTCTTCCTCCCAGGGTCTCCTTCCTCGCCTCTCTAATCTAGTGGCTGCTGCTCACTCTTAACCCCTCCTCCTTGGTGTGGCACATTCCCCAGCACTTTCACCAGATCGACTCGGTGCTCCACTTCCTCTTGGCTTGCCTCTCGATTCACCGCCTCCTCTCGGCTTGGATCTAGCCAATCCACCTCCTCTCGAGTCGCCTCTCATCAAATCTATGGCTACCGCCACCTCTCCTCACCGGATCTATGGCTAAGGGTTTTGGCTAATTTGGGCCTTTGTGGGTTGACTTGGTTACTAACTTACTCTGGTGGTCCTTGGGCTCTTATGGCTCCCCAATGGTGAGGTTGGGGAAGGAGCACTGCCGCTTTCCCCTTAGTTGGCTTCTACTGGCTCCGTCGTCGACTTCCTCACCATACCCGGCTTTCTCATCCTCCTCCGCTCCCATGGCGGCTGTCGCCGGTTTGAGGTGGCTCTAGAGTTGGGCTCAGTTTCGGTTGAACACCATGGTTTCGGTGGCCCTCATGCTGGCTACAGTTCGTTAGTTCACCACTACTTGACTTCTTCTCTAGGATGTTTCAACCCTTTTCCCTTTGTTACTTTTATGCATCTTTATTTTAGTTTTTTTTGCTTTGGTTCTATTCCATACCACACCCGGTGTTGGGAGGGCCTACGGATGCTATTGTGACTGGACTCGGTAAGGGGGGTTTTTGCGCTAGGAAGCACACTCCCCCTATCCAAGGGTGCACGTGGCTTCTATGAGTTTGCCACCGGTGGTGTGGTAGCCACCAGTTGGGTGAGGTGGTTTCCTCCTTCTCGGTCATCTTGCCTAGCCGGTTGTGCTGAGGTGTGGTGCGTGTCGTGTGTTGTGCCTTGTTGTAGGACCAAATGGGATGGTAAGGGATGTGGGAGGGAATGTGGACCTATTTGTTGTCGAGCTTAGAATGGCAAAGATGCTGGAGACGATCATGGTGTGGTCCTCATGTGGGCAAAGATGTGGACGGTGTTCCCCTTGCATTGCGGAAGGAGTCATGTTGCGGTCACAGTCGGTCCACTGGGTCCCTTGTGGTCCACGCTCCTTCGTCTTCCTCTACTCCCTTGCCTCCTCTCCTCTGGCTCTCCTTTCCTTGCCTCTCTTTCTATGTGGGCAACTTGGTTTGGGAAAATGGCTCTCTGGCCTTGGCCGAGTGGAGCAAGGCTAGGGCTTCTTGGCTTTGCTAGGCCGTGTGCTGTTTTGGTGGGAATATTATTGGCTTTCTTCAGTTGGCTTTGGGGCTTCTTGTCGGCTGTTAGGAGAAATAAAGTGGGCAATGCGATGGGGAGAACTGGGGGCTTAAGAAGGAAAGGCATTTGGTTGCCTTCCTCTCTCCTGTCCTGTTCATGACCGAATTGCCCTCACCTTATCTATGGCTGAAGTAAGTCTGTAAAAATGTGGGCGTTGGTTTACTCATAGTTTACTCCACCCATGTATTAAATTTCGAATTCAAATTCATTCTATGTTAAGAGTAACAAAAAATAGAAAATTATGGCAAATTTGAACTCTTAATATTTATCAGATTTTTCTTTTTTTACTTTTATCATGGAACAAATTTGAAATTAAAATTTTATATATAGGTAGATAAAGTTTAGAAATATATGTAGAAATTTTTTCAGAATTTTTCACGTCTCCTTTAGTTGAAGTGTACCGTAAGAGCAACTCCAGCAGTAGCCCTCAAAATAGGACCCCTACTTTTTATTTGAGGGCTCTCCCTACTTTTGAGGGCTCTGTTTTTTGGGCTACACTCCAGCAGGAGCCCTCAAAACAGGACCCTCAAATTCATTCTTAGAGGGGATGACACATAGGACCCACCCTCATCCTCATCCTACTTTTGAGGGCCGAGGGGCAAAAAACTCACTCCAGTAGGGCCCCTACTTGAGCCCTCAAAAGTAGGGGCTCCCTCCAGACCCCCAGGAATGAGGGCTCGAGGGGGAGATTTGAGGGCCCCTACTTTTGAGGGCTTAAGTAGGGGTCCTGCTGGAGTGAGTTTTTTGCCCCTCGGCCCTCAAAAGTAGGATGAGGACTCAAATAGGGGCCCTGCTGGAGTTGCTCTAAGGTTAAGTACATAGCATATCTTCCCTATGTATGTATGTATGTATGTATGTATGTATGTATGTATGTATGTATGTATGTATGTATGTATGTATGTATGTATGCATATGTCTAGAATTATTAAAGCAGGCGAATCAACCAACTGTACGCAGATGTCTGTAACTTTTATTTTACTTGTAAAAGGAGAATTGTAAGGCAATAATTCTCAAAACAATGCTTATTATCATAGATCAAGATCACAATACATGACTTCAAATGTGAATGAAAATGTAATAGTGTACGTGTTTGTACACCCAAAAAGAGTTGCAAAAAAGAACTCTTTTATGGTACTCTAGAATAAATATGAGTCATCCGTTTTTTTTATCAAATAGATCAGATTAGTGAGCATTTAATTCTACTACCATTGGTTATACTAGCAGTAGAATCCTAAAAAGGATAAAGTTATAAATAATCGTCCAGCATCAGATCAAATTAAGCATTGCATGTTTCAACAGTGCATTGTTACAGAGTTTCATTTGCTTCTCGAGCTCCGGGTCGACGTAGTTGGTGTTCCTCTTGAAGCCATTAACAATGAAGTCCTACATGACAAGCTGCTGCGGGAACAAAGATTGATTTCTTTCACCCCTTTGGTTCAAGTCGATCAAACGTCAAGTTGGTGAATCCGCTGTCATATGTCAAGTTGGTGAATCCGCTGCCATATATGTGTGATTTCAATTATGAGCTAGGTATTGTATAGTCGCCTAAAATCTATCTGCCTATATCAATCAATCAATCTATCAAACTACATATATTTATTAATTGGAGCTTGGTGGCTCTCACGGAAAAAATATGATTTACAAAGAAAAGTCTATTATGCCCTTATAAATCAACAGTTAGATTCAATTTCTACTATACCACTCTTCTATTACCAGTAGAATATATTGTAAAAATTTCTGTAGAAAAACCCGAGACTGACAATGTTATGTGTTTATCTTTACTACGGTGGGTTTAGGCTACTGGTTGAAAACTTTTACCGCTCTTCACTAGTATGATCGGTAACCGGTGGTTACTGGAAATTTCAAAAAAAAATTGACCAAAAAATTTGAATTTGAATTTTGTGAAAATTTCAAAATTTTTGAGGAAAAACTATGGAACTTGTGGAGATAAACTATATGTTCATATATACATGAAATAGAGCTGAAAATGGAGTTGAAATCTAATGTATTTTCGTATTTAAACAAATTTTATTTAAAAATGTGAGCCCACAACCGAAAAACCCCATCTCGTTATTCTTATCTGTCCTCATTGGTATGATCGGCTTTCGCGGTAAACCGCTGAAATTTCAGCGAAATTTTATACGCTGGTGGTGGTTCGTCAGTCTGCCCTCTCCTCTTAGGATGTGTTTGGTTGGAGTGATGAAAGTGGAATGGGATGAGATGGAATAGGATGAGATGGCCGACGATTGGGCCTAAAATCAGCTCGCTAGAAAACCCGGATCCCTATCCTTGACACACGCTCTATCCTCAATATCCAATTCTGTTAGGGCCTGTTTGGCAGAGCTCCACCACTGAAAAAATGAATCTGGAGCAGCAGATCCACCAAAAACAGCTCCACCGTGAATCTGGGATCCCACCATGGAGCTGGACAAAACTGTTTGGCTTACACAGCAGCTCCAGATCCACGAAACTGAGTTTTTGGTGGGAATGACCTGTTTTGCCCATGGGTTTTATGGTGGTATGGGATGGGGTGTGTAACCAGTGGCAAAAGGTGGGTAATTACCACCCAACTCCACGAGTAGATACGAAACAAGGTTTCGTGGAGCACCCCTTGAGTTGCTCCATAGATTTCATGAATCTGGAGCTAGATTCAGTATTTTGGTGGATCCAGATTTCGTGGAGTTGGAGCGTTTGGGTAAAAATTCGTGAAGTGAAGCTATTTTTAGTAGATCTGGAATTGATGGAGGTCTACCAAACAGGCCCTTAATCTCCACCAATTAACCCTCGATCACTCTTCCTACACTTCGTCACACGATGTACCGCCGCCGCCCACCTCCTCTTTTTCGTACTTTTTCGACAAACTCCAGTTCGATCACATTGTACACATCAGATACTTCGTGGTTGGCCAAACAGCACAACATGCCACCTTTGTGCGCAAGAGGCAGAAACAGCAAAACCCCATAGGATCCGTTAGGATGTTGGAATTGAATTGGTCAAATGGGATTAAGGTTAAATTCAAATTCAAGTGGAAATGGAATCGGGCTAGCACCGGGTTTGTGGTTGAAGTTGCACAAAACAATAGGCACTACTACAAAAAGGCTTATATTAGATGCCTCATCACAGACGGTTCACCAAAACCGTTAGTGTTAAATGCAATCACAGACGGTTTAGGTTTAGAGACCGTCTGTGTTGTTGTTAGTGCCAAAAACTATCTGTGAAGAGATAATATCACATACAGTTCATGTGAGAAACGTCTGTGAAGTATCACCGACGATTCTTACCAATAACCATATGTGATATTGCCAAATACTACAGACGGTTTCTATTTAAACCGTATGTGATACTTCACAGATGGTTTTATTACAAATCGTCTATGATAATGAAGTTATCACAGACGGTTTTTATTACAAACCGTCTGTGATAGTTCCACTATATTAATTGCGTGCAGAATCGTCGACCCTCTGTCTTAAATTCCAAATCTATGCAGCTGCGTTGAGCTGCAGGCGGGGCTTTGAGGCCATTTGGTGAAATGAGATTGACTATTTGGTAGGAGTAATTGTAGATCCACTAAGTTATTGGCTAGCTATGGTTAGTAATTTATTTCTAATTACATTACAATTTAGATCTAGCTTTTGTTGAAAGGAGAATTGAAGATGGTTTAGATCTAGCTAGCTTGATATAGAGAGAAGATTATTTACATCTAGCATGGTTTAAAGTTTAGGGTTTAATTAATTCATAGTTTATTTATACTTAATTCAATGTAATTAATTATTCTTGCAACATATAGCTACTTAATTTAGATCGTATACACATATAGTGTAGTAATAGATTAATTTAATATGTTATATTAATTGAATTGTTGTATACGTAATGTAGGACCGAAGATGGATGTACGCTGTGAACCATGTGAGTGAAGAGTACATTAATGATATTTCTGCTTTTACAAGAGTTGCCGAGGAGAATATGTTGAATAAGGGGGTAAAATATATATACTGCCCATGCATTCACTACGAGAATCTAAAGATGTTTAAGAACCAAGCGCAGATTAAAGCACATTTGATTCGAAGGGGTTTCAAAAAGGGGTATGCATGTTGGGCCAGTCATGCTGAAGAGAAGATTACACAGGAAGGTAGTAATAATGATATCACCGATGAAGTCAATGATATGCCGCTAGATGATCATGTTGATTCTAGTTCCAATTCAGATAGGCTGAATGATGACAATCTGGATCAGATGCTTCGTGATGCAAAAGGGAACTATGATGAGAGAGAGTATATTAAATTCTGGCCCTTGATGGAGGACTCGGAGAAACCTTTTACACGTGCTGCAAGTCAAGGTACACGAGGTTGTCAGCCGTCCTTGAATTACTGAAATTGAAGGCAAGCAACGGTTGGTCCAACAAGTATTTCACTGCATTGTTAGGTCTTTTAGCATACATGCTTCCTGAGGGAAACAAGTTGCCCAAAACTACCTACAAAGCCAAGAAGGTTATTTATCCATTGGGAATGGAAGTAGAAAGAATGCATGCATATCCGAAATACTGTATCCTCTACCGTAAAGAGTATGCAAACATGTATATATGTCCAGTGTGTAATACATTCCGATACAAACGTAAGAATCAATCAGATGATGGCGAGGGAATAGAGATGAAGAGAGGACCTCCTGCTAAGGTGGCATAGTATGTTCCTGTAATTCCCCGTTTGAAGCAGTTTTTTATGAACCCAAAAGAGGCAAAACTACTGTGTTGGCACTCGGAGGAGCGTAACAAGGATGAAATGTTAAGATGCCTTGTTGATTCTGCCTAGTGGAAAAACATTGATTGGAGGTTTGCAAACTTCGGTATAGAACCAGGAATATAAGGTTCGGATTGAGTACAGATGGAATGAAGCCTTTCGGTAACATGAGCAGCCGACATAGCACTTAGTCCGTGACTCTCTGCATCTACGACCTTCCTCCTTGGTTGTGTATGAAGCGGAAGTATATTTTGCTTCTATACTTATCCAAGGGTCAAAGCAACCTGGGAATGATATTGATGTGTACCTAACACCATTGGTGGAAGATATAAAAATACTGTGGATCGAAGGGGTACAGGTATGGGTTGCGTACAAACGAGAGAACTTCAGTTTACACACCTTATTGTTCTGCACCATAAATTATTATCCTGTCCTTGCTAACCTGTTGGATCAGAGTACAAAAGGGGGCAAAGATTGTACTCACTGCTTAGATGATACTGAGAGTATGTGGCTGAAGCACTCGCGTAAAACCATGTACATACACCACTGTAGGTTCCTTCGGACGGCGCCAACGACTCCTTACGGATAATGGCCATGATAGTCTGTAGAGGGAATGGCGATGTTTTTTTTCTTTTCAGCTATTTTTGATTTTTAACTTCTCTTAGTAATTACTCTCTGTGCCATCCTATTTGAGGGGGTATTCGTATTTGCTGCAGCTGATGACTTTTGACTGAAAATGAATAATAATAGCTGAAAGAAGTGGCTTTTTAGAAGGAGAGGATGAGTGGTGGAAAAGGTAAGGGAGAGATACGTACGTGAGATAGGAGCGAGAGAAGTAGGATGTATAATATACCTGTAACCTCTGCCTTAATCTTCTCCAGAAGTAGAAACCAATTCGGACACCCCTTAGACAACTCGTTTTGTATCCTGATGTCACTTTGAATGAAAAACCACGATAAAAATTGAACTAAGGTTTACAGCGACAAGATTGAAACTAGCTTTTCTCTGAAATTGTTACTAATTAATTCGCCCAGGAAAAGATTTTGCTTCCATCGCTGCAACTTCTGTGTTCGAAAACACAAACATCAAATGTGTCATCGAAATGTCTGTTTTACAAAGATCCAATGGGCGGCTTAAACTTCACCCAGTATATGCTTAGCCTTCGCTCATGTTCTGAACAAAGTAAACATGCATGCTTGTAGGCTGTAGCCTTCATATTTGCTTCTTGTCTGTCTGCCTTGTTCACTATCTTTATCTAGCTGGCTGGCTTGGCCTTTTACGACATTTTACAAAATAGGTAGCTGCATGAGCCATGCATGTCACAAACACAACAAATTCTGTTCCAGTACTGTCCTAAAATTTATGTCTTTAACCAGGCACAAAAATATTACTGCGTACAACTAAAGAAAATATCGATTCATTACTAATCACTTTTTAATATCTAGCACGTACCTTATTAAGACCCTGTTTGGTACAGCTTCACCAACAGCTTCATGAGCTGTTGTGAGCTGTTTTTTTGCCAAACACCCTTTTTGCAAACAGCTTTATGGATGAAGCTCCTTAAATCATGCTCTCACAAGGGAATGGGGTGGGGTGAAGCTGAAAATAGTAGCTTTTCACAGCTCTCTCCCTCAGGCTCGCAGTTCTAGGAACCCACTGCCCTTGTAGTTGACAGAAATTACAGCACTTTGCCACTGGGTCCCCACACCTGTTTCCTCTCCTCCCGTTCGCACTTCTCTACCGTTCGCATTGATTTTAATTTTTTATTATTTTATCATTTTAATTTTTTAATTCATACTCATTCAAATATATTATTTTTTAATTCATATGACTATATACAAACATACAACTCCAAATGTTAGAACAAGTCAGGTAGACAGGTGCATCTTGGACAATTGCCCTCTCTCAGCCATGCATGAAGCTGTTGGTGAAGCTGTTTTGCCAAACAGTTTTCCAAAACAGTTTTAGCTTCACTGGTGAAGCTGCTCGTGAAGCTGAAACAAAAAAAAGCTGAGCTGTGTCAAACGGGGCCTAACTATCTTTGTATTCCACTCCCACTTTTTTGACAAGAAAGTGTACGAGCCATGCGCATTCGAAGATCAACAGCTTTAACAGCTTTTGTTACCATGCATGCGTGCATTGTTATACGAACTTAGTTTCTTGCACGAAAGAATTAGTCCAAAGTTTAAATAGCTAAAGAAGAATTTATGGTACATATCGCTCTACTTTAACTAACTTGTTCAGATGATAAGTACCATCCTTGCCATAGTGCAATGCAAAACCAAGGGAAGTATGAGGTGAACAGCTAAGATTGTATGTCCATTCCTTGGACATCTTTATCTTTTTTCTAGCTATATAAGCCCCCACAGATCTATAGTAATATAGTTGTCTCTCTGATACAAATAACAATTAATTAAATAGACTGCAAAACATGGCATCTAAGGTCCTCTTCTCGGTGCTGCTCCTCGTGTCGATGCTCGCGGGGACGTCCATGGCGTCAGGGCCATGGATGGGATGCGTGCCCGGGCAGGG
Source organism: Dendrocalamus latiflorus (assembly GCA_017311315.1). Taxonomy (NCBI): domain Eukaryota; kingdom Viridiplantae; phylum Streptophyta; class Magnoliopsida; order Poales; family Poaceae; genus Dendrocalamus; species Dendrocalamus latiflorus. The sequence goes on along the minus strand of CM029630.1, from coordinate 9,417,325 downwards.
CTACCCAATGTACCCGCTCCCGCGCTGCCGGGCGATGGTCAAGCGCCAGTGCCTCAGCGGCGGCCAAGTGGCCGAGAACGTCCGGGAGGAGTGCTGCCGGCAGCTCGCCGCCATCGACAACGAATGGTGCAGGTGCGGGGCCACCAGCCGGATGCTGAACAGCATGTACAAGGAGCTCGGCGTCGGGGAGGGTCAGGCCGAGGTGTTCCCGGGCTGCCGGAGGGAGGCGATGGACCGCGCCGCGGCGAGCATCCCGGCCGTCTGCAAGCTGAGCATCCCCTACCAGGTCGGGCCAGACGGTGTCTGCTCCTGGCTGTCGTATCTTCAGCACCCTAAGCAAACGAGTTACTAGGCTGTGCCTGCATGCTGCATGCGTGCAAGCTATTTACAACAAGTGCGCGCTCAGCGTAGCTTACATGTTGGGCTTCTCGTGTGTGGTTGGTGTATGCAAGATACATGGTGAATAAATGAAGAACTCCGATGTTCTTCTGGTTGCATGATTGCCTTCGCAAATAAATGTAAAATTGACATGGATTTTATTATACTCATTCGACGCTCTTATGATCCTACTCGATCTATATCTGAAAACTGCATCTTATTTCATTTAGTACTTCCCTATATAATCACAAAGAAAATGATATATAGTAGGCACAACTCAGGATATCTTCAATGGTGCTACTTCACTAAAGGATGTCGCCTCCTACCGTGATGGCATTGGAAAATCGTGGGCTCTATCTCTTCCACCGTCTCCTTTTCCTTCCCGATTTGGCAGTGGTTTTTGGTCGCTAGGGCCTCTTCTTCGGTGGTAACCACCGGTCTCGTTGGTGATTTGGGTCCTTGGTGCTCGGCGGCGAGGCACTTGGCCAGTGCTTCTCGTGTGTTTGTACGGTGTCCCCTTTACCTCGGCTTTGTCAATTTGGTGAGTTCCGATCGGCAAAGGTGGGCATTATATCTCTGTCTACCTCGCTCGTCCCTTGCAGCGACACAGAGGGTGCTAGGTTTTCTGGGTCAGCACCCTCGGGTGTGCCTTGCCTGATCTTCTTGGTGGCTTTGAGTGCCATCTGCACTGCGAGATTCTTGATTACTCTTTTACGCATTACATGTTCTATAAGCCATACTAGTTGATTACTGTTGTAGGGGTGGCCCCCACCTAAACCCAGAAGGCCTGTTAGAAGATTATAGGGCCCAAAATGGGACATGTGTAATGGCTTAAATACCCCTGACAGGGAGGTATCGATATAAGGGCACAATTGTAAAAGCACATCCCGTATGAATATATATATAAGGGAAGGCTAGGGGAGAGGGGATCACTCTCTCCCAACTCTCCACTACCACATCTCTCTCTGTTTGGTCTGTAACCACAACAGTTGGCGCCGTCCGTGGGGAGGACAGGAGCAAGCCTGAAATCCGAAGAAGGATGGCACCGAAAAAAGCTTCGTCGACGACGGCGAAGGGAAAGAAGGCGGCTGGGTCGGAGCGTTGCGTGGGTACCAGGGTTTCGGCATTGGCTGTCACGCGCGCGGGTGACGGCGTGGGCGCGGTGGTCGCGGACGTCGACGCTCGCACTGCGACGACCGACCCCGCCACTGGCGCTGTGACGACTGACCCCGCCACTGGCGCTGCGACGGCTGACCCCGCCACTGGCGCTGCGACGACCGACCCCGCCACTGGCGCTGCGACGGCCGACCCCGCCACCGCCGCTACAACGACCAACCCCGCCGCTGCGACAGCGACCAACCCCGCCACCCTCGCCGCAACGCTCGCCGGTAGCGCGGACCGGGCGGTTGGAGATAGCCACAACGGAGCGACCGGCAGCTCGGGAGCTCGCGAGGAGATCGTACCTGTGCCGACCCGTCCGCCGGGCGCGCCGGTGGCCCCGCCCGCACCAGTGATGGAAAGCGCCCTGCTGGCGGCCCTCAACACGTTACAGCGGGAGCTAGGGGATCTTCGCGGGGCTGTCCGAGACATGCAAGAGGCTCGGAGCCAGCAAGCCACGCCAGCGGTCGCGCCAGAGCCCGCGTCGGAAAGGACAGACAGCCGCGACGCCCCCACATCCAGCCGCGTGCCGCTGCGACGCGTCGATCCAGAGTCCCCGCTTTCGGCAGGACTACAGCAGGCGGCGTGGCCTGAAGACTTCAAATTCCCCAGTGTCATCGAGCCTTACAAAGGCGATACGGACCCCCGCGAGTATGTGTGCGTGTACGAAACCGCAATCGAGGCCGCGGGTGGAGACGACACCACAAAGGCGAAGGACGCCCCGCACAAGGAGCCGTCCGATAGGACCAAGCGCGGCTAGCAGAAGTCGCGGCGAGGCCGGTATGTCTTCGACATCGAAGGCGGCTCCAAAGAAAACACTTCCGCTGGTCGTGGCGGTCGGGGCACCGGGGCCAGGGACGCGGCCGTGGCCGGGGTCGCGAGGATAAAGGCCGTGGAGATTATGATGACCAGCACCATGGGCTGTGGTGCAAAGTCCACGGTCGCGGCACCCACGACACGCGCGCGTGCACCTCCATAGCGGCGCTCCGCCAAAGCGTCGCCAGGGACAGGAACCCGGAGGCACGCCCGCCTATGGTGGCCCACGTCCAGCACCCATACGAAGCCCCCATGCACATCCAGGCGCAAGGAACGCAGCCCCATGAGGGTCCGCTGCGAATTCAGGCCCATGTGCAGCAGCCTCGGGAGGGCCTCCTGCAGCTACAGGCTCCGGAGGCAGCCCACCACAGGGTCATCAATGTCATCTCCGGAGGCTCCTCGATGGACTTCGCCTCGGCACGGCAGCGGAAGGCCTACGTCCGGAGGCTACACCACGTAGCGGCGTACCCAGCACAGACACCGCCGGACTGGGCACAGCATGAGGTCACGTTCACACCCGCCGATGCCCAGGGCGTCGAACTTCCTCATCAGGATCCCCTGGTCGTCCGGGTTGTTATAGCGGGATGCGACGTGGGACGTGCCCTAGTTGACGGCGGCAGCTTCACGAACATCCTGTTCACGGCAGCCTTCGATCAGATGGGGATCCCCCGAAGACGCCTCGGCCCATCGGGAATTCTGCTGCCAGGCTTCGGAGGACAACCCCTACGGGCTCTCGGCCAAATATGCCTTCAGGTCTCCTTCGGCCAGGACGACAATGAAAGGGTCGAAGATGCCACATTCGATGTCGTCGATCTCCTATACCCCTACAATACCATACTGGGGCGCCCAATCCTCAACTCCTTCGGAGCGGTGCCACATCACGGCTATTTATGCATGAAGCTCCCGGGGCCGCGGGCCATCATTACCGTTCGGGGCGACCAGGATATGGCTCGGCGTATCGAGTACGACACCCGATATCCCCATCGCGACACTCAACGTCACGCTTAGAATCGGCATCGCAGCGCGGGGACCCACGGCGTCATCCGGGGACGGCTCGGCAAGCCCTACAGATAGCACAACTACTAGAGGCTCCGGCCGCGCCAAAGACAAGTGGTTAGTACCCCCGCCCATTGTAATCGCTCACCCGCGCAAACGGGAATGTAATAGAGCTCCGTTTGTCACCAACCTCTTGTCATTGTGCACAAATACGCGGCAAGAGCGCGCGGAGGCCTGGCCTACGCGCGGGCTCCCGGAGTGTAAACCAAAGACGCACGCTCGCGTGTGCACTCTCCGTAGCCAGGGGTACGGGTATGAGTATAAACGAAGATGCACGTTCGCTTGTGCACTCTCCGTCAAAGACACGGGTATGAGTATAAACGAAGATGCACGTTCGCGTGTGCACTCTCCGTCAAAGACACGGGTATGAGTATAAAAGAAGATGCACGTTCGCGTGTGCACTCTCCGTAGCCAGGGTACGGGTATGAGTATAAACCAAAGACGCACGTTCGCGTGTGCACTCTCTGTAGCCAGGGGTACGGGTATGAGTATAAACCAAAGACGCACGTTCGCGTGTGCACTCTCCGTAGCCAGGGGTACAGGTATGAGTATAAACCAAAGACGCACGTGCGCGTGTGCACTCTCCGTCAAAGACACGGGTATGAGTATAAATCAAAGACGCACGTTCGCGTGTGCACTCTCCGTAGCCAGGGGTACGGGTATGAGTATAAACCAAAGACGCACGTGCGCGTGTGCACTCTCTGTCAAAGACACGGGTATGAGTATAAACGAAGACGCACGTTCGTGTGTGCACTCTCCGTCAAAGACACGGGTATGAGTATAAACCAAAGACGCACGTTCGCGTGTGCACTTTCCGTCAAAGACACAGGTATGAGTATAAACGAAGACGCACGTTCGCGTGTGCACTCTCCGTCAAAGACACGGGTATGAGTATAAACCAAAGACGCACGTTCGCGTGTGCACTCTCTGTCAAAGACACGGGTATGAGTATAAACGAAGACGCACGTTCACGTGTGCACTCTCCGTCGAAGACACGGGCATGAGTATAAACAAAGACGTGTGGGGGGACGCCTCTGCACGCACTCTCCAGAGTATAAATAAGACGCGGACGTTCTCCCTGCGCACTCTACGGAGTATAAACAAGACGCGGATTCCGCGCATGCCACGGACGTCGTCCTTGCGCATACTCTCCGGAGTATAAATGAGACGCGGACGTTCTCCCTGCGCACTCTACGGAGTATAAACAAGACGCGGATTCCGCGCATGCCACGGACGTCGTCCTTGCGCATACTCTCCGGAGTATAAATAAGATGCGGATGTTCTCCCTGCGCACTCTACGGAGTATAAACAAGACGCGGATTCCGCGCATGCCACGGATGTCGTCCTTGCGCATACTCTCCGGAGTATCAATAAGACGCAGATGTTCTCCCTGCGCACTCTACGGAGTATAAACAAGACACAGATTCCGCGCATGCCATGGACGTTGTCCTTGCGCATACTCCCCGGAGTATAAGACACGGATGCCGTCCCGGCGCGTTCAGCAAAACGTAAACGCGGCGCGAACCTTGCGCGACTGACAAATCGCGCACCACCTCAAAGTGTCGAGGCTCGTCGTCGCGCACCACGGGAGATGTACGCAAGGCGCACTATGGAAACCCAATTTTGAGAGTTTCAAGAAGTAGCGGCGTAGCGCGCCACAGGCTGGCTCCAGCGAGGGCGCGCACGCGGACTACGAGGTACACCAGAGGCTACCCCGACTTTGGAAGGTAGGGGGACGGAGCCCGCTTCCGCACGCGCCGGTCTACGGACTTTAAACAAGTCGTAGTGTGGAGGTCCGCCTCCGCACACGCCAGTCTACGGACTTTAAACACGTCGTAGTGCGGAGGCCCGCCTCCGCACGCGCGCCAGTCTACGGACTTTAAACACGTCGTAGTGCGGAGATCCGCCCTCCGCATACGACAGTCTACGGACTTTAAACACATCGTAGTGCGGAGGTCCGCCTCCGCACGCGCGCCAGTCTACGGACTTTAAACACGTCGTAGTGCGGAGATCCGCCCTCCGCATGCGACAGTCTACGGACTTTAAACACATCGTAGTGCGGAGGTCCGCCTCCGCACGCACGCCAGTCTACGAACTTTAAACACATCGTAGTGCGGAGGTCCGCCCTCCGCATGTGACAGTCTACGGACTTTAAACACGTCATAGTGCGGAGGCCCGCCTCCGCACGCGCACCAGTCTACGGACTTTAAGCACGTCGTAGTGCGGAGGTCCGCTTCCGCACGCGCCAGTCTACAGACTTTAAACAGGTCATAGCGTCAACGGCTGCCTCCGTACGCGCTAACCCTACGAAGTAATCAACACGCAAGCCCCGCGAGCGCACTGTCCGCGGCCACCCGTTCGACGGGCAGGAAACAGCGCTCGCACGCCTACACTAACAGCGCACTTTGAACGTGGGGATCTCGTCCCCGCACAACATGACCTCCCGAAGCACAACATGCAGCGCCTCCGCACGCGCGCCAGTCTACGGACTTTAAACACGTCGTAGTGCGGAGGTCCGCTTCCACACGCGCCAGTCTACGTACTTTAAACAGGTCGTAGCGTCAACGGCTGCCTCCGCACGCGCTAACCCTACGAAGTAATCAACACGCAAGCCCCGCGAGTGCACTGTCCGCGGCCACCCGTTCGACGGGCAGGAAACAGCGCTCGCACGCCTACACTAACAGCGCACTTTGAACGTGGGGATCTCGTCCCCGCACAACATGACCGCCCGAAGCACAACATGCAGCGCATATCCTAATCGCCAGGAGGTCTATATATCGGAAAAAATCTTACAAGTACAGAGGCCCGCCAACATCTCTGCCGCTCTAAGCAGTTATTCGGCAGGCTCGTCCTTAACACGCGCTAAGGCCAGGGCTTCGCCAGAAGAAGATCGGCCCGCCCAAAAGTTCAGCGACTCCTCGGCCCTTCGCCAGCGTCGAAGACGCCGCTGGGTCGCAAGGTCGGACGCAAGTAGTCGGCCCCAGCAAGGAAGCTGCCCGGGACACAGGTGAAAGTCAGAATTTGTAAAGCAAGCGCGTACTTCATTCACAAGAAAAGAAGGGGACATTGCAACACACGCCTACACCTGGCCACTTCAGCGTCATACCTGCAAGTTTTCGGCGCCTTCGGAGGCCTCAGCGCCACCCTCATCGCGCCGCGGGACCTCGTCCAGAAATCGGCCGAGACTCCCCTCCCCGTAAAGTGACTTCCGAAGCTCGACCCGCGCAGCGGCCTCCCCGACGTAATCCCAGACCCGCTCGTGGAAGTACTTGACGGTGTGACGAACGGCGCGGACGCCACCGGACATTGCTCCAGCCCCGCTGGGCATCTCCAGCTGGGGGTCCTCCAGCCCGGCAACGTGCGCGCAGCCGCGGTGCCGTAGGAGCGCGCACACCATGCACGATGCTGCGTAAGCACAGTGGTTGCCGAAGGTCATCGCGGCGCCGCGCGCAATGTTGGCGGCATCTCCGATCCAGCGAAGGATCCGGGACAGCTCCTCTGGGCCAAAGGCGCGGTCCGGCACTTTAGCCACAAGCCCTTGGAGATGGCTCTCCAGCGCTTGCATGGCATCCCATGCAATTACCGAAGCCTCACCCAGCGCCCGGTCACGCTCCACTAGAGTTAAGGCAAGCTCGCCTTTTTCCTTCTCCAACGAGGCGACCTGTTGCAGAAGGCTGTCCTGCTCCGCCGCAAACCCCTGCTGCGCCGCCTCCACGGCCGACTCCCGCGCCGACACGGCAAGTCCCTCGGCGTGCGCCTTCACCTCAGCACCGCTGGTCAGCATGGATCCTATCCTGATGACCGCCGCAGGTGACAAGACTTCCCCTCTCCGACTGCTTGCGACGAGCCCGCCGTCCAGGGCACCCCCCGAAGACTCTTCGCCCCCGCCATCCACGCCATCCAAGCCCAAGTCGGCGTACCTCGCCGAATCTGACTCCGCATCCGCCGCGCCATCGGGCGCACTAGCGGCAGCGGCGGCAGCTGCTATACCAAGCACGGCAGCCGCTCCGCCTCGGGCCCTCTTGCGAGACGGCACCTTCGCCCTCGTTGCGCCGTCATCTTGGTGTTGCGAGGGCGGCTCAGCACGGTCCGGCACGGCAAGGCCCGAGGCCTCGCACACGCGGTTTATCCGCCCCAGCCCCGCCGCAGGAGTAGCAGACACGCGCTGCTCATGCTCCCTGCCAGTATACGGCCCAAGAAATACGCGCACGGCCCGCTCCGCATCCTCCAAGCGAATCTCTACAGTAAAGCAGGAGATAAGGTTAACATGTAACGCACTCCGCGTGAACAAAGGAGGGATACGGTCGAGGCCTACGAGGGTCGGAGGGTGCCGGCAGCAAGCAGACCCACGGCAAAATGTTGTCGTCTCGACGCTTCTCGGCGGCGAGGCGCTAGTCACGGGCGAGCGGCGCTACGCCGTACATCGCGTACTCTTCGGCGAGGTCGCGCATATTAAAGTGGGCGGCCACGCCTGCGAGCCGTCGGGCCCTCCGCCTGTCCTCGTCGTCGAGCGTCCGGCCGGGCGAGGTCCTGAATGCGATCGGCCGGCCCGTGCATTCGAGGTCGCTCCCGCTCGCCACGCGGTGGTAGAACCACCGTTTCATCCAGTGAGACTCCCACTCCCCGCGAGTGGAGTTCGCGGGGAAGAGCCTGCTGTAGGATGACCGAAGAATAAAGGTGACGCTGTCGAAGTTCGACAGCGTCCCGTCCTTCTGCTCCTTGGGCTGGCACCGTGCCTCATGCAGGTAGGCAAACAACGAAGCACTGGGCCAGCACGCCCCCGAGCGTAAGGCCCAACTGTACACGGCGAGCCGGGCCACGGCGTTCGGAGTCAGTTGCGCCAGCTCCAGCCCGAAGGTCCGCAACACGTCGCCCACGATCGCCGCCGCCGGGATGCAGAGCCCCGCGTTGAAAAAGGCGACGAACACAAGCGCCTCCGACTCCCCGGGGCGCGGTTCCGTCTCATCGACGGCGGGCAATCGTACCGCCTGGCGCTCAGACAACTTCCCCGCGCGCAGCAGCGCTTGGATTGTCTTCTCGGTCACAAGCGAGGGGCCCAACTTGCCGGAAAATGAGCCTCCCTTTTCCGCCGCCAGCCACCACTTGTCCGCCGCCGCCGGGTCGCGTTTGCCGAGAGAGTATTTCACCTCTAGTGGTGAAGACTGCCGGCGAATGCCGCAAGCACCAACCGCCTGGCCATGCTTGTCACCGGATGCCATCGCTTCTCACAGAAGGAAGAATACAACGGTGAGAATACCACGGGAGTGTAGAAGGCGGCGCAAGCAAGAAAGGGGAGTCGAACTGCGGGGGTGCGGGTATGGGGGCTATTTCAAGCCACCTCACCCCGAAGGCGGCAGCCGAAGCATCGCGACGGTCCGCGTGCCGGACGCGATCACAGTCGTACAGAGGCCCGTCTCGCACGATTCCCAATAAACCAAGGACGAAGCATCGTGATGATACGCGCCAGACAGCGGGTCACAGCCTTGGCCGAGGGGTCCAAGCCCGTGGCAGGAATACGTTCCGCCGCGTGCCCCGCCCATGGGAAGGCAGGCTGTACGACGTCACAGCCTGCCCCCCGACAGGCCAGGCGCCGACACGATTCCAGCCGCCATTAAAAGCGCACTACCAAACCATGGGATCGTAACAGCTTCGAAGCACAGCAGGACAGCCGGCAGTGACGGGGCGGCGGAATATGGCTACATGCCGCATGACGCGCCACTGCTCGCCCGACTCGTGTCCCCCCTTCCTAGGGAAGAGGCGAGCAGCCGCGATCACGCAACCGCTCACATCCCACCGCGCACCAGTTACAAGCCGCCACGTGCCCCACACGCGCTAGGGCGAGTCGCACGGTATGGCAACCTAGCCCTGGCAAGCCAGGGGCTGGCGCGATTCCAGGAACTATTACAGTGCATTCCCGGATCGTGAGGTTGCAATCACCGCAGGCGCAGCGGTGTCCGTTGTGCGAAGTTTCAATTCAGACTACACCGTTGAGCCTCTACCGCGACAGGCTCCAGTCCCTCGATGATCGCGCGCGTCTACTTCGGCTAGGCGCCAGCTCCGCTGCCACCCTTTCGAAGGGTGGGGGACGGAGCGCTCGCGCGTCTACTTCGGCTAGGCGCCAGCTCCGCTGCCACCTGTTCGAAGGGTAGGGGACGGAGCGCTCGCGCGTCTACTTCGGCTAGGCGCCAGCTCCACTGCCACCCGTTCGAAGGGTGGGGGACGGAGCGCTCGCGCGTCTACTTCGGCTAGGCGTCAGCTCCGCTGCCACCCGTTCGAAGGGTAGGGGACGGAGCGCTCGCGCGTCTACTTCGGCTACGCGCTAGCTCCGCTGCCACCCGTTCGAAGGGTAGGGGACGGAGCGCTCGCGCGTCTACTTCGGCTACGCGCCAGCTCCGCTGCCACCCGTTCGAAGGGTAGGGGACGGAGCGCTCGCGCGTCTACTTCGGCTAGGCGCCAGCTCCGCTGCCACCCGTTCGAAGGGTAGGGGACGGAGCGCTCGCGCGTCTACTTCGGCTAGGCACCAGCTCCACTGCCACCCGTTCGAAGGGTAGGAGACGGAGCGCTCGCGCGTCTACTTCGGCTAGGCGCCAGCTCCGATGCCACCCGTTCGAAGAGCTTGATGTTCATGATTTAGTTTTTTAAAAATTATATTCTCATAAAATTCAAATTCAAACCAAATTTTTTGTCCGATACAGAATTCTATGGGTTGTCCAGTAAATTCGAAATTTCTGTTTTCGGCCAGTAAAAAAGAACTGGAATGCATAAACATCGATTTCGCACGGCAACCAACCGCACGCGGAGTTTGGACCGCGGACGAATGAGAGCTCGACTTTTTAAAGAATTTTTCATGTTGGTTTAGTGATGAAACTGAAAAAAGTTTTCTAGTTTTAAAAGAGACGACGGTTTTCACTAGATATTGCCCCTTCATGTAATATGTGTATATTGCAGTTATGCACGTAATTTTGGGAAACCACTCGCTGGAACCATTGAGAAAAGACAAGTAAAAGTACAAGCCCCATAAATATTTTTCCTGTGAAACAAACAGGATGGATATATAAAGTGATGTGCTATTCCAACCTTGCATAGACTATCAAAAGATTAGCGGAAGTAACACACATAATTAAGTTCATGTGAGTAATATAATTAGCGAAAGACACACCCACCTTTTTCTTGCAAATCTTACTTGGATGCTTCGATCGTTCCAAGTTACTTTTTCGGCGAACTCCAGTTGGATCAGATTGTAAGTAATTTGTACACATCAGATACTTCGTGGTTGGCGAAACAGCACAACATGCCACCTTTGTGTGCAAGAGACAGAAACAGCAAAATCCCATAGAATCCGTTTGGATGTTGGAATTAATTTGGTCACTTGCAATTAGCGTTAAATTCAAATTCAAGTGGAAATGGAATCGGGCTACCACAGGGTTTGCGGTCGAAGTTGCACAAAACAACAGGCACTACTACAATAAAGCCCATATTAGACGGCTCATCACAGACGGATCACCAAAACCATCAGTATTAAATACAATCGCAGAAGGTTTAGGTTTAGAGACCGTCTGTGTTGCTGTCAGTGCCAAAAACTGTCTATAAAGAAATAATATCACAGACAGTTCATGGTGAGAACCGTCTGTGAAGTTTCACAAATGGTTCTTACCAATAACCATCTATGATATTGCCAAATATCACAAACAGTTTTTTATTTAAACCATCTGTGATACTTAACAGACGGTTTTATTACAAATCGTTTGTGATAATGAAGTTATCACATACGGTTTTTATTACAAATCGTCTGTGATAATGAAGTAACCATAGACGGTTTTTGTTACAAACCGTCTGTGATGATTCCACTATATTAACTACGCATAGAGCCGTCGACTCTTTGTCTCAAATTCCAGATCTACGCTGCTGCTTTGAGCTGCAGGCGGGGCTTTAAGGCCATGTGGTGAAAGGAGATTGACTATTTGGCAAGAGTAATTGTAGATCCACTAAGTTATTAGCTAGCTTGGTTAGTAATTTGTTCCTAATTGCATTACAATTTAGATCTAGCGTTTGTTGAAAGGAGAATAGAAGATGGTTTAGATCTAGCTAGCTTGATGTAAAGAGAAGATTATTTACATCTAGACTGATTTAGGGTTTAAGGTTTAGTTAATTCATAGTCTATTTGTACTTAATTCAATGTAATTAATTATTCTTACAACACATAGCTACTTAATTTAGATCGTATACATATACAGTATAGTAATAAATTAATTAAATATGTTATACTAATTTAATTGTTGTATATGTAATGTAGGAACCAAAACTGGATGTACGCTGCGAACCGTATGAGTGAAAAGTACATTAATGGCATTTCTGCTTCTACAAGAGATGCCGAGGAGGACATGTTGAATAAGGGGTGGAATATATATAATACCCATGCATTGACTGCGAGAGTCTAAAGATGTTTAAGAACCAAGCACAGATTGAAGTGCACTTGATTCGAAGGGGTTTCAAAAAGGAGTATGCACATTGGACCAATCATGGTGAAGAGAAGATTACACAGGATGGTAGTAATAATGACATCGCCGATGAAGTCAATGATATGCCACTGGATGATCATGTCGATTGTGGTTCTGATTCAGATAGACTGAATGTTGATAATCTGGATCAAATGCTTCATGATGCAGAAGGGGACTATGATGAGAGAGAGTATATTAAATTCCGGGGCTTGATGGAGAACTCGGAGAAACCTTTGTTCACATGTTGCAAGTCAAGGTACACGAGGTTGTCAACCGTCCTTAAACTGCTGAAATTTAAGGCAAGCAATGGTTGGTCCAATAAGAGTTTCACGGCACTGTTAGGTCTTTTAGCATACATGCTTCCAGAGGGAAACGAGTTGCTCAAAACTACCTACAAAGCCAAGAAAGTTCTTTATCCATTGGGAATGGAAGTAGAAAGAATGCATGTATGTCTGAATGACTATATCATCTTTGGTAAAGAGTATGCAAACATACATGTATGTCCAGTGTGTTACACATCCCGGTACAAACGTAAGAATCAATCAGATGACGGCAAGGGAATAGAGATGAAGAGAGGACCTCCTACTAAGGTGACATAGTATCTTCTTGTAATTCCCCGTTTGAAGTAGTTTTTTATGAACCCAAAGAGGCAAAACTACTGTGTTGGCACTCGGAGGAGCGTAAGAAGGATGGAATGCTAAGACGCCTTATTGATTATGAATCCTTTCGGTAAGATGAGCAGCCGACATAGCACTTAGCTTGTGACTCTCTGCATCTACAACCTTCCTCCTTGGTTGTGTATGAAGCGGAAGTATATTTTCCTTCACTACTTATCCAAGGGCCAAAGCAATCTGAAAACGATATTGATGTGTACCTAGCATCGTTGGTGGAAGATATAAAAATACTATGGATCGAAGGGCTATAGGCATCTACATCGTCAAAAGCTATGCATCTGAAGAGGTCATTGAGTTTTGTATCGATTACGTGGCTCAGGTCAAACCGATAGGTGTGCCTCTATCTCACCATAAGGGGGGCTCAAGAGTATCGAGACCATCGGATGGAAATCAATCACTCCATATATGGATGCATATACTCAAACCTATTTCACAGTCTTGGAACACATGACTGAAGTGTCCCCATATATCGTCCAGCATAAGGGTGTGCTTTGGCAACAGAATCAAGAGTGGTCGGATGATTGGATCACGAGACAATACAATAGTCGGTTCAACCAATAGTTGAAGGAGTGACTTGCTAGGAGCTCGTCAAGTGATATGCTGACATGGTTGGTAAAAGGGCTAACATTTATAGTTGTGACATGGCAAGGATAAGACATAAATGGGTACACATTCTATACGTAGGTTTAGGATGTAAAGAGCACTAATCAGAATAGCGGTGTCCTCATAGATGCGTTCAATACCGATGGGTTGAGGAACTCCTACTATGGGTTCATAAAGGAGATTTGAGAGCTCGACTGTGTGCGTTTTAAGATCTCCTTATTTTGGTGTCGTTGGGTCCATATCCCATAGGTGAAGGTCGATAAGTATGGTGTCACTGCCGTGGACCTCAACATGTCAGATACAAAGGTGAACAATTCGTACTTGCTAACCAAGCTGTTCAAGTTTTCTATGTAATTGAACAGGCAAATAAGAAGTTCTACGTAGTTCTTCATGGAAAAAGAATGATTGTTGAAGTTGAGAATGTAGTGGATGAGGAAGAATACAATCAATTTGATGAGTTGCCTCCTTTCGGGAACGACATAAGGGTAGAGAGAGAACATGACAAAAGTAGCTACGTACGCGTCGATAATCATGAAGGGCTAATTTTAAAGGAAATAAGCAAGTTGAATGATGAATGAAATGTTTATGTGTCATATGTTCTATATTTCATTTATATATGTGTATGAGAATGTGTAATATATATGTGAATTTACATATATGTATATAAGAATGTGTGATATATATGTGAATTTGCATTTATGTATATGAGAATGTGATATATATATATATCTGTGTGTGTGTGTGTGAATTTGTATTTTTGTATATGAGAATGTGATATATATGTGGCTGTTTGTAGGAATCATCATAGACGGTTCTAAAGGAAAATTGTCTATAATATGTTATTATTACAGACGGTTTTTATTTAGAACTGTATGTGATGACACTATCACAGACGGTTCTTAACTAGAACCATCTGTGATTATTCCCCTATATATATTGCACTCTAGGGTTTTTCCCACTGTATAACATTACACCCTAGTCCCCACTTAACACCGAATTCGTGTTCCCTTGATCTCGACGCCGCCGCCGAGCCTGTTGCCGCCTCCCTGAGGACACGTTTGCCCACAGCATGTAGGTGGAAAATAACATGATAGGCTATAAGGCGGAGTGGGACGACAACGACAATGAGCCAGTGGACGACTGATTAGCTGAGCCCTTAGAGGACGAGGTGGCGTGTGTCCTAGGTGATTCGCAGCTCTCCGATGCACTAGGACCAAGCCAGCCGACTCGACAAGATGTTGCGACTCCTCACTACTGTAGAATAGGTCATCACAGACGGTTCAAAAACGTCATAACAAATGGTTTTATTAGTCGTCTGAGTTTATGGGTCGGTAATAAAATGAGATCGTCATAGATGGCTTTCGAACTGTCTGTGATGCAGTATTTCATAGACGGTTTGTACTACAAACCATCTGTGATAGTCAACTATCACAGACGGTATGTAGTAGAAACCGTCTGAGATATAAGATTTATCATAGACGATTTCAACTACAAACCATCTGTGATATTGAAATTTAATATACTCTTTCTCATCACAGTTCCCTTCTGCATCGCGAAGCATGTGATCCAGATTGTCATCATGTAGCCTATCCGAATCGGAACCATAATCGACATCATCCAGTGACATATCATTGACTTCGTTGATGATATTATTATTACTACCTTCTTGTGTAATCTAGTCTTCACCATGACTGGTCCGACGTGCATACCCCTTTTTGAAACTCCTTCGAATCAAGTGTGCTTTAATCGGCGCTCAGTTCTTTAATATCTTTAGATTCTCACAATCAATGCACGGACAGTATACATATTCCTCCCCCTTATTCAATATATCTTTCTCAGCAGCTCTTGTAAAAGCAGACACGCTATTAATGTACTCTTCACTAACACGGTTCCCAGCATACATCCAGCTTCGATCCTACGTTACGCATATAATTAACAGTTTAGCAAGAATAAATAATTAAATTGAATTAAGTAGAAGTAAACTATAAGTTGACTAAACCCTAAATCATGCTAGATATAAATAATCTTCTCTCTGAATCAAGCTAGCTTGATTTAAACCATCTTCAATTCTTCTTTCACCAAAAGTTATATATCTAAATTATAATACAATTATGAACAAATTAGGTAGTTAAGAAATGAATGGATCTACTATTACTCTTGCCAAATAGTCTTTTTTCACCAAATGGCCACCTCAAAGCCCCATCCTTCAGCTTAAAGCAGCAGCTAGATCTAGAATTTAAAACAAAGGATTGACGAGTCTGTGCGCAATTAATACAGTGAAATTATCACAGATGGTTTTTAATACAAATCGTTTGTGATAAATTTTATTATCACAGACGGTTTGTATTACAAACCGTCTATAAAGTATCATAGACAGTTCATACAAAAAACCATTTGTGATATTTAGTAATATCACAGACGGTTCTTGTTAATAACTGTCTGTGATACTTCACAGATGGTTTTTACCATGAACCGTCTGTGATATTATCTCTTAACAGACGGTTTTTATCACTAGCAGCAACACAGACGGTCTCTAAACTAAAACCATCTGTGCTTGTATTTAATACTGACGATTTTGGAGAACCGTCTGTGATGTGCCTTCTAATATTAGCCTTTTTGTAATAGTGCCTGCACCTACTGCTCGCCCAGCCAGGTCACGGCACACACCTGACTAATGGACCTACCCATTAGGTCACACACAACACCAGCGTAGGGTTGGGGCCACTGTATGGTAGCGCATAGGAGAAACCCCACGTATGTCTTTTTGAGTTAGTGGGTCTTTGTAATATGCTGCTATGTGTTATCCATGTAGTACAATATTCACAGTGATACGCTACTTTTTGTTCTGGTTTCTTTGTAAAGTTGTCATACTACATGATTTCACCTACGAGCACAAGATAGCCCCCCTTCTCAGCAGCGTGATGAAGAGGTAATGGTAACAACACACATCGTGACAAGTAAGTCCATAGCCTCTTCAGTTAGAAAAGACAACACCATATCACCTCCTTTTTCAGGCTAAAGTGACAACGCTACCACAGGACTCTATCTTCAATTCAATTGGAAACGGAGTCCTGCACGCTGACATGCAGGACTTCACGTAGGATAGTCGCCAATTCAAATGGCGAAAGAGGCCTGTCCCCATTTAAATTTGCGACAGAGGATTATTTCTATAAATTTTTAAGCGATGGTATATTTATGTAATATTAATAAAAAATAGATTATTTTTTAAAAAGGCAACAGGGGAGGAAAAGAATTCCAAAGGAGCATAGGAGAGATTTTGATGCTTTGACCAATTACACCTGTTGGTATATTTGAAAGAATTCCAAAGGAGCATAGGAGAGATTTTGATGCTTTGACCATTTACACCTGTTGGTATATTTGGAAGAAAAAAAAGTAGAATATTTGATCAGCACGGTTGAGCTAGCCTTCTTCTCGATTGCAGAAGATGTTGATAACTGGAAAAGAGTTGTTGCTTATTTTTTAGGTTTGTTTATTTTTTTCCTAACATTTTTTTTGGTCGGCACGCTGATTTGATATGTTTTTTTTCCTTTCGTTTGTTGCGGTTGTATCAGATCCCGCCTTTGGTTCTCTCTTCTACTTCAATGATCGGTAGGACTTCTGTCCAAATTTTTTTTTTAAAAAATTGTCCACATGCCCTAATAAAACATCTTCTCGGGCTAGATGGTGTATCGTATCGATGTCGCCATTCATGCAAACCATGATACAAAACAATTAAGTTGTCTCTAAAGTTATTCTTTAATGCGCTCAAGCAAAATTTTCACACAAATTTTTGCATCGATTGCCGTGGTTGTTGTTTTCGTTGTTATTATTATTATTATTTTGCATAACTCCAACTCAAGTTTGTCATCAAGAATTCTGTTCCACAAAAATAAAATGAGCTTAAGCTAGCATTCAATATTTTTAGCTACCTTTGGCTCATTTTCTAACAAATGCACGGTTCGTCATTATTTTGGCCTTTTCTCTTATGTATTGTTGGGAATAACTCTCTGCAATTTTTCTTTCTTTTTTTCGCGATAACTCTCTGTCCTGTTAATTACCTTTTAGCAGGCTTGTCCTTTAATTTGGACTTAAAAACAGTATAACCAAGCATGCATTCAAGCAAACAACATGTCTCCCATTCTCTGTATTAGCGAAAGTTTCATGCGAAAGACTTTTAGTTAGGTTGGTGCGGGTAAATTTCTTTTTCACAAAACTCAAATGCGCTTAAGCTAGCACTCAATACTTTTCGCCAATCTAGTGCTACATCTACATTGTTAAGTATATTTGTTTTGAAATATCCCATTTTTTCTTTGACAAAAGTACACTATGGACGAGCAAGCCACGTAAAGATCAACAGCTTTTGTTACAATGTGGACATATATATCCAAACTTCTTTTCTTGCACGCATTGCAAAACCCCTTTCCCAAACGTTTCCTTATAAATTTTGGCCCGTCCTCTTATGTATTGTTGTGAACAACTCTCTGCCTTCTTTTTCCTTTTTTTTAGCGATTACTGTCTATATTGTGAACTAGTTTTATCTATCTAGCAGGTTTGTCCTTTATTTTGGACTTCAAAAATAGTAGAACCAAGCATGCATACAAGCAAATAGCACGTCTCCTGTGTTCTCTATATTAACAAGAGTATCATGCGGATGACTTCCAGTTACGTTGGTGCGGGTAAATTTTGGTTTAATGTACAAAACTCTAATGGGCTTCTGCTAGCACTCATTACATGTTTCTTTTCGCCAATCTAGTGCTACATCTACATTATTAACTATATTTGTTTTGAATTGTCCCTTTTTCTTCTCTGACAAAAGTGGACTGTGGACGAGCAAGCCACGAAAAGATCAATAGCTTTTGTTATTATGCAGACATATATATCCACACTTCTTTTCTTGCACGCATTGCAATAATACTTTACCAAATGTTTCCTTATAAGTTTTGGCCCGTTCTCTTATGTATTGTTGTGAAAACCTCTATGCCTTCTTTTCCTTCTTTTTTTATGCGAGAGCTCTCAGTTTTGTTAACTAGCTTTATCTATCTAGCATGTTTGTCCTTTCATTTGGACTTCAAAATAGTAGAAGCAAGCATGCATACAAGCAAATAGCAAGTCACCCATTCTCTATATTAACACGAGTTTCATGCGGATGACTTTCAGTTACGTTGGTGCGTGTCAAGACCCGAGTATGCAAACTTGGACTTTTCTGTGTATTCTGCACCAGTCCAGAATTACGCTAGTGCACACAGTATAAACATAGATGAAATATCGACCATATCATAACTTACTGAGAAAAGACTCAAATATTATTAATAATTATCAGAGTACGACCTTATGGCCAAGCTTACAATTAATAGCCTAAGGGCTTAAGAAACATGCAGTGGAAAACAGAAAATAAGCATGGTAACCACTTGACATGCCCACAGGCAGTCTACTGGGGAGCGAAGTCCTAGTCCGCGAAGTTGTCGAAGTATCGACCTTCTAGTATCTCTTGCTGATCTGGCTCCTCTTCCTCAACTGAGCAAATATGGACAAAGCCATGAGTACATAGAGTACTCAGCAACTCGTTTGCAACAAAAATACAATATAGTATACAAGGCTTACCAAAGGATGGCTGAAAGGTTAATTTGCGTAAGGCAGTAATTTAAAGTAAATATAATAAATAGATTGAAAAGCGAACTTTGAAAATGGTAATAAATAAGTAATCAAAGGAATTGAGGCAAACCCCAGGTAAACTAGCTATTCACTCCAATGAATCGCCCATAAACCAAGATTCACGTAATGAACTACCAGTGAACTAACCATTCACTTTCCAACTTAACCCAACCAGGTTTTTATGAAAACTCTATCCCTCGTGTGAAATCACCGAGCATTGTCCATGACCGAGGACACAGCTATTCGTTTACACTCTGCAGAGGTTGCACAACTGTACCCACACGATGTGATAATCCTTACGTTAAAGAAAATCACAACAAGACTTTTACAATGCTCCATCTCAACTTGATCCCACTCGCTAAGGTTTCGCCGTCGAGTAGGCTGACCACCTAGTCGATAATTGCCCCCCTTGCGCCATAACAACATCAGTAGCGAAAACCAAAGTTGAGATTTCACAAATTATTATGCCAGGTCTAACCCATACCAGACATGTGGTTTGCACGGTAAGGCTCAGATCAATGGCGCACAAAGTTGAGTCCTTAGATTTACCCACGCGAAGCATCCACATCCTAATGTGCAAAATGCACCCCCTTTACTGCACGATCATTCGCCCAAGTGAAAATAAACTTTGTATAACCAACACCAATGACACTACCCATGCCATGGTACTTAAATTTTATAACTATGGTTGACCACCACGTTCTAGTATATCATTAAGTCAAAATTAATTAATTAACCGCATGTGATGATAAACCCAACATGACTATAAGCATGGCTAAGCAATTTAAACGCACAACCCATGTGACAACTAGTATTACATCACTAAATAATTTCCCATCCTATGGTGATAACAGAATCATGGCATTCAAATTATTAAGAAGAAATTAATCAAATAGGTCATTAGCTACCAATACAAAGGTTTGTAATAAAATAGTGATGCATGATAATTTAAAATGAAATAATACATAATAGACTTGAAAACTACGTTCAACATGATCAAAGAATATGACTTGCCTTGGCCTTGCTCAGTTGACAGCTCTTGATCTTCGAATCCTACTTTAGCTCCTTCGAAAGCGTGATCTAACGAGAGATAAAACGAAACGAGACACAAAAATAAATTCAAATAAAATTCAAATTAACTAGAAAAACTTTAAAACTAGAACCAAAAGATAGAGCTCAATTTTAGATGAATTTAGGAAAAATAATCGGGTCAATAGGAGCTAGGACGAAAGAGAACGGGCTCTCAGAAAAATCTAATCTAAAGAAAAAGGTTGAAAATCGGAAAATGTACTGTGCTGTAGACTCGGCTCACAGGAAGCTGGTCTACGGTGAACCTGGCCCACGGAACAGTGCAACGGACGACTGGGCTTGCTGACGCGGCAGCTGACTGGGCAGACACGTGTGTACTAGGGTTGATGTGGCACACTAATATGGCATGACACGTGGCTGATGATGTGGCATGCTGACGTGGCACCTGGGGCGGCTAGGTTGCTGACGTGGCAAACACGTGGCAGACACGTGTCTGACACGTCAAACTAGGGATGATGTGGACGACTTGGTGGCGGTGCTGACTCAACTGGTTCACGGGTCCATGGCTGACATGCGGGCCCCGCATGTCAGTGGGTCGGCTCACGGTGGACGGGGTGCGCGGGAAGTCGAAATAGCGCGGGTGCGGGGTGTGGGTTGACGCATGCGGGCACGCGAACCGAGGTGACGCACGCGGACTGAGGTGGTGGCACAGGGATCGAGGCAGCACGCGGCGGGTGAGGGTGACCGGGCGGTGACTGTGATGGCGGCGAGGCTTGCCGGAAACGAGACGTGGTAACAGTGGCTGAACAACGGTGACAGAACTCACCGGCAGCGGGGTACGGTCAGTGGAGAAAGAAGACAGCGAGATTCACCGGCGATGAAGACAAAGGCAACAGCGGCGAACTCAGACGGCGGTGGCGTACAGGTGAACTCGACGATGGCAGCGGCTCGGAAGGCAAGGCAGCGGCTTGGGATGCGAGGAACGAGGGCGGGTGCTCGGGTTTTATGCGCGGGCGCTCGGACGACTCGGAGACGAGCTGCAGAGTCCGAGGTGGATACGACGGGCGGCGGCGAAAACCGAAACAAACATGGCGGCCTCCTCCGCTGAAACGACGATGAACAGTGCTTGGGCTTTCGGATCAACGACACGTGGCTGAGGCAGAAGGCAGAGCGGGCGGTTGGATGCGGGCAAGCGAGCACTAGATGGCCGACGCGTGGCAGGGGCGGGGCAGGCCGAGGCAGAGAGTTGGGCTGAAGGAAATGGGCTTCAGCCCAACGGCTAAGGGTTTTATTTAAGGTATTTTCTTTTCCAAAAATTCAAATAAATACTTTTGAGCTCTAAAAAATAGCAAATAAATCCAGAAAAATCCAAGAAAATTCTAGTAAATTCCTTGAGACTCAAGGAACCCAAATAAAATACTTTTTATAATTGTTAATGTTTAATTTAGTCATATTAAATATTTTTAATTAATAAAAATTTATAATTAAGCTTTAATTAATTCCAGAAAATTTCAAATGGTGAATTTTATTTTTAAAAACTTCAAAAAGGCTATGAAAATTAGGATGTTACAGTGCGGCTAAATTTCTGTTTCACAAAACTCTAATGGGCTGAAGCTAGCACTCATTACATGTTTCTTTTCACCAATCTAGTTCTACATCTACATTATTAACTATATTTGTTTTGAATTGTCCCTTTTTCTTCTTTTACAAAAAGTGAACTGTGGACAAGCAAGCCACGTAAAGATCAACCTTTTGTTACAATGCAAAAATATATGTGTGTACGCATTGCAAATCCACTTTCCCAAATGTTTCCTTATAAGTTTTGTCCCGTCCTCTTATGTATTGTTGTGAACAACTCTCTGTATTCTTCTCCTTTTTTTTGAGAGAACTCTGTTAACTAGCTTTTTCTATCTAGCAGGTTTGTCCTTTAATTTGGACTTCAAAATAGTAGAACCAAGCATGCATACAAGCAAATAGCACGTCTCCCGTTCTCTGCATTAACAAGAGATGCATGTGGATGACTTTCAGTTATGTTGGTGTGGCTAAATTTCTATTTCACAACACTCCAATGGGCTTAAGCTAGCACTCATTACATGTTTCTTTTCACCAATCTAGTGCTACATCTACATTGCTATCTATATTTGTTTTGAATTGTCCCTTTTTCTTCTTTGACAAAAGTGGATTGTGGACGAGCAAGCCACGCAAAGATCAATTAATAGCTTTTGTTACAATGCAGACATATATATCCACATTTCTTTTGCTACATGCATTGCAAAACCACTTTCCCAAATGTTTCCTTATAAGTTTTGGCCCGTTCACCAAATGTTTCCCAAATGCTTTTGTGAACAACTCTCTGCCTTCTTTTCCTTCTTCTTTTTTTGGGAGAACACTCTGTCCTGTTAACTAGCTTTATCTCTCTAGTATGTTTGTCGTTTAATTTGGACTTCAAAACAGTAGAACCAAGGATGCATGCAAGCAAATAGCACGTCTCCCGTTCTCTATGTTAACAAGAGTTTCATGCGAATGACTTTCAGTTACGTTGGCGAGGCCAAATTTCTGTTTCACAAAACTCCAGTGGGCTTAAGCTAGCACTCATTGCATGTTTCTTTTCGCCAATCTAGTGCTACATCCACATTATTAACTGTATTTGTTTTGAATTGTCCCTTTTTCTTCTTTGACAAAAGTGAACTGTGGATGAGCAAGCCACGCAAAGATCAACACTTTTTTTTACAATACAGACATGTATGTCTACACTAATTTTCTTTTGCATGCATTGCATAACTACTGCCCAAACGTTTCCTCATAAGTTTTGGCCCATTCCCTTATGTATTGTTGTGAACAACTCTTTGCTTTCTTTTTTTTTGCGAGAACTCTCCATCTTGTTAACTAATTTTTTGTATCTACTAGGCTTGTCATTTAATTTGGACTACAAAACAGTAGAACCAAGCATGCACACAGTCAAATAGCACATCTCCCGTTCTCTGTATTAACAAGAGTTGCAGGCGGATGACTTTCAGTTACGTTGGTGCGGCTAAATTTCCATTTCACAAAACTCCAATTGGTTTATGCTAGCACTCATGACATTTTTCTTTTCGCCAATCTTGTTCTACATCTACATGGTTAACTATATTTGTTTTGAATTGTCCCTTTTTCTTCTTTGACAAAAGTGGACTGTGGACGAGCAAGCCACGCAAAGATCAATAGCTTTTGTTACAATGCAGACATACATGTCCACACTTCTTTTCTTGCACTCATTGCAAAACCACTTTCCCAAATGCTTCTTTATAAGTTTTGGCCCGTTCTCTTATGTATTGTTGTGAACAACTCTCTGCCTTCTTTTCCTTCTTTTGTTTGCGAGAACTCTCTGTCTTGTTAACTACCTTTATCTATCTAGCAGACTAGTCCTTTAATTTGGACTTTAAAACAGTAGAACCAAGCATGCATACAAGCAAATAGTACGTCTGTCATTCTCTGTATTAACATGTGTTTCATGCAGATGATTTTCAGTTACGTTGGTGTGGCTAAATTTCCGTTTCACAAAACTCCAATGGGCTTCTGCTAGCACTCATTACATGTTTCTTTTCGCCAATCTAGTGCTACATCCAGAGAAACAAATTATGGACGAAATTTCGTCCCTTTCATTGGGTACCGAAACTTGTTAAATCCGGCTAAAATTTGGCTGAATTTGGCTCTATTTGAAATTTGCTTAAATTTTGTTCAAATTTTAGCTAAATTTCGTAAAAACAATGATTTTTTTGTCCGAAATTTCGAACGAAATGAACGAAAGTTCGGCTTTCGTTCCTTTCGCCGGTGACCGAATTTATTTTGCCTCCGAAAGTTTTAACACTGGTTACATCTACATTATTAACTATATTCCATTTTTAAGAAGCTAAATCATTCAGATTTGTCCTTACAATTTCAGTTTCACAAAACTCCAATAAGCAACGCGCAAGCAAAAGCAAAACGCACCATGCTCGTTTTTATGGGTGTAGAAGAAACAAGCGCCCAGCTAAGCCAAGTTTTGTCTCCATGTCCATTCTCTTGCTACAAATACGTGCAGCTACTAGTACTCTTCTCACTCGCACTAAAGGGATAAATCACCAAGCAAATCAAATGGAATCAAAGCTCGTCTTCTTGGCCCTCTTGCTCGCTGTCCTCGCCACCGTCGCCACGGCGGCCGACCCCGACTACAGCGAGTACTGCCGAGTGGGGAAGGCCATCCCCTACAACCCGCTCCCGGCCTGCCGGCACTACATCACGCGTCGATGCGCCGTCGGGCTCGACCCCAGGCAGCCGCCCAAGGAGCAGTGCTGCCGGGAGCTCGCCAACCTGCCGCGGGACTGCCGGTGCGATGCCCTGAGCATCCTGGTGAACGGCGTGATCACGGAGGAGGGCACCAGGGTCGGCCGGATGGAGGCGGTGCCGGGCTGCGACAGGCAGAGGATCGCCATCTTGGCGTCGGGGCTCACCGACTACCCGGAGTGCAACCTGCAGATCCCGGGTGGGTTCAGCTGCCGCCTGTTTGGTGGTGGCATCGACTAGTTAGGTCTAGTTTGTTAGGGCTATATGTTGCATAAATGCAGCAGCATCTATCATCAGATGCATCCATGTGGTAATAAGAAAAATAAAAGGTGGAACTGGTGTTCCTCATCGTCTTTTATATATATATATATATATATATATATATATATATATATATATATATATATATATATATATATATATATATATATATATATATATTGATTCGAATTTGAATTCCTACACATAATTCCATCGAACATTATGATTTTCTATATGTATAGCACGAATTTAAATCAAACTTCGTTTCAATCCATATCAATTAAGTGCGGTTTATAGCAACACAGATTAGTTAAATCTGAGAAAAAAATTGTAAGATCCAAATTTTCGTAACTACACCTCTGGGCATAAAAATTGGGATTTTTAAAACCTTTTCTGCATTTCGGATTTTCTGGATGTTATTTGCTATGTATTGGAAATTAAAACAATTTAATACAGATAACTCGATAAAAGAAAACTCGAGGAAATAAGTTAAATCAATCCCAGGAATGCAGGAATAGAAAAAACATAGGATTGAAATTAAATGTTCTGGCTTGTCGAATACTATAGGAAATAAAACAACATGAATTGTTCAAAAGAGACGTTTGGTTGCCTCACAAGAAAATACATGATTTTTTAGATTAGATGTTTACTTGATTAGAGAGAGAGAGTGGAGAGTGAAAGAGAGAGAATGCAATGGACTAGCTCATATTTATATTCCTATGGAATTGGGTGTATACGAATGTGCCAGGACGCAGAATATGATTCTAACCTTAGTGTGTACCGTACTAGTCCCATGTTTAATTGCTAGCACACACATCCAACTTTGACATATCATATCCATATACGATAAATTTAACAAGATAGTACATATAGATAACAACCGAACACACACCTACACAACGAGGTTTACAACATATAGGCTGATCAGCCAAATAGTTCACATAACATAAAAGGTTCAGCGAAAACGAAGATAAAAGAGGCATAAAAAACTAGCGAGTATGCCACAGCCCATCCACAGATAGCTGACTGGGGCTAAACCCTAGCAATCGGAGTCATCGTCGCCAAAACCCGCAGCATAAAGGTAACTATATGATGAGCCTTCTTCTACAACCTCTGAATATGTTCAACAAGAAATCGTGAGTACAAAATTGATACTCCCCAATACTTTTAAGAAAATATTGTATATTATGCAATGATATGTCAAGGGAGTTGCCTATCCTAACAAGTTTACTATTTTTGCACAAAGTGAGCTTTCATTTGCAATAACATATATAGAGTGCAACAAAAAATTGTAAGATTATTTGACAAATGGTAATCAAATAATAGTGAGATATAGTTAATGATAATTAAATGAGAGGCTTGCTACCCAAAAAAAAGAAAATAGTGGCAAATCCTTTGTCGATCAAGTTATGCTAGTATTTCCTAGCCATACATACCTCAAACCATTTTGCGAAACATAAAACTACTAACATGGAGGATTCACCAAGTCGTCCATAACCGAGAATATGGCTATTCGAATAGATTTACACTTTGCAGAGGTTATACAACTGTCAAGACCCAAAACTTGTATTCCGAACCTTATGTGTTTACTGTGCTAGTCCCATGATCAATGGCTAGAACACACATTCAACAATATTCATGTCACATCTATACACAATAAGTTTAGAATAAAGTAGTGCAATAGGTATCTAATATGCCAAAACAGCAGAGTTTACAATGCAAGGACCGATCAGCCAAATAAAACATACAACATCAGAGTTCAGCGGAAGCAAATGATGAATGAGGCACCAAATCCAACAAGTATGCCTCATCCCAAATCACAGGCAATTGACTGGGCCAAAACCCTAGAAATTGGCGTCTACATCACCAAAACCTGTTGCGTAATAGTACCTGCAAGATATGTCTTCTTTTGCATCCTCTGAATATGTTCAACAAGCAACTGTTGAGTACAAAAATCGTACTTTGTAAGACTTTAAGCAAAGATATATAGTATGCAGGTTGTATCAAAAATAGTTGTCTATTCTAGTGTAATTTATGAAACAATGCTTTCAGTTGAAATAACGAGTAATAGATTGCAAACAGAAGTTGTAAGAGCATTAAAATTTGATAAGTAAATAATAAATTGCATAGTTTATAACAAGAGGCATGCTGCCTTAGAATCTCAAAACAGTGGCATAATCCTTGGTAGGGATGGCAATTGTGCCTGTTTACCCGTATACCCGTGGGTAAATACCCTAATGGAGCCAGGTATGCGATATTTTCTTTACCCACGGGTATGGAAATGGGGGGGGGGCACTCTACCCGTCGGGTAAACGGGCACGGGTATGGGTAAGCTCCACCCGTACCCGCCTTGCCTATTACCCATGATATAGATTGACAGGTGGCACAGCCATAGCAATATCTCTAATTGCTATTAATTGTTATAAACTTTTGCATATCACTAATTGCCATTGATTGTTATAAAAATTTTTGATAGCTATTATATTTCTCAGCAACAACTGCTGCTTATATGTATCTGTCATTAGTTCAACTCTCAGATGGTGACACTTAATTCGCGGGTAAACAGGTATGCCCACGGGCGACGGGCATGGGCGAGGTTTTTTACCCGTCGTCCTTTATGGGTATACTCGTAGGCGTAAATCGGGATCGCGGGTATGGGTATGAGCGAGCACTACCCGTACCCACCGTGCCCGATTGCCATCCCTAATCCTTGTCAACACAATTTTGCAATCCCATCTATGTGTTTCCATAACCATCTTATAAAATATAAAGCTACTTATTGTGAGATTTCACCAAGCTTTGTCCATAACTGAGGACATAGCTTTTTGAATATATTTACACTTTGCAGAGGTTGTACACTTTACCCTACGACATAAATATCCCACCATATTGTACATGTCATGCGATACCACTGGTATCTGATTTGAGAATTCATGACGAAGCTTTTATATTACTAGTACTAACAACCACCATTCTATGATACATTCATAAGATGGGGAATGCCCTCTGATGTCCTAAGATTCATGTGGTGTGTCAATTACCTTACGTTATAGGCAAGGTCCCTCCAAATATAAAGTTTGCACCATGTCTGCACAGCCCAAAAATCAACATACAATCTACCACCTGCGGTGAAGTTGCTAGCCCTAGTAACTCATTATGCTAAAGCCTTCCTATAAAAGATACGTATGGTTGTATGACTGTACTTGGGTTTATGGTACAAAATGAATTGGTCCTTAGTATCTTGGGCGAGACATCCACAAATTACATTCTCATGTGAACTGCACCGGTCTCCACAACCACTCACCCAAGTCTAAAATATGTTTCCATTTCTTTTCTAACCAAAATATCAGAGGTAAACTCCTCTATACCAATTCTTGAGTTTCTTTGATTTTTTAAATATGTTGACTTATTTCAGATCGAGCACACCTAGTACCGTTATGAGAATGGCGATGCATCAAGTACTACATTTAAATTACTAAGTTCCATATTTTGTAACTAGTGGGTATTATTTCTATGGTGACAACAGTAAAGGTATCAACTTGTCAAGGCAAGATTAATGCAACAATTGGGTATAACTACTGCCATTACCAATAAAGTGGTTTTTATCAAAATTACATGCATGCATAATAGTTTTGTACACAATATATGTAATATTGAAATATGGGATCAATATGATCAAAGGTAGTGCTTATCTTGCTTGTTGAACTCTTGGTCTTGCTCGGGTTTGTCGGTGAAGTTCTTCGAAATGTCGGTATTTAATCGTCAAATACCATATATTGCAAATTAGATTCAAATAAATTTAGACAGATATTTTTTGTAGAATATGAAATATAATGATTTTAGAAAATTTTAGAGACAAAAATCAATTAACTTTGAGTTCATATGCAAAATTTACATGCATTTGAATTTTGTTAGGTTTGAAAATCCTAAAAATAGAAAATGGCACTGTTCATAGTGGTGACGTCGAAGGCGCATTTTGGGAAATATGCTTTTCAATGGGGAATCTGCCCTCTCGCTTGAATAGAAGGCGTATTTGTGAATTTCAGGGTTTTTTAAAACATTTTAAAGGGTCAGACCCACATGTCATAGGCTCATCTGGTTAAAACAATTTTTAAAAGAAAACTAATGGGTGGGTCCACCTGATCCGTGGCTCAGCAGAGAGAGGAGGGAGTGGCGCACACTGACAAGTGGGGCCCGCTTGTCGATGACTCCGAGTGGTGCCACTACCGCAGAAAAGGTCATCACAAACGGTTCAAAAATGTCATCACAGATGGTTTCATGAGCCGTCTATGTTTATGGGTCAGTAATGACATGACGTCATCATCGACGATTTTCAAACCATCTGTGATGCAAACTTTCACAGATGGTTAGTAACTTAGAACCATCTATGATGCAAACTATCACAGATGGTTAGTAACTCAGAACCATCTGTGATAGTTGATTATCACATACAGTAATTTACTCAGAACCGTCTGTGACAGTTGACTATCACAGATAGTTTATAGACGAAATCATCTGTGATAGTTAATGTATGATAGATGGTTTATAGATGAAACCGTATGTGATATCTAATGTATCACAGACTGTTTGTCCTAAGGAACCGTATGTGATATTCTTTTGTATTGCTAAATATATTTCTATTTGTTGGGTAGCCTCAGGAAATACTAGCCAAGCCTTCTAAAACAAGTAGAAGCACAACACGTACATGTATCTATCCAATTCACATTTATTTTAGAAACAAGAACATGCATTTCACAAATTAATTAACTCAAACGAACTAAAATTCACCATTCATGAATGAATACACATATGTACCATTAAGTTCAATCTTATCCCAAACAAGTTCAATCTACATTGTGGAACTTCCTAGCTTGGTTTATGACCTAAGACAACAAAAAGTACATAAACTATCCTCGAATTGTTTGGAGCTCGGCCTATTCCAACACAGTTGTAGTGATGGTCTCAACCTATCGCCTCGTAGATCAAAGTCATGCATATATATAAATTGATAAGTATGAAATAATTATTGCAAGATTGACAGACCTGAGGATCATTGGCAATCGTGAAACTGATGAGTAGTTCTATGTTATGGCAAACATAGTATCCAAAGGTGTTGCCTGGCGGCTACTGGTGGCACTGCAAAAATAGAATTGGTTAGTTCGAGAGACATTACTACGAAGTGTTATACCAAGAAATTTAGATTGTGTCATAGGGCGCTGACCCTTCCCTTAGATCTCCCTCTAATAGCAACATACGCGGCGAACGACCTACGTAATTCCAAAAAGTTAGCCTTAGCCATTATAAATGAAGGAAGACTACAATAGAGTTATCTGCAGAGGAAATGTGTTTACTTGTCGATTAATTGTCAGACAACTGTGAAGTCCTATTTGGCCCTCTTTAGGGAATGAAGGTATATTATCCTGTTCCATTTTGGTATAATTATAATTAGAATCCAGTAGAACCTACACGGCTATGTCGCCATGGTCATTAAAGATAAGTTTGTGTTACTTGTAAAGTACAAATTAACAAGTATAGCCACTAGTGTAGTACTTACCCTTGGTTGTAGGGCAAAAATATGAATTCCTTGTTATAGTGAGCCAACAATAATATCGTCATGTAAGCCTCAACAAAGGATGCATCCTCCTAGATGGTTTGCATGGAGACCAAGTTTGGGTCGAGGAAACCTACTGGTGATTGCCTTGATCTAGCATAAAAAACCATGTATATATATATACAAAAGCAAGGAGTTATATATGACATTTATCGGTATTACATGAACATAGATTGTGATTGTACACACTTATAGTATCAAGCATCGAATGAATGAGGCGTCGAGGTTAAAGAGAAAGAACAAGTCCTCGAAGGTCACCGTGAAGACACAGTCTTGAACCTCGTGGTGAAGATGATGTGGCCTAAACTTGATGTTGACACTCGAGCACTGTTGTCCATCCATCTTGTTGGCGTGTTCCATGTACCATGAATGCAATCTCTGGCAAGTAAATCCTAGGGTTATGAGGCACTCTACCGGAATGACAAGAAAGGGATATCATCCATATTCTTCAGTTTTCCCTTGCTGCCTCACCATTTAGAGGTCGACTTCATGGGAATCGACTGGGCACAAGGTGTAGATGCATGTGATGCACTACACCCTTGCCATGTTAGTGCAGGTAACTCTACTGCAGGTAGCTCTACTGTAGATTGCTCCCATGAACTTGGCACCATTGTAGGACTTTCCTAGCGTGAACCCAACTACATCGCATGACATCCACGACCGTCTGGGCCTCAGATTCCCCCTCCACACCAGCCTATACATGCAAAGACCAAATAACTTTTCTCCTGACACAAGTTCTTCCCAACTTGACCGTCATCAATCCACACACGCAAACCACAAGCTCTAACCATCAGTAAAAGTAAAATAGATCATGCACCCGACACAAGTTCTTCCCAGCTTCACCGTTATCAATCCACACACACATATCATACCCTCGTTCATCCATCAACACGAACCTGGTCAGCCATGACCACAACTTCCAACGCTCTCCAAAATATCAACCTTTGACCACCCAGTAATACCAATCTGACCCCATGCCTTGGTAGGTCAGACCGCTTACCCATCGAACACAAGTAATTGATGTACTCGAAGATTACCAGAATTGAAGCACCTAAAGCCTACAAGTACCGACCATAAAACCTATGACAAGCGATCGAAAAGCCTACGACTACTGATCGGGAGGTCTATGATAACCGATTGCAAAGCTGATGACTACCAACCAGAAAAATCTACGACTACTGATTAGCAAAGTCTACAACTACCGATCACAAAGTCTTTGACTACTGACCAGCAAAATCTACGACTATCGATCAGCAAAGTCTATGACTACTAATAAAGTACTGTTGCTCTGAAAACCAAGTACTGAGTACCAACGAGGTACTATAGCTACGAATAACGACAACGCACTATATCTACGGCCACTGACTAGTTACTGTAGCAAACGAGATTACGACCACCGACCGGTTCACTGTAGCTAAGACTGGTTCACTGTTTCTCACAATCAGTTAACTGTTGCTTATGACCGATTTGTTGTATCTTACCATCATTGACCAGACATGGTCGTTCAGTTGTGGTCATTCAGTTGTGGTTTTTCTGCCATGCTCATTCTTCTGTGATCGTTATGCCATGGTCGAAATGCTGTGATCGACCTAAATTGGTCATCTACTTTGGTCGACCATCGTGGTCGATCTATTACGATCGACACCTGCCGACCAGACCTGCCGACAATAGCGCATTGACCATAACTCTCACAAACATAAATTCTAATGAAATCCAAATATCAATTATTCATTATCACTCGTTGCACGACCACCACATGGTCTAACAGATCTTTATGTATATTTAGGAGTCGTTATGTCCTACTAGGACCGCCACTGACTTATGGACTAGAAAGAAGTATTTGAACTATGGCCAAATATACATGAACCTATAGGGTCACACACTTAATGGGTCTGTTGTAGGGGTGGCCCCCACCTAAGCCTAACTGACCTGTTAGAAGGTTGTAAAGCCCAAAATGGGACATGTGTAGTGGCATAAATGCCCTTAGAAAGGATACTTGGGTGTAAGGACATAATTGTAAAATACTCCCATGTGAATATATATACCATCCAGGCCATGGGGAGAGCCCCAAGCATTGCTCACCTAACATCTCCACTACCACTCTATACTATTTGGTCTGTAACCACAACAGTTGGTGCCATCCGTGGGGAAGACAAGAGCAAACTCCAAGACTTGAAGGAGGATGGCACCAAAGAAAGCTTCGTCATCGGCGGCGAAGAAGAAGAAGAGGAGCACGACGGAGACACGCGTCAACACCAGAGCCTTGGCGTCGGCGGTCGCGGGTGCGGATGTCACCGCCAGCCTTGCAGCTGCTAACGTCGACACTCGTGGAGCGACGATCGACCCTACCCCTGGTGCAACGATCGGCACCGGCAGCTCTGATTGGGTCGTTGGGAGCGGGGACGCCGACGCTCGCGCTGGCACGGCCACTGCCCCTACATCAAATGTGGGAGCGCCAGGCGGCTCCAGCGGCAACGTCGACCTCTTCATCGACTTCGTAGTCCACCAC
Source organism: Dendrocalamus latiflorus (assembly GCA_017311315.1). Lineage (NCBI taxonomy): Eukaryota > Viridiplantae > Streptophyta > Magnoliopsida > Poales > Poaceae > Dendrocalamus > Dendrocalamus latiflorus. Next base: position 9,384,778 of record CM029630.1, on the reverse strand, counting down.
GCTGGCCCCCCGAGCAGCTCTAGAGCGCAAGCCGTGGTTGCTGCCAATCCGACGGTGCAACCAGTTGCGCCGATAGCTACGACCACGATAACGGTGGAGAGTGCTCTACTGATAGCCATTGGCACGCTTCAGCGGGACCTGCAGGACCTCCGTGGAGCTGTGCGGGATATACAAGAGGCTCGGAGCCAACAAGTCCTGCAATTGGTCGTGCCAGAGCCCACGCCGGAGCGGGCAGACAGCCGCGATGCCCGCACCTCTAGTTGTGTCCCACTGCGTCGCGTGGATCCGGAGTCCCCCCTCTTCGTGGGCCTGCAGCAATCAGCGTGGCCGGAGGACTTCAAGTTCCCCAATGCCATCGAGCCGTACAAGGGCGACACGGACCCTTAGGAGTTCGTGCGCATGTATGAGACTGCCATTGAAGCTACGGGCAGAGACGACACCACCAAAGCAAAGGTCCTCCCCCTCACGTTGCAGGGAGTGGCGCTCTCTTGGTTTTTCACCATAGAGCCGAACTCCATCTACACGTGGGAGCAGATCTGCGACCGCTTCTACAACAACTTCCAGGGAAACTACGTTGAGCGCATTAACACAGATCAGCTCTTCGCCGTCAAGCAGAAACCCTTAGAGAAACTCTGAGAATACTTCAAGCGCTTCGCTAAGGTCCACTGCTAAGTTAAGGACGTCAACGAGACAATCATCGTCAATGCAGCGGTACCAGGCCTCTGCCCGGGGCCGTTGGCCAAATACAACGCGCGTAAGCCAATCAAGACAGTCGCGAAGATCTTCGACAAGATGGAAGAGTATGCGAGGGCGGAGTAGGATGCGCGACGACGCAATGGAGACGACTTTGACACCAATCGATGGGAGGGCTCATCCAAGAACGAAGACCCATCGAAGAAGGAGGGCTCCTCGAAGAGCAAGCGCAAGCAAGAGTCATCGAAGGACGCCTCCGAGCGCAAGGACGCTAAGCATAAGGACCCACTGGGTGACAGGCGCAGCCAATGTAAGTCCTAGAGGGGCCCGCTATGTCTACGACATCGAGGGCAGCCCTGAAAACAGTACCCCTGCCGATCGTGGCCGAGGCCGGGGGCGAGGACGTGGTAGGGGTCGTGACGATAGGCCCTGCGTAGAACAAAACGACCAGCTCTACGATGAATGGTGCGAGGTGCACGGCCGAGGTGACCACCACACGCAGACATGCACCACCATTGCAGCGCTCCTCCAGAGCATGGCCAGGGATAGGGCCCTGGAGGCGGGGCCGCCTGTTGTCACTCATGTGCAGCAGTCTCGAGAGGCCCCCCTACGAATTCAAGCCCACAGGCAACAGCCCCAGGAAGGCCCCCTACGGATTCAGGCCCACGTGCAGCAGCCCCAAGAAGGCCCCATGCGAGTTCAAGCCCTGGAGGGAACCCAGCGCCGCATCATAAACGTCATCTCCGGGGGCTCTTCGCTGGAGTTCGCCTCGGCGCGGCAACAGAATGCCTACGCACGGAGGCTGCACCATGTGGCGACGTACCCGACGTAGGCACTACCGAAGTGGGCGTGGCATGAAATTTCCTACACGCCCGCTGATGCTAAGGGTGTGGAGTACCCTCACCAAGATCCCCTGGTCATCCAGGCCGCCATCGCAGGATGGGATGTCAAACGCGTCCTGATCGATGGAGGCAGCACTACGAACATCTTGTTCACAACGGCCTTCGACCAGATGGGGATCCCTTGGAGTCGTTTGGGCCCCTCGGGAATTCTGTTGCAAGGCTTCGGGGGTCAGCCGCTAAAGGCGTTGGGCGGAGTCAAAAAACCCTCCTACGCAAAAACTTACGAGGGTTGGAGGGCCTCGGCAGCGACGATATGGACGGCTGAACACCGTTGCGCCGGAGGTCGCCAGACTGGAGGCGCCACCCATCGGCAAGTGGTGTCACGCCATACATGACGAACTCCTCGGCAAGGTCACGCATGTTGAACCGAAGAGTGATCCCCATGAGTCTTTGGCCCCTCCGCCTGTCCTCATTGTCGATCATCATGCCCGCGCGAGGTGTTGAATGATATTGGCCGGCCCGTGCACTCGAGGCCGCTCCCGCTCGCCACACAGAGGTAGAACCACCGCTTCATCTAGTTCGCCTCCCACTTTGTTCGGGTAGAGTTGGCAGGGAAGATCTGCGAGCACTGGAACCGCAGAACGAAGTTCACGCTACCGAAGTTGGAGAACACCCCTCCTTCCAGCCTTTTTGGTTGGCATCGCGTATCATGGAGGAACGCGAACAGCGAGGAGCTAGGCCAACATGCCTCCGTCCACAGCGCCCAGCTATAAACAGCCAGGCGGGCTATTGCGTTCGGAGTCAATTGCGCCAGCTCCAACCCGAAGGTCCACAAGATGTCACCGATGATCAGGGCCACGGGAATCCGAAGGCTGATGTCAAAGTACGCGACGAAGATGATCGCCTCCAACATCTCCGGGTGTGGCTCCGTCTCATCGCTAGCAGGTAGGCGCACCTCACGGTGGTCCGACAGCTTCCCCTCGCGCAACAGATTTCGGATGGTCTCTTCTGCCACCCACCACTTGTTCACCAGCAACGGCTCGCGCCCTTCTAGCATGTACTCCACCTCGATCGACGGCGACCGCCGGGATGGGGCGCTACCACCGGCAACTTCGACTCTGCAGTGGAACGCCCGGCGCATGCGGCCACACCACTTCGAAGGGTAGGGGACGGAGCGCTCGAGCACCCACTTTGGCTAGGCGTTAGCTCCGCTGCCACCACTTCGAAGGGTAGGGGACTGAGCGCCCAAGCGCCTACTTCGGCTAGGCGCCAGCTCCGCTGCCACCACTTCGGAGGGTAGGGGACGGAGCGCTTGGCCGTGGTTGCGCACCCGCTAACAACGCAAGACACGTTGGTCCCGTCCCACCACACGCCAACCGCCAGCGTAATCTGTGGTGCCATCGATGCACCGTCCTTGAGTCGCAAGACACCGGGCGGCCCTCTGACCTCGAGCCAGCGCAAAGACTCCGAAGCCCGCCTCGATCGAGCTCGAATAGGGATGCGGCTTCAAGTCTACACGACGACCCCAGAGCCCGCGTCAACACAGCATCCACGGGTCAAAGCGGTCGTTCGATTCGGCCTCACCAGGATGGATCGACTCCGCGGCAAGCGTATGCCTCGCGACTGGAGGACACCTTCGGCAGGGCACCAACCGGCGGGGATCCAACCGTTCGCCCCGAGAGGGAAGCGTGACCAGTCATCTGTGATAGGTTTTGACCGAACTCTCATAAATAGCCCCCTTCTGTTCATCACCGCTCTTTGTTATCAGAGAACACACATGAACTGAAGCAGACCTATTTCTGAGGGCAAGATCACCCTAGCCGTGTCCGGACGCGCATCACATGCAGGAACACGGCGCAACCGGCGGACTAAGTACCCAAAAATAGGCCTCCTTCATTTCATCAACACCCTCTAAACCGCGCTGTTGGCGCCAGGTCCGCCATGAAACAGAGCCATCGCAGAGTGTGGATGAACAGAAGGGGCCCATTTTTGGGGGAACAACATCATCTCAGTCGTACCCACTACAGATTGCAGGCAACGACAATGCTGTGGCGCTAGCAGCATATATATATACCCGTTCCCCCTCAGCAGGGAAGTTCAACCGGCGGAAGTCCAACCGACGGAAGGAGAAGCGTCGCAGTAGCATGTGACCACGACGATTCAAATCGCACGGCACGCCAATCATGTATCGCCACACGTCCGGCCCCTCAGGAGCGGACACATGCCTGTTGTCGTACGGCCACCTAATATGGTACAAATCCCGTCGCGCATTGGGGGACGACGCGATTTTCGGGGTCACCAATGCATTGGCTATGGGCCACTGGCCATTCACTTCGGCGGTGACGTCGACACTGACTTGGCTTCTACAGAACCACTCAGACTTTCACGTACATCGGAGGTGCACGACGTCGGAGCCCACCGCCACTTCAAGTACGCACGACGATTCCAGAGCCCGCTTCGACTCCACATCCCCGGGTCAAAGGACAGGCTCCGTTCGCGGCATGAACTCAGCAACATGGCTTCGGCCCATGACGCCCTTCACCATGAGAGGCTCCTGTTATAGGGGTGGCCCCCACCTAAGCCCAGCTGACCTGTTAGAAGGTTGTAAAGCCCAAAATGGGACATGTGTAGTGGCATAAATGCCCTTGGGAAGGATACTTGGGTGTAAGGACATAATTGTAAAATACTCCCCATGTGAATATATATATATACCATCCAGGCCATGGGGAGAGCCCCAAGCATTGTTCACCTAACATCTCCACTACCACTCTATACTTTTGGTCTGTAACCACAACAAGGTCAAAATGATAAGGGTCCAGTTCAAGGTTCTTGTAACATCCTGATTTTCAGAGCCTTTTTGAAGCTTTTAAAATAAAATTCACCATTTGTATTTTTCTGGAATTAAGTCAAGCTTAATTGGAACTTTTATTAATTAAAAAGATTTAATATGGTTAAGTTAAACATTAACATTTGCCAAAAATATTTTATTTGAGTCCTCTGTGCCTCAAGGGCTTTTCTGGAATTTTCTGGGATTTTTTCTGGATTTATTTGCTATTTTCTAGAGCTCCAAATGATTTAATGAAATTTCTGGAAAAAGAAAACCTAAAAATCCCTAAAAACCCTAAGTGGGCCGCAGCCCACCAAACAGGCCCGCCCGGCCAGCCTGCCCCGCTCCTTGCCACGCGGCGCGCATCCGCGCCCACGCCCGCAGCCGCTCCCCTCCGCTAGATGGCCGAGTGGAAGTGGGAAGACATGGGAATGGACTTTATTACGGGATTACCCAAGACCAAGGAAGGTTACGACTCGATATGGGTAATCGTGGATCGATTGACGAAGGTCGCTCACTTTCTGCCGGTCAAGACAACCTATTCCGGTGATAAGTTGGCTGAGTTGTACATGTCCAAGATTGTGAGTCTCCATGGAGTACCTAAGAGAATAGTATCGGATCGTGGGTCACAGTTCACTTCACGATTTTGGAGTAGCTTCCATGAAGTGATGGGTACCCATTTGAACTTTAGTACAGCATATCACCCGCAAACCGATGGTCAGACAGAGCGTGTAAATCAAATCTTGGAGGATATGTTAAGAGCATGTGTATTGGATCACGGAGCCAAGTGGGACAGTTGTTTGCCTTTTGCAGAGTTTTCCTACAACAACAGTTACCAGACCAGTTTGCAGATGTCACCGTTTGAAGCTCTGTATGGCTGGAAATGTAGGACCCCTCTCAATTGGAAAGAGACAGGTGAGAGACAAATATTTGGCCCAGAATGTCTACAAGAAGCGGAGGAGAAAGTGTGTTTGATTCAAGAAAGGTTAAAAGCAACCCAGGCCAGACAGAAAAGTTATGCTGATACTCGTCGAAGAGATTTGAGCTTTGAGCCCAATGAATATGTGTATCTCAGAATCACACCCTTCAAAGGTGTTAAGAGATTTCAAATGAAGGGAAAGCTAGCACCAAGGTACGTGGGGCCATTCAAGATTTTAAAGCGCAAAGGAGAAGTCGCCAATCAGCTGGAGTTACCTGAGAACTTGAGCGGGATACACGATGTTTTTCACGTATCTCAACTAAAGAAGTGCTTAAGAGTGCCAGAGGAGGCAATGCCAGTGGAAGCTGTGGATCTTCAAGAGGATCTGTCTTATAAAGAGCATCCTATCAAAATTTTGGAAGTGGCAGAGCATGTAACCAGAAGCAGGGTCGTTCGTTTCTGCAAAGTCCAGTGGAGCAATCATTCAGAGGAAGAAGCAACCTGGGAGAGCGAGAAGGATATCAGAGCGGAGTTTCCAAACCTATTCCTTAGAGAGCCAGAATCTCGGGGTCGAGATTCCGTTTAAGGGGGGAGGTTTGTAACATCCTGATTTTTAGACCCTTTTTGAAGCTTTTAAAACAAAATTCACCATTTGTATTTTTCTGGAATTAATTCAAGCTTAATTGAAACTTTTATTAATTAATAAGATTTAATATGGTTAAGTTAAATATTAACATTTGCCAAAAATATTTTATTTGAGTCCTCTGTGCCTCAAGGGCTTTTCTGGGATTTTTTCTGGATTTATTTGCTATTTTCTAGAGCTCCAAATGATTTAATGAAATTTTTGGAAAAAGAAAACCTAAAAATCCCTAAAAACCCTAAGTGGGCCGCAGCCTACCAAACCGGCCCGCCCGGCCAGCCTGCCCCGCTCCTTGCCACGCGGCGCGCATCCGCGCCCACGCCCGCGGCCGCTCCCCTCCGCTAGATGGCCGACACGCGTCGCCATCCGTGCTCCACCTCCAGCCGCAGCCGATCCCAGCCGACCGCCACCTCGCGCCACCGACAGGTGGGGCCCGCCTGTCAGGGTCGTCCCCGACCCGGACTCCGCCTCCGTCTCCGAGCGGGACTCCGCCGCTGTGTTCTCCGTGGACACCTTGCCGCCTGGGTATAAAAGGGGCCGACCCCCTGGGGTCCTCCTCGTCCCGCAGCCGTCGCCCTCGCCGCCGCTAGCCACCGTGCGCCGTGCGCCTCGCCACCGGAGCCCGTCGTCCACCGTCCTCGCCGACGACGTCGCTTCGCCTCCGTCGTGGTCGCCTTCCGCCGTCCCTGCCGCCGTCATCCACCGTCGCCGTCGTCGTCATTGTCGCCGGTGAGCCCCACCGCCGTCCGGTCATCCCGTCGGCCAGGCCCCGCAGCCGCGCCCCGCCGCCCGCACACCCCGCCGCTTCGCCTTCCCGTGCGCCTGGTCCGCCATGCACCGAGCCGCTGCCATGCGGGTCCCCTCTGTCTGCATGAACCCGTGGACCGAGCCCCGTCATCCTAGCCTCGTTAGCTTGCCACGTCATCGCCACGTCAGCCCTAGGGCCCAGTCAGCAGCCGCGTCGGCAAGCCCAGTCTGCCTGTACTGTGTCGTACGCCGGGTCTATCGTAGACCGGTTATTCCGTGCGTCGGGTCTATAGCACAGTGCAATTTCCGATTTTCCAGCCTTTTTCCCAAATTAGATTTTCCAAGAGCTCGTTCTCCCTCATACGAACTCCGATTGACCCGATTCTTTTTCCCAAATTCCTCTAAAATTGAGCTCTATCTTTTGGTTCAGGTTTGGAAGTTTTTGGAGTTTATTTGAATTTTATTTGATTTTGTTTTGTGCTTCAATTTGTTTTCTCTCTCGTTAGATCGTGCAGTAAAAGGGGTGCAGGTTGCACATTGGGATGAGGAGGTTTCGCCTAAGTAATACTTAAGGACTTAACTTTGTGCGCCATTGATCTGAGCTTTACCGTGCAAGCCACATGTCTAGTATGGGATAGACCTGGCATAATAATTTGCGAAGTCTCAACTGTGGTTTCACTACTGATGTTGTTGTGGCGCAAGAGGGGGCAATTATCGACTAGGGGGTTACCCTACTCGACGGCGAAACCTTAGCGAGTGGGATCAGGTTGAGATAGATCATTGTAAAAGCCTTGTTGTGATTATCTTTAACGTGAGGACTATCACATCGTGTGGGTATAGTTGTACAACCTCTGGAGAGTGTAAAACTATTCGAATAGCCGTGTCCTCGGTCATGGACAATGCTCGGTGATTTCACACGAGGGGTAGAGTTTTCATAAAAACCTGGTCGGGTTAAGTTGGGAAGTGAATGGTTAGTTCACGGGTGTTCATTTCATGGATCTTGGTTCATGATGGATTCCTTGGGTGAATGGTCAGTTCACTTGTGGTTGGTCTCAATTCCTTTGGTTACTTATTTATTATCATTTACAAAGCTCGCTTTTCAATATACTTATTGTATTTACCTTAAATTGCTGCTTTCTGCGCAATTAACCTTTTAGCCATCCTTTGTTAAGCCTTGCATATTATATTGCATTCTTTGTTACAAACGACTTGCTGAGTACTCTATGTACTCACGGCTTCATCCATATTTGCTCAGTTGAGGAAGAAGGACCAGATCAGCAGGAGCTACTAGAAGGAGGATACTTCGACGACTTCGCGGATTAGGACTTCGCTCCCCAGTCGATTGCCTGTGGGCATGTCGAGTGGCTCATGAGTTTATTTTGTTTCCGCTGCTAGTTTCTTCAAGCCCTTCAGGCTATTAATTGTAAGCTTGGCCATAAGGTCGTACTCTGATATCTATCAATATAATCTGGATTTTCCTTAGAATATCGTGATGTGGATGATATTATATCTTTGTTAAAACTGTGAGCACTAGCGTGATCCTGGACTAGTGCTGAATACACAGGACAGTCCGGATTTGCATATTCGGGTCTCGACAGTTCTCCGAGTAGAATACGATCTCTACTCGTATTGGATAAAGATTCAATATGAGGCTTTCCGAGTTGGATATGATATCTAATTGTATTGGATAAGGATCTGGTTAGAGGTATATAAAGGGAGGTGCGAGGCTGATGGAGGGATCCCAAGACACACCCATTGAAATCCTAGCCGCCACCTCTCACAACCCCTATTGTACTCCTTGGTGCTAGTACACCGACGCATGGCGTTCCATCCCTAAACATGTGGACCTCAGTAGATGCGCTACTGTGACTATGGCGCTGATCAGGACAATCACGAGGAGGAGACAGTTGGCCAAAGGATAATCGACTACTTCCACTATACCGACATGTGCTTTATTGAACCAGCCGCTTCAATTCTACTTCTGCTGCACTATACATCTAGTGATAACGATCTATGACCTCTTATTCACATGGTTTCATGGTAGGTCAATACAACACCATGTTCCCTAACATGTATCCACATTATTCATTTAATATCCCCATACCCATTGTGGCTGCATTCAAGCATACTTACAATTGCAAGCACAGTTATTTAAATAGTTTTTGACACTCTCGAGAGGTTGTATAACTTACTCACATGAGATAATCAAATATATTATCGGCAACTTCATACTTCCTTTTGCTTGCGATGAAATTGATTATCATATATCCTTTACATTACCTAGACCTAACCTTGCACCTGTCCTATGAATGTTGAACCTCTCTTAGGTCCATCCCCTAAGAGAGGATTCGAATCCTCACTTAGGTCTATCCCCCAACAGAAGACCCTCACTTATGTTTGTCCTCTAAGTGGGCATTCACCATTGTATTAGTAAGTTTTGGTCTCAACCCCTTGGTGAAGGGAGCCCCAAAGAGCATCCTACCCAGTATGCCCTTACTACTTCAGCCTACCAAAATGCAAGGCTAATCCTAGATAACTTAGTCAGCTAAAGCCAGAGCCCATATAGCACATGTGATTGTATGCTAAGACTTAGATGTGTGGTAATAGCGTTCGGTCCTTAATTGACCTAGGCGAGAATCTCCCCCTATTTACATGTGAGATACCCACCCATATTTGACAGTTCATAGTATAACTCACCCACATCTAAACTAGGTTTTTTATTTTATTTCACAGCAAATTAACAGAGGTTCCTCCTCTAGTCCAACATTTCGAAATTACCCATGTCTACACACAAGTTTTTTCGAAATATCAAAGTTAGTGAAAACTAGTGCATGGCTAAGCATCTAGACCATATACTAAGTGTATTATTCCCAAATAACATTAGCTATTGTCTAAACCATGTTCTAAAGGTTACAACAGTAAGGAGATTAAATTTGCAAGGAGGTTTCATTGCATACAAGTGGTTATAACTACCGTTACTCATAGTATATCAAGTTTAATAGAATATACGTGTATACACAATAGATTTTACAATCAATATACAATAATCAAAATAGTAGGATTAACATGGTTAAAGAGGGTACTTACCTTGCTCTTGTTGCTTAGAGAATGGTTTGGACGCATTCTCAAACCTGTCTGGAGCGACAGTGGCCAAATAAATTTAAAAATACACAAAACTTAAATATTTTTGCATATTTGGACATAGCATGATTTTAGAAAAATTTAGAGATAAAAATCACTAAATTGGAGTTCCTATGCAAAAGTTATTGCCATTTGAATTTTATTTGGTTCAAAAAATACTGAGAAAATAAAAAATGGTAATGTGCACAAATCTTAGTTTTAATTTATATTTTTATTCCTAAAGGAAAAAATGGATTTTGTTGGATCGATATCGGCAACAGAGAGGGGGTGTGAATGGTGCCTTTAAAAAAATCGCCCCTCCCAAAATATTTCACAAAGAGCTCAACTTCTTCAATAGCTATAAAAGCTACAAAGATGATGATTCAATCTTTCTGGAACCAAATAAGAGCTTTGCCGAGAAGCAAGGAAATAACACTTAGGAGGCCCCAAAAATAAAATCCCGAGAGTAACAACTAGAAGCTGAAATGCATTCGGTTGAGCAGAGATCACAAAAACTGACAACAAAAAATGAAACTGCCACTTTGCCAAAACTTGGACTGCTGCCACTTTGCCAAAACTTGGACTGCACGGGTGACAAAAATCAGCAACCAAACCTGAGAACAAAAGCTGACTAAAGGGCAAACTGAAAGCAAAGAAAAAGATGACTGCATAAAGAAGCTTACTTGCTGAAAACTGCAGTCAAGCAATGACCGAAAATAGCAATTACTGCAGCTACCTGAACGACAACCAAACTGCAGAAATCAACAGTAAACTAAGCTGAAAAGCAAAAGAAGGGAAACAAAAACTGCAAGCAAAGTAAACAAAAAGGAAAACAGCAAGGAATTGGGGTTTCTGCCAAAAGAAGCATCAAGGAGTGGCTGCCGAGAGAAGCTAATGAACTGCAAAAGAACATAGCTGCTTGCAACCAAGAGAAGCTAGCAAAAGTGAACACTGCGGCCAGACTCCAAAAGAGCAAGGAAATCCGTTACTACTTGCTGCTGCAGAGAGAACAAAAAAATTTGAAACCAAGGACACAAAAGGGGTATCGGCTAAAATGCACATAGAATAAAAACTGAAAAAACTAGGACAAAAGAAGAGACAAAACCCAATTTACTCGAGAGACTCAAATCAAAAGATCATGGGATATTTGATTACAACACGAGATCCACCTCTGATCAAGAATATACTGAGCTAACACTCATCATCTGCTAGGGGATCAAGAACAAAGAAAAGAAAACATAGAGAACAAAGTCATTCACAAAACAGAGGCGAGTCACAAAGAGAAAACAACAGATCATAGCAGCTCAAACTCAAGAGAACTCAAATGAGACAGAGACATGAATGATTGTATTAGAGAGGAATAATTACATAGTCTTGATACCATCAACTCAATCCATCTCTCACAATCTAAAGACACCCAAGAACACAAGTGCTGCCCTAAAAACCTTTATAACTCATGTATGGAGAGAACCAAATAAAACCCTAACTCTCACACCATATCTCTCTCAATTTCAGCACTAGAGAGCACCTCTCTATTTATAGTCTCCATAATGGGTTCACACCATGCTTTATCCATTAAGCCTCCACCAACTCAGTGCTTTATCCAAACCCGCTTCCTTTTGTGCAGCTTTGCGTATTCACCAAAACGCCCCTCGCGCACCTTCCAGAAAGCTTCCTCATTCCTTGTCCTCCAAGCCACGCAGCCACCTTGAGGCCTCGCCGTCTTCGGCACACCTCGACCGTTCTGACCTCGGCACTGCCCGCGCCTAGTCCGGTCATCCCATGCCTCGCCACGACTCCACCTCGACGTAGACAAGAAATACATCACATAGCACCGCTCGACACATGTAATCATACATTACCATTATAAGTAAAAACTCAAAGCCCAAACCGATTGAACCGAAAAATAAATGACTTAAGCATATTCGACCTAGTTCGACAAGGTCCGACCGAAACCAATTGCACCGCGCAATGACATGGTCCGAACCACACAAACCAAACTCGACTTTCCTAAACCGATGTCAATTACTCATCACACACACGAGGTCACAACCACATGGTCTCTCAATCTCCCCCTTGATGAGTATATTGACAAACCCAGAAAAAGCGTAAAGTTGAGTTTGTTTGAAAACCAAAAAGAGTCAAACATGGTCTAAAAGAAATTAAGAAGTTAATGACCATGTCGACAACTGGAGCAAAAGAAAGAGCAAGTTTTCCTCAAAGCTCCAAGATAAATGGCTTTTTCTCCGCTATTCTCCCCCTTTTGGTAATAAAATCATCAAGATGCAAGGAAGAGAATAAAATCACGAGTATGGATGAAATGGCTAAATATTATTCGTGTTAAGCATGATGAGCCACGAAGATTATCCAAAATGACCGTGAAGTATTACACCAAGCCACAACATATAAAAATGCAATCTAGATCTTGACTAATCATGTATAGATAAGTCAAACCAAATAAGTCATAATACGAAGATTAGTAGAATTTATTAGCATGTCAAGTCAACCATGAGTATAGTCTAGCCAAAGGTATCCAAAGATGATGCAGGCCATGTCAATAATCTAAGTGGAACCAAGAAGCTAGTGTTGAGTCAAATTAGAGTGCTACAAGTTCAAGAATGAGACATTTGTTTAAGTACTTGAAAGCCTTGAAATTTTAGCAAATTGAGCACAATTGACATGTTTTTCTTTTAGAACTCATGGTCGTTCCCAACAAAAATTTTAGTCATGTGCTAGATCTCAAGCCTTATGCGACCACTCCAAGCAATAAGCTTAAGAAGATGATCTTGGTCATCCAAAACTCCCCCTGAGTTCATGCCTAGTGCAATGGCAAGCAGTCTCATGAGAAAGAATTGGTGAAATCAGTTTTTTCGCACAAAAGAGATCTTTTTGCTTTCTTAAACGGATGTACTAACTCATGCTTCATCAAGAAACTAGCATAGCTCAATCTAAAACTCAATAAAGATTCAAGACTTAACTCAGCCTATTTGACATGGCATGAATCATAAGAAGATAACTAAAGACAGACTAGTCTCAAGAGCTAACATGACAGGAATTAATTCAAGTTGTGCATTTTAATCAACCTATCATGGCAAAGGCTAGACTACACATATAAAGTCATGATAAATCTATCAAGTAAGCACAGATAATGGCAAGATGTAATTCATTGTAAACATATCATAAATGGATAATAATCAAGGCTCCATATAGTTATATTACAATGCAAAATGCTAAAATGCAAGAAAATCCAGCTCCCCTCAACAATAGATGCACTTTTAGTTCAAGTTGAGTTATGACAACATTAAGATCTAGAAGCTCCCAAATGAACTCCCCCTAAACCAAAGCAATAAAATCGAGAAGCTGGTAAGAAAATCAGAAAAGGCAGTCCTTAAAGCATAGATAAGATATAGAGGATACTATGGCTCAGACTGACACTCATCTACCCCATATGACTCTAGGACTATCAGCTGATCAACTAACACACTAGGGAGCAAACATGTACCCCGTCTACCCGAGGGTGGCCCAACCCTCGCTAGAACCTATAAGAAGTGAGTGAGCTCAACATAGTGAGAAGAGAAACAGCTAATAAGCAGCATCCTAGAATCACAAGATGAGAGGAAGAAGTCTAAGCAGCTAGGCAAGAGAATCACTCTAACCTATGCTAGAAGGACTATCCCAATGCACCCACATGCAATGCAACAGAAAGGAGTAAGAGCATAATAAACAAGATATATATATAAAGCACAAAACTCCCCCTCACAACAGTACATAAGGACAAACCACTCCAAGCTCTCCCCGCAAGGCTGAAAACCTAGAGCTATCCAAAGGCTTGGTAAAGATGTCAGCCAACTGGTGGTCACTCTCCACAAACTGGAGCACTATGTCACCCTTCTCCACATGGTCTCGAAGGAAGTGATATCTGATATCAATGTGCTTGGTCCGAGAATGCTGCACTGGGTTCTTAGCAATGTTAATCGCAGAAGTGTTATTACAAAAGAGTGGAACACTATCGATAACTAACCCAAAATCCCGCAGGGTCGAGACCATCCAAAGCACCTGGCTGCAGCAACTGGCGGCAGCAACGTACTCGGCCTCTGCGGTGGACTGTGCAACACCGGACTGCTTCCTCGAAGACCAGGAAACAAGAGAAGTGCCACTGAATTGGCAGGTGCCAAAAGTGCTCTTCCTATCTATCCTATAGCCAGCAAAGTCTGCATCTAAGTAGGCTCTAAGGGAAAGACAAGAAGAAGAAGAGTACCAGATACCATAGTCAATAGTAGCTCAAAGGTACCGAAGGATGCGCTTCACTGCCTGACGGTGAGATACGCGAGGGAAAGCCTGAAACCGAGCACAAAGACACACAGCAAAGTGTATGTCCAGTCTCGAGGCAGTGAGGTACAAGAGGGAGCCAATCATGCTGTGATACTCCTTTTGATCAACTGGCTCGCTGTCCTCATCTGGGTCAAGTGTGGCAGATGATAGCATCACTCATGTCAAAGCATCTCAGGAGGTCACGGGTGTACTTGCCCCGATGCAAGAAAGTACCCTCCCGAGTCTGCTTGATCTGGAAGCCAAGGAAGAAGGTCAACTCGCCCATCATGCTCATCTCAAACTCGGTGCTCATGACATCTGAGAACTGTGAAACGAGAGCATGGGAAGAGCCACCAAAGATGATGTCATCCACATAAATCTGGACGAGCAGGAGGTCAGTGCCATGCCGGCGAATGAAAAAGGTCTTATCCACCTTACCCATCTCAAAACCATGACTCAACAGATAGGACTTAAGCCTCTCATACCAAGCTCTAGGGGCCTACTTAAGTCCATACAAGGCTTTGGAAAGCTTGTAGACATAGTTTGGGTATTTGGGGTTCTCGAAACCCGGAGGTTGTCTCACATAGACCTCTTCTCAATAAAGCCATTGAGGAAGTCACTCTTGACATCCATCTCGTAAAGCTTGAAACCCTTAGAAGCTGCAAAGGCAAGCATGATTCTAATGGCCTCAAGTCTAGCTACAGGGGCAACGGTCTCCTCAAAATCTAGACCCTCAACCTGGGAGAAGCCTTGAGCTACCAGTCTAGCCTTGTTTCGAATAACCACCCCATCCTCACTCTGCTTGTTCTTGAACACCCATTTAGTCCCAATGACATTGTGACCTCGAGGGGGCTCAACAAGCGACCAGACCTTGTTTCTCTCGAAATTCTCTAACTCCTCATGCATGGCATTGACCCAAGACTCATCAGATAGTGCATGACTAACATCCTTGGGCTCAAAGGTGGCAAAAAAGGCAGAATAGAGACAGAAATGTGACATGCCAGACTTTGAGCGAGTGACTCGCTCAAAAAGGTCTCCAATTATCTGCTCGGAAGGATGGGCTTTCTGGATATGTCGGGGAGGTCCAGGATGAGATGAAGAAGTGGCCTCTACCTCATGAGCTGATGAGATAGGAACAGAGCCACTAGCTCCAGAAGAAGCAGAAGGCATGGGCTGATCGCCTGGAGGTGCAGTGGAGGAAGGCACCTCAAGTGGAGGATGAGGAACTGGATCGGGTAGACAACCCTCATCTCCATCCTCCTCATCGTCAACAAAGATGGGCTCGGACTGCACTAAAGAACCTGAGATATCGGGCCTAGTCCCTGGACTGGCCTCATCGAAAGTCACCTCACAGGTCTCTACCAACTTACTAGACTCGCAGTTCCAAACCCTATACGCCCGCGAAGAAGTCAAGTAACCTAGAAAGATACCATCACAAGAACGTGACTCGAACTTGTCTAGGTTCCTGGACTTCAGAATGAAACACTTGCAACCAAATACGCGAAAATGCGAGACACTGGGTTTTCGCCCATATCTCAACTCATAAGAAGTGCGATGCAAGGGTGCCCGAAGAAAAACTCTGTTCGAAACATGGCACACGGTCGCAATAGCCTTAGCCCAAAACTTCCTAGGTGTAGAATACTCGTCAAGCATCGTCCTGGCCATCTCAACTAGGGTACGGTTCTTCCTGTCCACGATGCCATTTTGCTGTGGGACGTGCGGAGAAGAGAACTGGTGCTCTACACCTGTCTCATCACAAAACCTCTCAAAGTAGGAATTCTTGAACTCCGTGCCATTGGCACTGCGAATCGCTCATAAGGCACCTAGGAGCTCAACAGAAAGCCTACTGAAAAGATCTCGAAAATGTGTAAATGTCTCATCCTTCGAGGCTAAGAAAAACGCCCAAGAGAACCTCGAGAAGTCATCGACCATGACAAGAACATACCATTTCCCTCTTGGTGACTGCACTCGAGCTGGTCCAACTGTGTCCATATGGAGTAGCTGTTCCGGTGCATCGATCATAGTCACTGTGACCGGAGGGTGAGAAGCGACAACTATCTTGCCGTGCTGGCATGGAGCGCAAATAAGATCTTTGACCATCTTGAGTTTCGGTAGACCACGAATGAGATCGTGGCCACTAACTCGGGTCAAATGGTCAAATCCAACATGACCAAGTCTCCTATGCCAGAAAGTGAGATCACGGGACTCAGAAGCAACTAAACACCGGATAGGATCACCAGAAGACTCAGAAAAAACAGTACGAAAGATCCTCCCATAACGAGAAATCCCGCAAACCAGACTATCCGAAGAATCAATAATTTTGCAAGCGTTTTTCTTAAAGCTCACCTCAAAACTGTCATCGGTAAGCTGAGAAACGGAAAGCAAATTATACTGCAGCTTACTAACCATGGCAACATCCTTCAGAATAAAAGACTCATTAACGCGCACTGTACCTTTGGCGATGACGCGCCCAGACGAAGCGTCTTCGAAGGTGATCGTCTCATCACCTGGAGCATGAGCTAGGGAAGAGAACCAACGAGAGTCCGGTCATCTGTCGTGAACACCCGAAGTCAATGAGCCAAACTTCTTTCTTCCCTGCTCGGCGAACCTGAGTCAACGAGAGAGTAAAGTCTCAGTACTGGGGTAAATCAAGAGTGATTTTGACACCCAATACTGAGTAGCACGTCGAGTAGAAGAAGTAGCCACACACGACTGACCTCTAGCTATCCTACGCTCTCCGTCGCTCAACAAGTCCGAAGGTCCACGAGCAGACCTAAAGCTGTTGTTGGGTCCGAGTACTATGGGAGAGCGAGTCGGAGTACCTACAACACGCTGATCACACCGCAGGTAGCCATCTCGACGGGGGAAACGAGATCTACCCTCAGAACGGCGGAAGTCACGACCAAAAGGAGCATGAGGACAAAAACCAGAAAACTCGGAAAAACCAAGTCCTCGATGCTGCCCAAACACATCAGAAACAATTGAAGCAACCCTAAACCTCGTGTTGGTCTTAGGTGCACTCAAGGTCTGGGGCTGACCCTGAATACGCCTAAGAGCCTCAACACGGTCTCTACGCGCGATCTTGGCGCGCCTGAAGCATCGCTCGATCAAGTGTCTATCCTTTTGACAGAAGGTGCAACGATACTTCACCTTCTGAGAGGTAGAAGTAGCACGAAGAGGCTTCGCCTTCTGAGAGGCCGAAGCAACAGGTGGACTCACCTTGCTGTCAAACATCCCTTGGACAAAGCCCGCTGACTTGAATTGAACTTTCTCAGTACTGGGCTCAATCTCGATCACACCTGCCGCTAAAGGTCTAAGAATAGCAGGTGGATGCTTCCTCATGTCCTCATAAAAATCATATCCTAGACTTTGATTGAACTTGCAAATCTTGGACTGGTCTAGAATAAGATTTAGCTTCTTCTTGCCTCCTACAAACCTCTTGAGAGTGTTCATAAGGTACTGACACTCCCGAAAGAGAGAGGTGCAAGAAGAGCAAGGGGAAGAAGAGACAGCAGAAGGTAAGGGAGTAGAAAGAGAACCAATAGCAGAAGAGTGAATGGCTTGTGCATGCACAGCCGACTCTAAAGGGACAGTCCTACTGCTAGCCTTTTGGTCCACGTCGCTAAGCGTCTCTACCTTACCCTTGGGCTTCTCCCCCACACCAGCACACACATTACAAGCAGCAGGTGGCTTCTCTAGAAGGTCCTTAGTTAGCTTCACACATTTTTCATCCAAAGCAATTAAGTCAGAATTTAGTTTGTTACAATTAATGCATGGTGAGCTAACAGAGTCCTTAGAAGCGCATTGAGCCAATCTATTATTATCATCAACTAATTCTTGAAACTATTTGGAGACAGATTCAAGTTCAGCAGTAAGCTTGGGACAATTCACACATGAAGTAATAGACTCAAGTAGAAAAGCTTGTAATTCAGCAATTTTATGATCTGCTCGTTTTAGGTTCATCTTCAAATTATTACAACTTTCACAAGTCTCGGGCAGATTGAGCAACATGGTATAAAGACCTCTAAATGCATTATCCTTATCCTAGCTTAAGAAAGGCATCATTAAGCTGGTTGTATGAAGGGTATACCTCATCGAAGTCGGAGTACAGCTCGCTGTCGTTGATCTCGCCCTCAAGGGCCATGAAGCACATGCCGGAGAATTCGTCACCGCCCTTGGGGTCTTGCTCGTCCGTCCCATCGTTGTCGCTCCACCCCTCCACCTCGCTGAGGTGAAGGTCGTCGAAGGCGGTGAGGACGCGGTGGAAGAGCTTCTTGGCTTTGCCAAGGTCGCGGAACTTCTTCTTGCCTTGGGCATGAGCGAAGGACTTCTTTTGGTTTTTGAAATGGGATCGGTGACTAAGGCCATCGACTGAGACTTCGACTTGCGAGAGACAATGTCAATCTCGTGAATCTTGAGGCGTGAGTACAACGCGTCAAGAGTCAAAGTCGAAAGATCGGTGGTGTCCTTGATGGTAGTCACCTTCATCTCCCAAACACGCAAATCAAGCGCCGCGAGCATCTGACGAGCGTTGTCCGAGTCGGGGTATGTGAGACCGACCGCTCGGAGGTTGCTCAAGATCTTGTGAAACCTCGCAAAACACTCATCGAGGGACTCACCAGCAAGCATTTCAAACTTGTTGTAATCTCGCTTGAACTGGTCCTGTCGAATTGTCTTGATCTGGGTGGTGCCCTCATGGTATGCATCGAGGGTCACCCAGATGTCGAAAGTCGACGTCAGATGAGAGATGCGACCAAACTCGCTTCGGCTCAACCCCTAGATTATGATGTTCGTTGCCTTAGCGTTCGCCTCAATATCAGCCATGTTCCCGGCATTGATGTTCTCATCAGCAGGAACAACATATCGTACTTTGACCTTCCGCCAGATGGCGTAGCCCTGAGCCTAGATGTAGGTCTCCATCCGACTCTTCCAGAAGGGATAGTCGATTCCATCGAAGATCGGAGGCTTGGTCGAGTACTTGTCTGTCGCCATGGCTCACAGACCAGTTAAGATCTATAGACGAGAGCTAACCAGCTCTGATACCAATTGTTGGATCGATATCGACAACAGAGGGGGGTGAATGGTGCCTTTTAAAAAAATCGCCCCTCCCAAAATATTTCACAAAGAGCTCAACTTCTTCAATAGCTATAAAAGCTACAAAGATGATGATTCAATCTTTCTGGAACCAAATAAGAGCTTTGCCGAGAAGCAAGGAAATAACACTCAGGAGGCCCCAAAAATAAAATCCCGAGAGTAACAACTAGAAGCTGAAATGCATTCGGTTGAGCAGAGATCACAAAAACTGACAACAAAAAATAAAACTGCCACTTTGCCAAAACTTGGACTGCACGGGTGACAAAAATCAGCAACCAAACCTGAGAACAAAAGCTGACTAAAGGGCAAACTGAAAGCAAGGAAAAAGATGACTGCATAAAGAAGCTTACTTGCTGAAAACTGCAGTCAAGCAATGACCGAAAATAGAAATTACTACAGCTACCAGAACGACAACCAAACTACAGAAATCAACAGTAAACTAAGCTGAAAAGCAAAAGAAGGGAAACAAAAACTGCAAGCAAAGTAAATAAAAAGGAAAACAGCAAGGAATTGGGGTTTCTGCCAAAAGAAGCATCAAGGAGTGGCTGCCGAGAGAAGCTAATGAACTGCAAAAGAACATAGCTGCTTGCAACCAAGAGAAGCTAGCAAAAGTGAACACTGCGGCCAGACTCCAAAAGAGCAAGGAAATCCGTTACTACTTGCTGCTGCAGAGAGAACAAAAAAATTTGAAACCAAGGACACAAAAGGGGTATCGGCTAAAATGCACATAGAATAAAAACTGAAAAAACTAGGACAAAAGAAGAGACAAAACCCAATTTACTCGAGAGACTCAAATCAAAAGATCATGGGATATTTGATTACAACACGAGATCCACCTCTGATCAAGAATATACTGAGCTAACACTCATCATCTGCTAGGGGATCATGAACAAAGAAAAGAAAACATAGAGAACAAAGTCATTCACAAAACAGAGGCGAGTCACAAAGAGAAAACAACAGATCATAGCAGCTCAAACTCAAAAGAACTCAAATGAGACAGAGACATGAATGATTGTATTAGAGAGGAATAATTACATAGTTTTGATACCATTAACTCAATCCATCTCTCACAATCTAAAGACACCCAAGAACAAAAGTGCTGCCCTAAAAACCTTTATAACTCATGTATGGAGAGAACCAAATAAAATCGTAACTCTCACACCATATCTCTCTCAATTTCAGCACTAGAGAGCACCTCTCTATTTATAGTCTCCATAATGGGTTCACACCATGCTTTATCCATTAAGCCTCCACCAACTCAATGCTTTATCCAAACCCGATTCCTTTTGTGCAGCTTTGCGTATTCACCAAAACGCCCCTCGCGCACCTTCCAGGAAGCTTCCTCATTCCTTGCCCTCCAAGCCATGCAACCACCTCGAGTCCTCGCCGTCTTCGGCACACCTCGACCATTCTGACCTCGGCACCGCCCGCGCCTAGTCCGGTCATCCCGTGCCTCGCCACGACTCCACCTCGACGTCCTGCAGCCATCACAGACAAGAAATACATTACATAGCACCACTCGACACATGTAATCATACATTACCATTAGAAGTAAAAACTCAAAGCCCAAACCGATTGAACGGAAAATAAATGACTTAAGCACATTCGACCTAGTTTGACAAGGTCCGATCGAAACCGATTGCACCGCGCAACGACATGGTCCGAACCACACAAACCAAACTCGACTTTCCTAAACCGATGTCAATTACTCATCACACACACGGGGTCACAACCACATGGTCTCTCAGATTTATTGCATCACCAGATTGACATGTGGGGTCCATCTCTTAGGGTTTTATTATTTTTTGGAATAAGTGACAAGTGGGCCATGCATGTCAGCCTCTCAAGGTTAAATCACATTTTAAATATTTATTTTTCATGTGGGTCCCATGTGTCATGTGACTGTGCTGAGTGGAGCTTTGCTCTAACGAGCTTGCCGACAGTGTGGGGGCTATGGTTCGGTGTTAACATGGTCAAAATGGAATGGCCATGTCCTTGCACACCTCTTGGCAGTGACAGCAACTAAAATGGTGGTTGACGGTGGCCGCGCGGTGGCGAGTGGCAGCAATGGTTCACCGGTGAACTATGGTGAAGCTAAGGTAGTCATGCATTAGCACTTAGACTACTCTAGTTGGCTCATGGTGATGTTGCAAATCGCCTAGGCCTTGGCTTAGGGACCAAAGATCACTGGAGCCTCACTGACGCCATGCATAGTGGTGGTGCCTTGAACGACAACGGTGAAACCCATGCTACAGTGGTGCAACCTTAAATTAAACTAGCGTGTAAGTATCTAGGGACTACTAGGGAGCCACTAAGGGGCTTGGCAATGTTGGAGAGGAGTCGAAGTGGTTGATCGATGGTGAACAATGGCAGCGGCGAAAAAGTGCATGACGACGACCCACTGTTGTGGAAGACAAGGTAAAAGCATGGTTGGGTTAGCTCCCTTAGGCAGTGGTGATGCTCAAAGAGCAATCAATTGGCTTAAACTTCACCGGAGAAGGAGAACAGCCCGTGGCGGTGCATCTAGCCAGAGGCGAAGATGATGGTTTGATTTCGGCAAGGGCCTGCATGAATCGAGTAATTAGCCGAGGGGAAAGGCTTTAGTAGGTGTAGAACACAAGATGACATAGTTAGAGGAGCAAAAGTTCCACTGGAGAGCTTGTGCCATAACAAGGTTTGGTGGAGCACACTCACTGCCGCGGAAGAAGATGGTGCGTTCTAAGCATGGTGAGGAAGGAAAGGTTTTGTGGATGCTCCTAACATAGTGCAGATTAGTAGGTACAATTTCAGAATGTTATCTGCTCAGGATTTTTCTTAAAAATCTTGAAATCTACTGTTTTCATTTAAAAGCACTATTTTATTTGAATAATTTATGTATCATGCTCAAAAATACTTAAATATTTATTTTGAGTGCCCTGGATATACTTGTGAGCTTTTGAAATGATTTCTACCATAAATTTCTAATGCCAACTTTTGATCATGTTTTTAGATTTGATTTTTGAATTCAAATTCACTACTACAGAAATGGTCATCACAGACGGTTCAGAAACGTCATCACAGACGGTTTTCCGAACCGTCTGAATTTATGGGTCAGTGATAATCGAAGGTTATCACAGACGGTTTTTAGTTAAAACCGTCTGTGATATGGGTATATCACAAATAGTTTTTAAGTCAAAACCGTCTGTGATATTGATATATCACAGACGGTTTTGACTTAAAAACCATCTATGATTATTGATATATCACAGACGGTTTTGACTTAAAAACCGTCTGTGATGTTCCTTCCTACCCCTAAATCTATTTCTGTTTATTGGCTAGCCTCAGGAAATGCTAGCCATGCCCTCTAAAACAAACAGATTTAGATGCATACAATTCACATCTCAATTCATTTCAGATACATAAAACATCCAATTCACATCTCAATTCATTTCACAGACATAAAATATCCAATTCACATCGCACTTCATTTCACAAACATAAAGCATCCATTTCGCAAATCAATTAATTGAAATGAAATGAAATATCCATTAACAAATACAGAATTACAAAAGATCTACACTACATTTGCGCAGTGGAACTCTCCATCTTATCTTATGACTTTACAATACATATATATGTGTATATACATACATATACATATATATACCTACATATATACATATATAATGGTAGCAATATGAAGCAACAAGCATCAATAATAGAATCAATAACATTCTAAACATGAATATGTATGACAATGTAAAAGGAATGTATCAATTAAGACTAGCAACAAGCTCAAGTTTTAATTGATTAATTTGTGCTCTCAAATTGTAGGGTTGCACAAGATTAATCTTGGCCGTCCCGCTACTAAATCATATACTCTTCCTTGATTGGTTATGCCAAATAATAAACTCGGTCTTTTGAGCTCTAGATACAAACTCTACAAGACAACAAGATTCCCAACATATCAACATATGAAATACTAATATCTGAAACAGCATAAACCGATTGAATGACAGCTATATCCCATAAGCAATCTATGTTTCCAGAGTCACAAGACAACAAGACTCACTCACAAGCATATATACCAAATTAACTTTGCTCAATAATTTATGTTTCAACTTAACAAAATTCCCAACAGATCAACATATGAATATGCTAATATCTGAAACATCATGAACCGATTGAATGACAGCTATATCCCATAAGCAATCTATGTTTCCAGAGTCACAAGACAACAAGACTCACTCGCAAGCATATATATCAAAGTCTAGAGACTGCCTTCCAGAGTCACAAGACAACAATGACAGCTATTAGAGCTCAATGACCGATTGAACCAATCTCAGTATATGATATTTGTTATCATCGAGCAACCAAATATCCCATAAGCAATCTATGTTTCCCAGTGCCAGGTAATGTAAAGAAGATTAACAAACTTGCACAGCCCACACGAATTGCATACAAAAATCACAGACTCACTCACAAGACCGGTGATATTCGAAATCACCAGAAGAACAGGGGCTAGGGGAGGCGGCGGCGACGACGGGCTCGGGGAGGCGGCCGGCGAGGGCTCGGGGAGGCGGCGGCGAGGGCTCGAAGAGGCGGCCGGGGAGGGCTCGAGGGAGGCGACGGCTCGAGGGAGGCGGCGGCGAGGGCTCGGGGAGGCGACGGCTTGGGGAGGCAGCGGGGACGGCTCGGGGAGGCGGTGGCGACGACAGGCTTGGGGAGGCGGCCGGCGAGGGCTCGGGGAGGCAGCGGCGACGACGGGGTCGGGGAGGCGGCCGGCGAGGGCTCGGGGAGGCAGCGACGACGACGGGCTCGGGGAGGCGGCGACGACGACGGGCTCGGGATTTAGATCTAGATCGAATAACTGTAGCGCACAAGGAAAACCCTAGCCAGAGGGTATATATAGGAGGCTTATTACAGACGGTTCTAAACTTAGAACCGTCTGTGATATCAATATCACAGACGGTTCTAAACTTATAACCGTCTGTGATATTGATATCACAGACGGTTCTAAGTTTAGAACCGTCTGTGATAAGCTTTTCACCGACTGTAGTTATTAAGACAAACACCAACCTGCTGCATTCATGATCAAACAGCTGCATTCATATACAACACCAACCAGCTGCATTCACACATAAATGCCAATTCAGAAATACATCATACATATACATAAATGCCAATTCACATATACATCATACATATACATAAATGCCAATTCACATATACATCTCACATATACATAAATGCCAATTCACAAATACATCACACTGCAGCATTGTTCTATACATCCAGCTTCGGTCCTACGTTACGTACATATATAACAATTTAGTATTAAAAATTAGATTAACTAATTATTACTACATATATACCGGCCACATGTATTATATTGAGACTTAATTTGCTAGCTCAATTCATATTATAAACACAAAAGCTATTATATAACCAACAATTTTGCAAACCATCTTCAATAACTCACCAATTACTTAGAACTAAATTGTAATGCAAAGAAAAAATAAAATTCATTACTAACCATATCTAGAGCAACCAGGAAAGTATAAATCTTCAAAGCTCAATATCTGACTCCTCCCACCAAATTAACTGGCCTGAAATCGCCAAGCTTGCCTCCTGAGCGAAAGAGTAAAGCACCAGCTAGATCTGGATCGAAATGAAGACAGATGCGGTCTGAGCAGCGCAATAAATGCCTACTTCCATTATCACAGACGATTTTTTAATAAAAAACCGTCTGTGAATTATCACAGACGGATTTTTGTTCAAAACCGTCTGTGATAACCAGCTTATCACAGACGGTTTTGTATTAAAAACCGTCTGTGATAATCTGGGATTATCACAGACGGTTTTTAATACAGACCATCTGTGATACTGCAGTATCACATACGGTTTATCAGTACGAACCGTCTGTGATACTGCAGTATCACTTACGGTTTATCAGTACAAACCGTCTGTGATACTTCTTTTCTCAGACGCCGCCAACACAGACGGTGTCCAAATTAAAACCGTCTGTGTTAGTTTCAATCACAGACGGTTTTGTCAAACCGTCTGTAATTGGCCGTCTAGTATTAGGCTTTCTGTAGTAGTGATTGAGTTGCATCAAACGCACATTTGGTTTTTGAAAATTACTTTTCCAAGGAAGCTTCAACAAAAACCAAGAAAAATATTATGTATGCAAAAGTCTTAAATTTTTCTCATTTTTATATTACCTAAAATCTAGAATGTTACATTATTCCGGCTATTCCATCCTCCTTCATGATATGAGAGCAGATTCGTATCTAGGTCTGTTCCTAGCCATTAACAAATTCTGCTACGTGGTGCTCCCAGGAGAGGTGATGTAATCTGCTAAGGGCTGCAAAATTAATTGCAGATAGATGTTTCCCTTTGTTTTCTCCTGATCCCAACACTGATCGATATATTGTTTCTATACATCGATCGGTTTCTTCAACACTGATCGATATATTGTTTCTATCAAGTCCGACACCTTGCCACTTGCCGTCTTCCTCTGCTTGTCCCGCCTCACGCCCGTGTAGCGATTTCGGGGTCCTTGCCGTCTCTCACGCAGGTGCGCGCACTCAGCACTAGGGTCTTCGCGGTGATCGATCACCACAAGCTGCTCTGGTGGCTGCCATGGCCGTACCATCGCGCAGTCTGCGGCCATGTTCTTCATGGGGTCCGTCGCCACCAGCGCTGCCTCCGGTTACACCGCGACGTCGTCATCTTCAGTCGCAACCGATCGGTCGATCTGCCCGGCTACTCGCCACCAGGCTTCGTACCAGTGTTTCGTGGATCGATCTCCACACATGCGGATTGGCCACTATCGCTTGGCTCTGGCTAGAGCTAGAGTGCAGCCGCCGCTCGACCTCCCCCCGATTCGAGCTCCATGCTCTATTTGCATCCACGTGCATTTTTTTTCTTGTTTGCATGCATCTGTTGCACGCCTCTTCTTGCTTCTTTTCCTTTCATATCTTTTGTTGCCGGATGTTGCACTCTGTTTTTTCCTCTCCTCTCTCTTGGTTCGATCTTCTTGACTACGGCACATGACTGCCTGCATGTAACTAGCTCCCGCTGCCGTGTATGCTTTTCTAGCTCATGGTCATGCCCTTATCTGTGTGGCTGCATGCCAACATGCATGCCGATGCTTGGTGCTACTTCCAATCTATTCATGGTCTTGCCACAACCACCGTGGCTCTTTTTTTTTCTCCACTCACGAAAACTGCTGCCCTGTCTTTCTTCACCGCGACACTCCTCTTAGCCGCCGCTTCCTACTGTTCTACATGGCCAACACAATTTTGCCTTCAGTGTCCTTTTCCTTCTTTTTTTTGGTTGCATGCTTCCACCACCTGTCTACTCTGGCAATCATCATGCTGCATGGCCCTCTCTTATGCCGATCTGTGCACCACTACCGCCGTTGAGTGCTCCCACTTCTGCTGATACTACATCTCCCTCGACACTGGTAGCCAATCTGTGCCACCTCAACTACAGCAACCTTTCTCAACTGCAACAACCTCGACATCGACTTCTCACTATATTGATATCATCTTTGTTTACGGTGATCTCCCATGACTTCTTCATCAATGGCACCACTCTTCATCATTGGCAACACTACTTCAACGACTACCTCGACAGAAGACAACTCCACCACTAGGTCTTCGCATGGCACTGCTCGTCAGTTCCTATTCTAGCTTGAGATTACTCGTCAGCTTCTTCTCCAACCTGAGCATCGGTGACACTCCCGATCTGACCGTGGGGGATGGTAGAGTACATATTTGGCAATTTTACAAGAGGTGGAATAGAATTAATTATGATGATTTGCATCCGATATAATTTCTTCTATATCTCTAGTAACCTTCCATATTATATTAGATTGACTTGATTTCCAAGCCAGATTATACTATATATACACCCTGTTATACACTGATACCCTTGCTTATGAGCAGTAGCCCTTGGATCGGATGAAAGTTTATGAGACACGGTACAAGCGTGCACAATATAAAAAAATAAAGAAGATAAATCTCATAGAGAGAACTAAAATAACGATGTTGAAGCAACAACAAGAGAGAGAAAAGATTTGGTGAAGCTTACCATAAATTTTTTATGTACAACTTTAAAAGAGTACAACAGATTGTCGCTCACTCATAACCCTCTTAAATCTTTTAGGACCCTTGAATCCTTGCCCTATACTTTGGATGAGTAGGCTTGATTGCTTGGTTCCTCTCCATGGTTACCCCCATGGTTTATAAAGTCTCTCTTATCTCTTTCCCAATTTAGAGTAGGAATCCTAATCAAAATAGGAGTATGAGTCTTAATCCTACTAGGATTCATCTAGAACGCTTTATAGCACACTTTTTCAAATTATAAAAGATTTTATATGAATCACCCTAACTTAATAATCTTCACATTGACTTTATCTGTTGAAGTCACTGTGCTCCTCCAAGAACTTGTTGTAAGTCGGCTCCACCTTTTTTTGTTTTTACTCCCACCTTTGGGAGTGCCTCCACCACAAGGGCTCATACATATAACCGTAATGTACACGTTAGTGTTCAGACTAGCCTGCCCAAGCCCTTCACTTAAGAGTTCCTTTGCTGTGTAGTTTGGTTAACTACGATTCTTGTTCCTATAGCCTTCTATGCCATAGGTTTGTACCACCTCCGAGCTCCACCTGCTCGCTGGGACCGCGTTGTTGGTCCCACCATGTCTTCCTTTTTCTAATAGTTCGCACCTTCGTTTTTGTATCTGCTAGATTTTGCAATCGTCTTTATAGTTCTGCACATAACTATAGATAAAATCTGAGTACCCGTTGTTGATGACACAATTTTCTTCTCCTAACTATAATTTTTATCAGATTTCCCATTAGTTGCTCTCTATTTAAGATTACCTTTAATCTGTATCCTCCATTACTCTAGATACTTTTTACGATTTCCTGCCATTTGTAAGTAACTCGTATGACTCCACCTCGCAGTGATACCTTATAACCTTTGAGTTCAAGTGACCTCATAGACATTAAAGGAATAAGTCCACTTTACAACCCTAAATTGTTGGGGTGGTCCAAATATCAACCTTGAACTCAAAAAACCGTCTAGATGGGAAACTTGAAGTATTAAAGCCGTTCACTTCACCCCCCTTACAACCCCATCTCGTTTTTCTTATCTGTCCTCCTTGGTATGATCGGCTTTCACAGGTAAACCGCTGAAATTTCGGCGAATCCACCGTAGGTGCTTGTGGGTGCTTGAGCACCCCCTCCTCCCACTGTAGGTTGAAGAAGACCCGGCCGGTCGGAGGTTAAAGATTGAAGAAAGCATGAGGCCCAATCGATGTCTTAAGGCCCAGCGCCCCAATCTGCCCAAATCAATGGTGAATCTTGGCCTGAACAGTAGATAAGGTCTCTGGGACTCACAAGACATGGGGACGGAGAGGCCGAGTCAGAGAGACTAAAGAGACTAGAGAGACTCACCTGACGGCGTCAAGTCGGCAGCCCGGCATGGCGGAGGGGGAGGGAGAGGCGATCAACGACTTGGCGCGGAGGGGGAGGCCAAAGCCCGCGAGCGGAGGCAGTTGACACTCAATAGCCCGGCATGGAGGAGGAGGCTGGAGCCTAATGCGGAGGGGGAGGCCGGAGCCCGACGCAAAGGAGGAGGTTGGAGCCTAGAGGCCGAAGCAGAGGCAATCGGTAGCTTGGCGCAGAGGGCGGCCTGACGTGAAGCGGAGTTGTGGAGGGGGAGGCAGTCCGCCACTTGGTGGCGGCCGGGCACGGGCGTAGCTGCACGGGCGAGGTCGAGCGGGCTGGCGCCTGGTAGGCGACGCGCGGCGACATGAGCGTGCGGAGAGGACAAGGTGAGGGCCGTGACCCATGAGGCACATCGACACATCTGTGATTTGTGAAGGAGTGTGAATCCCCATTCCCCAATTTATGATGGTTCTACCGATGCAAATTGTTATACTTGTTAGCCCATTTTCTCATCAATAAAGATTATTAAAATAGATTTTGCGCAACAAGGTATCAGATAAATGGCTCAATGATTTGATGGTGTGCTAAACTGAGTGAGATATATTTAGAAGCCTTGATAATAAAAGAATCATTCAACGCTTTCAAGACATGAAAACTTATAGAGTAAAATTGCGTCATAATCAGATTTAGTGACTTAGTGGTATGTTTTCATTTTATTTTTAATGTTTATGAACATTCATAATTTAATATTGTATCACTAAATTTGATATTTCTTATCTACAGATCGTTATTCATATATTTATGAACATTTGGGGGCACATTATCCATTAGCAAGGTACTAAATTTATTGTATTATACATTTTTAATTTGTTCTCTTCCTATTTACGTATGAATTTGATATTACAATGGCAAAATATTAGTAGATATAGCTTTGATATGTTTATGTTGTGCTATAGCCTCAACAGTAGAGCTTTTCCTCTATTTTCATCCTGGATTCGCCACTGCTCGTATGACTCCATCTCGCAGTGATACCTTACAACCTTTGAGTTCAAGCGACCTCATAGATATTAAAGAAATAAGTTCACTTTATAACCCTAAACTGTTGGGTGGTCTAAATATCAAACTTGAACTCGAAAACCATCTAGATGGGAAACTTGAAGTATTAAAGTCGTTCACTTCACCCCGTTACAACCCCATCTCGTTTTTCTTATCTGTCCTCATTGGTATGATCGGCTTTCGCCGGTAAACCGCTGAAATTTCAGTGAAATTTTATACGCTAGTGGTGGTTCGTCACACGATGTACCGCCGCCGCCCACTTCCTCTTGTTCGTACTTTTTCGACGAACTCCAGTTCGATCAGATACTTCGTGGTTGGCCAAACAACATGCCACCTTTGTGCGCAAGAGGCAGAAACAGCAAAACTCCATAGGATCCGTTAGGATGTTGGAATTGAATTGGTCACATGGGATTAGGGTTAAATTCAAATTCAAGTGGAAATGGAATCGGGCTACCACAGGGTTTGCGGTCGAAGTTGCACAAAACAACAGGCACTACTACAATAAAGCTTATATTAGACGCTTCATCACAGACGGATCATCAAAACCATCAGTGTTAAATACAATCGCAGAAAGTTCAGATTTAGAGACCGTATGTGTTGCTGTCAGTGCCAAAAACCGTCTATGAAGAAATAATATCACAGACAGTTCATAGCGAAAACCGTTTGTGAAGTATCACCGACGATTCTTACCAATAACCACCTATGATATTATCAAATATCATAGATAGTTTTTTATTTAAATCATCTGTGATACTTACCGAAGTGACCAATTCAATCCTGTTAATCTCCACCAATTAACCCTCGATCACTCTTCCTACCCTGCGTCACACGATGTACCGCCGCCGCCCACCTCCTCTTGTTCGTCCTTACCGAAGTGCTTGTTGGCTGGCAGTCATCGCATTTATGGATCCGCGCCAACGACTCCGCACGGACAATGGCCACGATGCTCTGTAGTGGGCATGGCGATGTTTATTTTTCTTTTGAGCTGTTTTTAGCGTTTGACTTCTCTTAATAATTACTATTTATTAGACTAATAATTCGTAGCATAAAATAAGAAGCCCGATATGGTGGGCTTTGAGTTCTTGCCACCTTACTTCCTCGTGTTAGCTCTCTGCACCATCCTATTTGAGGGGGTGTTCGTATTTGCTGTGACTGATAACTTTTAGATAAAAAATGAATAGTAATGGCTGAAAGAAGTGACTTTTTAGAAGGAGAGGATGAACAGTGAAAAAAGTAAAGGAGAAATATGTACGCGAGATAGGAGCGAGAGAAGCAGGGTGCATAATGTACCTGTAACCTCTGGCTTACCCTTCTCCAAAAGTAGAAACCAATTCGAACACCCCTTAGACTACTCGTTATGTATCCTGATGTCACTTTGAATGAAAAACCACGATAAAAATTGAACAAAGGTTTACAGTGACAAGATTGGAACTAGCTTTTCTCTGAAATTGTTACTAATTAATTCGCCCAGGAAAAGATTTTGCTTCCATCGCTGCAACTTCTGTGTTCGAAAACACAAACATCAAATTTGTCATCGAAATGTCTGTTTTACAAAGATCCAATGGGCAGCTTAAACTTCACCCAGTATATGCTTAGCCTTCGCTCATGTTCTGAACAAAGTAAACATGCATGCTTGTAGGCTGTAGCCTTCATATTTGCTTCTTGTCTGTCTGCCTTGTTCACTATCTTTATCTAGCTGGCTGGCTTGGCCTTTTACGACATTTTACAAAATAGGTAGCTGCAAGAGCCATGATGTCACAAACACAACAAATTCTGTTCCAGTACTGTCCTAAAATTTATGTCTTTAACCAGGCACAAAAATATTACTGCGTACAACTAAAGAAAATATCGATTCATTACTAATCACTTTTTAATATCTAGCACGTACCTTATTAACTATGTTTGTATTCCACTCCCACTTTTTTGACAAGTGTACGAGCCATGTGCATTCGAAGATCAACAGCTTTAACAGCTTTTGTTACCATACATGCGTGCATTGTTATACGAACTTAGTTTCTTGCACGAAAGAATTAGTCCAAAGTTTAAATAGCTAAAGAAGAATTTATGGTACATATCGCTCTACTTTAGCCAACTTGTTCAGATGATAAGTACCATCCTTGCCATAGTGCAATGCAAAACCAAGGGAAGTATGAGGTGAACAGCTAAGATTGTATGTCCATTCCTTGGACATCTTTATCTTTTCTCTAGCTATATAAGCCCCCACAGATCTATAGTAATATAGTTGTCTCTCTGATACAAATAACAATTAATTAAATAGACTGCAAAACATGGCATCTAAGGTCCTCTTCTCGGTGCTGCTCCTCGTGTCGATGCTCGCGGGGACGTCCATGGCGTCAGGGCCATGGATGGGATGCGTGCCCGGGCAGGGCTACCCAATGTACCCGCTCCCGCGCTGCCGGGCGATGGTCAAGCGCCAGTGCCTCAGCGGCGGCCAAGTGGCCGAGAACGTCCGGGAGGAGTGCTGCCGGCAGCTCGCCGCCATCGACAACGAATGGTGCAGGTGCGGGGCCACCAGCCGGATGCTGAACAGCATGTACAAGGAGCTCGGCGTCGGGGAGGGTCAGGCCGAGGTGTTCCCGGGCTGCCGGAGGGAGGCGATGGACCGCGCCGCGGCGAGCATCCCGGCCGTCTGCAAGCTGAGCATCCCCTACCAGGTCGGGCCAGACGGTGTCTGCTCCTGGCTGTCGTATCTTCAGCACCCTAAGCAAACGAGTTACTAGGCTGTGCCTGCATGCTGCATGCGTGCAAGCTATTTACAACAAGTGCGCGCTCAGCGTAGCTTACATGTTGGGCTTCTCGTGTGTGGTTGGTGTATGCAAGATACATGGTGAATAAATGAAGAACTCCGATGTTCTTCTGGTTGCATGATTACCTTCGCAAATAAATGTAAAATTGACATGGATTTTATTATACTCATTCGACGCTCTTATGATCCTACTCGATCTATATCTGAAAACTGCATCTTATTTCATTTAGTACTTCCCTATATAATCACAAAGAAAATGGTATATAGTACTAATAGTAGGCACAACTCAGGATATCTTCAATGGTGCTACTTCACTAAAGGATATCGCCTCCTACCGTGATGGCATTGGAAAATCGTGAGCTCTATCTCTTCTACCGTCTCCTTTTCCTTCCCGATTTGGCACTGGTTTTTGGTCGTTAGGGCCTCTTCTTCGGTGGTAACCACCGGTCTCGTTGGTGATTTGGGTCCTTGGTGCTCGGCGGCGAGGCACTTGGCCAGTGCTTCTCGTGTGTTTGTATGGTGTCCCCTTTACCTCGGCTTTGTCAATTTGGTGAGTTCCGATCGGCAAAGGTGGGCATTATATCTCCGTCTACCTCGCTAGTCCCTTGCAGCGACACAGAGGGTGCTAGGTTTTCTGGGTCAGCACCCTCGGGTGTGCCTTGCCTGATCTTCTTGGTGGCTTTGAGTGCCATCTGCACTGTGAGATTCTTGATTACTCTTTTACGCATTACATGTTCTATAAGCCATACTAGTTGATTACATTATGTGAATTTCTCTAGTACCAGGAGACATTTCATGCAATTTCTGTGGATTGTGGGATTAAATGCTCTGTGATAAAACTTGTCTAATACTGAAATTGATCTGTACAACTAGTTAGACTTGAGCTCTGGTTGTAGTGCTTACTTCTGGTCCATTGCAATTTGAGTTACTTTTTTGGTATGTTAGAAGAAGCAATAAGATCTGTGATTATAATTTGTATGCTACTTTCAGATTTCAGATTAAGTTCTCAGAGGTTTTGCTCCTTGTTTACTTCAGATATCTATTGTAGTAGTATTACCTGTGCACCTTCTTCTGTTGGTCAGAGTACTGTCTTATAATTAATCTCTTGGATACTTCTGTTATACCGAAAATTTAGAGTTGCTGTCTTAGTATATGCAAATTTGTATGGCAGTTAAAGTAATGCACTAGAGCTCAAATCTTAACCATTAGTTGTCTTATCAATTAGTGAAGAATACAGACATCGTATGAGAAGGCCAATATCAAATACTACTACAGAAATCCACATTACAGACGGTTCAGAAACGTCATCACAGACGGTTTTCTGAACCGTCTGAAATTATGGGTCAGTGATAATCCAAGTTATCACAGACGGTTTTTGAACTGTCTGTGATTATGCGATATCACAGACGGTTTTTCATTAAAAACCGTCTGTGATTATCCGATATCACAGACGGTTTTTAAAAAAAACCGTCTGTGATATCGGATAATCACAGACGGTTTTTAGTACAAAACCGTCTGTGATATCGGATAATCACATACGGTTTTTAATGAAAAACTGTCTGTGATATCGCATAATCACAGACGGTTTTTAATGAAAAACCGTCTGTGATACTCCTCCCCCCAGCAGAATCTATTTCTGTTTATAGCTAGCCTCAGGAAAATGCTAGCCATGCCCTCTGAAACAAGCAGATAATCACAGACATAAACATATACAATTCACACATCTCATTTCAGATACATTTCACATCTCAATTCATTTCACAGACATAAAACATCCAATTGACAACGCACTTCATTTCACAAACATAAAGCATCCATTTCGCAAATCAATTCATTGAGTTGAAATAAAATATCCATTAACAAATACACAATTGTAAAAGATCTACACTGTATTTGCACTTAGAATTACAATAAAAAAATCATTCTGGGCAGTGGAACTCTCCATCTGATCTTACGACTTTTGACCACAAAAACCAAATGAGCTCTCCTCGAATTTTTGCAAAATTCGGCTGTGTCAATGCAGATGTAGAGATGGACGCAGCCTGTCGATAGGAATATCAACGCGCGCATATATAAAACTGACATGTATGAAATAAATGTGAGAAGATTGACAAACCTTAGAATTAGTGATCTTGGTGGAATCGAGGAGTAGTCTCATATGGTGGCACACGTAGTATCCACACGTGTTGCCCGGCTCCTGCTGGTGGCACTACAAAAAATATAATGTGTTAAATCAAGTGGCATTACTACTATGTGTTGTATATGATTAATTAATGTGTAGCTAGCGAATACCCGAAACTTGCGATCATGTTTCAAGGCCTTGGCCCCTGTCGTCGAGTCACGTGTTTGTTGAACGTATGTGGCGAACGACCTTCGTTATTCGAAAAAGTTAGATTAGTTATTCGGAAGGAAAGAAAGAGTACAATGTACAATGTACGTACCTATCGAGTATTCGGGCGATAGCTGTGTACTTGGATTTGTTCTTACTTAGAGAATCAAGGTATATAGCCTTGTTCCATTTTGGTATAATTACAATTAAAATCCAATGGAAATTCTCATTGTATGGCATAAGAACAAATTCCTTATCTTGGTGAGCCAGCAGTGCTTTTGTAATATAGTCCTCGACGAAGGATGCATTCTCGATGATGGTATCAATGGCGACCAAGCGTGGGTCCAGGAAACCAATTTGTGATTTCGATGATCTAGCTTCGATCAGCATGAATCTATATATAACATAGGAAAGCAACAAATTGTGACATATATCGGTATTACGTGAACAGAGACTGTGATTGTACATACTTACAGCGTCCAGCATCGAACGAGTGAGGCGTCGAGAGCGTTGAGCGTGAAAAGTTCAAATATATCGTCAAAGGTCACCGCGAAGACACAGTCCTGAACTTCGTGCAAGAAATGTTCCGGCTTGAATTTGACAATTATACCTGAGCGCCGTTCTGCCTCTGGCTTATTGGACTCTTCCATATACCAAAGGTGGAATCTTTGGCAACCAAGTCCTAGTTTTTGGAGCTCTTCCTGGACTACCATCGGCTGAGCTAGCACGAATTTGCGGGCCAATGGCATGGACGGGAAATCGTCATCATCCTTCGTCTTTGATTTGCCCTGGCCACTGCCTCGATTGTGGGTCGACTTTATGCTAGTCGACTGTAATGGTATAGACGGTGCAAGTTACTCTGGCGAGAATAGCACCCGTGGAGATAGCACCGGTGCAGGTAGCTGTGGTTCGCACTACCCGTGTGGAGATGGCACCAGTGCAAGTTGCTCTGGCGAGAATAGCACCCGTGGAGATAGCACCGGTGCAGGTAGCTGTGGTTCGCACTGCCCGTGTGGAGATGGCACCAGTGCAAGTTGCTGTGGTTCGCACTACACTTCTGGTCCTGCCACCGGTGAAGAAGCCTCCAGGGAGATGTCGGTTTTGGGCCACTGGATGAATGTTCCAATGGCCTGTCCTAGATTCACGATCTCGTCGTTGGGGGGCTTCGGTAGCGGGACCACCTCAAAATTGGCATACACACCATCCACATTAACTTTTGCGAAGCCTGGCGCTAAAGCTTGACCGTGCACCATGGCCCCGATACCAGACGAATATGCCTGGCCCCAAGCAGCGTACAAGGGAATGGAGCCATATCTCACTTGGAGCCTGCATGTCGTAGGCTCCTACATAACGATACAAAATTAGCTACTTGAATAGGCCTACCAATGGAGCAAGCATTCGAGAGGTAATAATTATTACCAGGATGTCGTCCACAGGAAATTTGGACTGGGTTTGCGTCGGATTGGACGCGCAGCTACTCGGATGGTTGTGCGGGCTAGCTAGCATAGGAGCGGCGGTGGCGGCCTGCTGACTTTTCTGTCTGTTTCCGCATCTCATCTCTGATTATATCAGCCATCGAACCCAGTATCTCCTCTTTAAGAGATGCCTTGATCTCTTCTCGTAGCTGTGCGTCACGCTCGGCTTTGTTTCTCTTCCTGCGCCGATACATGTCGGAGTCATCTTGAAAACCATGTTTCCAAGGAACGTAAAGCCCAAGGCCTCTCGTACGGCCCGGGTGCTCCTTGTTTCCCAGGGCCACGGAGAGCATATCATTCTCCCTTGTTCCCTGGAATGATCCCAGGGTAGATTGAAAACTCAGCTCTTCCTGCAAGAGCACGACATGTCATTTCAATTCGTACGAAGTTGTGGAGTAATTACAAGCTACGTAGTTCGATCGATATCTTACCAGGCGCTCGGTCACTTGCCGGTCTGAAGGGTTTCGAAAGGTGATGTCCCCTGATGTCGTTGTAGATGACCTTGCTCTAATCCAATTTCGAGCGCGGTCGTCCGGGATATTGGAAAACGGCGGGGCGATGTCCTGTGCAGCTGCCAGCTCATCCTCCTTCATCCACTGCGCGATTTTACCCGCATACCCAGCTGTGCCAAGTCTGTGAGGGTGTGTATTTTTTGCCTGGAGGGCCTTATGCGCCACACTTGTACTTTTGAAATCTTCGGTCATTTTCATCGCCTTGAACTCTTCCCATTGTGGTTCCAGGAATGGGTATTTATGAACAGCATTTCGTCCGTCTCCACGTATTTCTTGACAAGCGTGCTCTTGAAGTTCTTCCATGCTTTGCACGCCGCTTTGTAGGTTTGTTGTTGCATAGCGTCCAGGTGTTCTTCTGGGAACTCGAACGATGCCAAAATTTCGGTCCACAGCTCACGTTTCCGAGTGTCAGGCACATTCTTCCACGAATTGTATGTGATCTCAATTCGTTCTCGTGCAACTACTCCGACCATGGTTCGGAATGCGTTTACTGCTTTTTGAGGAAGGATAGGGACCCCAGATGCATTCACCGCTGCGATGATCTATCGGCCCTCAGGCTTCTTTGATAGTCCTCTTCCTTGGCGTCTTGATGTTGGAGCGGACGCCTCCGGCGATGATGTTGAAGAATGCGCGGGTGACATGTTGCTCATTTTGTGGGTCTATTAAGATAAGATGAGAAAGTAATCATATTGAATTGCAAGACAAGAGAGGAGTAGAGGGGAGGGGGAGAAGGGAGGGGGTGATATGGACATAGAGAGGGGGTGATGTGCCTATCTTACCAATGTACCAATGTATCAAGTCCTTTTTTTTCCCGCAAAATTCAAGTCAATTTTATTACAAAAGTGCAAAAAAAAGACATTCCAGATTCTTCGGTGAGCAGCCGACATACCCGACTTCTTTGGTGAGCGACTATGCATCTGCTTCTTCCCACTCCTTCTCTTCATCTCTGGTCTCCGGATCATGTACGCCAGTAGCGATGATTCATCTAACTGAATCATCGCTACTGGCGTACGTGATCCAGAGATCAGAGATGAAGAGAAGGAGTGGGAAGAAGCAGATGGATAGTCGCTCACCGAAGAAGTCGGCTATATCGGCTGCTCACCGAAGAATCTGGGAATTTGTTTTTTTTGAACTTCTGTACTAAAATTTCCTTGAATTTTGTAATACTATTACTACAAGGTCTCTAAACAAAGTGCCTATCCTAGCACCTACTTTAGTTGCTAAAACTATAAACCAAATAGCAAAGTCCCTAAACAAAGGTCTATGAAGCAAATGACACAAACTAGTGTATCCGGTTCATTGAACGGGAACACTATAGTATGTCACTTGCTCATTTGCTGTTTTTTGTCTAGATACATGGAGCATTTGGGTGGAAAGATCAACTGTTTCGTCAGGCGCATGACTGCCAATTCGAAGCATAGCATAGCATCCGAGGCACATCCGAGGCCTGCTGCTGTGTCTTGAGGAATGCCAAGAGCTGGTATTCAGATGGGTTATGAGAATAAGATTCATAATTTATAGTTTGAGGAATGCCACATCTGAAGACCAGCTCTTGGCATTCTTCAAGACACAGCTGCAGGCCTTGGATGTGCCTCGGATGCTACGCTATGCTTCAAATTGGCAGTCATGAGCCTGACGACACAATGTATTTCTTTCCACCCAAATGGTCAATGTATCTTTTGCAATAATCGCAAGATTTCTTTATCCGGATACACTAGAATGTGTTACTTGCTTCATGCCCTTTGATCATATACTCTTCCTTGATTGGTTAATTTGTGCTCTCAAATTGTAGGGTTGCACATGATAAGATGAGGAAGCAAGAAAAGTGATACATGATGCTCAATGTTAGGAAGAGATCAGGAGAGGAGTAGAGGGAAGGGGGAAAAGGGAGGAGAGGAGTAGAGGGAAGGGGGACCCAAATGATTTCAAACTATATACTATGTACTATATACTATATACTATATACTAACACAACAAGCAATGTAATATGCACCAATGTAAACTAAGCAACTGCAGTAAACAATGTACCAATGTAGTATGTACCAAATAGCAAACTAATTAAGCTACTGCAGTAAACAATGTACCAATGTAATATGTACCAAATAGCAAACTAATTAAGCTACTGCAGTAAACAATGTACCAATGTAATATGTACCAAGCATCAAGCATCAACCCTAAACACTAACAGTAAGCATGAAGCATCAACCCTAAATATGTACTAAGCAACTAACCATAACAGTATGAAGCATCAAGCATCAACCCTAAACACTAACAGTAAGCATGAAGCTCGGGGAGGGATTTGATGACCTTACGGTTTTGGTGACCTTAGGGACGCAGGAGGAGGAGGCGGCGGCGACGGAGGAGGAGGAGGAGGAGGCGGCGACGACGACGACGGAGGAGGAGGAGGCGACGGGCTCGGGGAGGCGACGGAGGAGGAGGAGGCGGCGACGCAGGAGGAGGCGGCGGCGACGGAGGAGGAGGAGGCGACGGGCTCGGGGAGGCGGCGACGGAGGAGGAGGAGGCTGCGGCGACGTCTTCGTCCGGGGAGGCGGCCGGCGAGGGCTGGGGGAGGCAGCCGGCGAGGGCTCGGGGAGGCGGCGGCGACGACGGGCTCAGGATTTAGATCTAATCGAATAACTGCAGCGCACACGGAAAACCCTAGCGAGAGGGTATATGTAGGAAGATTATCACAGACGGTTCTAAACTTAGAACCGTCTGTGATAACATATCACAGACGGTTTTGAGTTAAAAACCGTCTGTGATAGTTTACTATCACAGACGGTTCTAAACTTAGAACCGTCTGTGATATATTATCACAGACGATTCTAAATTTAGAACCGTCTGTGATAAGCCTTTGCCAGCTGTTGCAATTAAGACAACAGCAATAACTACACAGCTGCATTCATATCAACTACCAAACAGCTGCATTCATATACAACACCAACCAGCTGCATTCGCATAGTGTATTTCTTGATACATTTTGTCATTCTCAAATACATCACACATATACATTTTCACATATACATCTCAAAATTGACAACATCACACATTTTCACATATACATCTCAAAATTGACTACATCACATATTTTCACATATACATCTCAAAATTGTCACACATTTTCACATATACATTCTTATTGTACTTGCTTATTTCCTTTAAAAATTAGCCCTTCATCATGATCAATGCGTACGTAACTAGTTTCGTCACGTTGTTCATCGTCGACCTTTATGCCATTTCCAAAAGGAGGTAACTCGTCAAATTGATTGTATTCCTCCTCGTCCACTACATTCTCCACTCCGACAATTCTCCTTTTTCCATGAAGAACTACATGGCGTTTCTTATTTGCCGGGTCGGTTACATAGAAAACTTGAACAACTTGATTGGCGAGTACGAATGGTTCATCTTTGTACCCGACACGTTGGAGGTCCACGGTCGTGACACCGTACTTGTCAACCTTCACCTGTGGGAGATGCACCCAACGGCAGCGAAATAAGGGGATCTTGAAAACCACATAGTCGAGCTCCCAAATCTCTTCTATGAAGCCATAGTACGAGTTTCTCGACCCATCGGTACTGAATGCATCTATGCGGACACCGCTGTTCTGGTTAGTGCTCTTGACATCCTGAGACTGCGTATAGAATGTGTACCCATTTATGTCATATCCTTGCCATGTCACAACAGTAAATGTCGGCCCTTTTGCCAACCATGTCAGCGTCTCACTCGGCGAGCTCCTAGCGATTTGCTCCTTCAACCATTGGTTGAACCGACGGTTGTGTTGCCTCATGATCCAAACATCCGACCGCTCCGGATTCTGTTGCCGAAGCACACCCTTGTGCTGGTCCACATAAGGCGCCACTTCAGTCATGTGTTGCAACACCGTGAAATGAGCTTGAGTATACATGTCCATATCTGGAGTGATTGCTTTCCTTCCGATAGTTCCGAGACCCTTCAGCCTCCCCTCATGACGAGATTGAGGGACACCTATCAGCTGAATCTGAGCCATATAATCGACACAAAACTCAATGACCTCTTCGCTTGCATAACCTTCGACGATGCTGCCCTCCGGCCGAGAACGATTCCGTACGTAGGACTTGAGAATTCCCATGAACCTCTCAAATGGGTACATGCTACGTAGGAATACGGGCCCGCACATTTTTATCTCCCACACAACGTGAACAATGAGATGGACCATGATATCGAAAAACGAAGGAGGGAAATACATTTCAAGGTGACATAGAGTCATCACCACCTCGTCCTGCAGAGCATCTAGTCCTTCGGGATCGATGACCTTCTGAGCAATTGTGTTAAAGAAATAACATAGCCTCATGATTGTCTCTCGGACTTTGATCGGCAAAATATTTCTAATTGCAATAGGGAGCATCTGTGTCATCAGCACATGACAATCATGAGACTTCATGCCATTTAACTTCAAATCTTGCATCAAAACAAGTTTCTTCACGTTGCCGGAGTAACCAGACGGAACTTTGACACCATGCAAGCACTGGCACAGTTCTGTTTTCTCAGCCTTGGACAGAGTGTAACACGCAGGGGGAAGGTACGTTCGTGCATTATCAGTGCATGTCGGTGCTAACTCAGGCCTGATGTGCATATCAGCCAAGTCAAGCCGTGCGTTGACGCCGTCCTTTGTTTTATCACGGATGTTCAGTAAGAGACCAATCAAGCTGTCGCACACATTCTTTTCTACGTGCATGACGTCGATGCAGTGCCGAACATCTAGGTACTCCCAATAAGGTAAGTCCCAAAATATTGATCTCTTCTTCCAGGTGTTCTTTTCATGAGCCCTCAATTTACGTCCCTTTCCGAGGACAACATCTAAATCCTTAACCATATCATAAACCTCGCGTCCCCTTAAATGCCTTGGAGCTGAACCGTCTTCCTTCTCTCCGTCAAATTGTTTCTTCATCTTGCGGTATGGGTGAGCCCTCCGAAGGAACCGGCGGTGACGCATGTAGACGGTTTTGCGTGAGTGTCTCAGCTACACACTCTCGGTACCATCTAAACAGTGAGTACAAGCTTTGGCACCTTTTATACTATGGCCCGATAGGTTACCAAGGGCAGGATAATCATTTATGGTGCAGAACAATAAGGAGCGCAGAGTGAAGTTCTCTCGTTTGTATGCATCCCATACCTGTACCCCTTCGTTCCACAGTACTTTTAGATCTTCCACCAGCGGTGCTAGGAACACATCGATATCATTCCCAGGTTGTTTTGGCCCTTGGATAAGTATCGACAGCAAAATGTACTTTCGCTTCATACACAACCAAGGAGGAAGGTTATAGATGCAGAGAGTCACGGGCCATGTGCTATGTCGGCTGCTCATGCTACTGAATGGATTCATTCCATCTGTACTCAGTCCAAACCTTATATTCCTTGGTTCTGCACCGAACTCTGCAAAACTCCTATCGATGTTTCTCCACTGCGCGGAATCAGCAAGGTGTCTTAGCATTCCATCCTTCTTGCGCTCCTCCGAGTGCCAACGCAGCAGTTTTGCCTCCTTTGGATTTGCATAAAACCTTTTCAAACGGGGAATTATAGGAAAATACCATGCCACCTTAGCAGGAGGTCCTTTCTTCGCCTCTGTTCCCTCGCCATCATCTGATTGATTGTTACGTTTGTATCGGGATGTGTTGCACACCGGACATACATGCATGTTTGCATACTCTTTACGGTAGAGGATACAGTTGTTCGGGCATGCATGTATTCTTTCTACTTCCATTCCCAACGGACAAAGAACCTTCTTGGCTTTATACGTGGTTTTATTTCCCTCCGGAAGCATGTCCGCTAAAAGACCTAGCAGCGCCGTGAAACTCTTGTCGGACCAACCGTTGCTTGCCTTCAATTTCAACAGTTCAAGCACGCTCGACAACCTCGTGTACTTGCAGCCCGTGTACAAAGGTTTCTCTGAGTCCTCCATCAAGCTACGGAATTTAACATACTCTCTCTCATCATAGTTCTCTTCTACATCGCGAAGCATCTCATCCAGATTATCATCGTGCAACCTATCCGAATCCGAGCCACAATCGACATCAGCCGGCGGCATGTCATTCACTTCACCTGCGATGTCATCCGGGGGCATATCATTCGCTTCACCGGCAATGTCATCCGGCGGCATATGATCATTCACTTCGCCATGACTGGTCCAACACGTATAATCCTTTTTGAAACCCCTCCGAATCAAGTGTGCTTCAATTTGCCCTCGGTTCTTAAACATCTTCAAATTCTCGCAGTCAGTGCATGGACGGCACATATATTCCACCCCCTTATTCAACATATCCTCCTCGGCGGCTCTTATAAAAGCAGAAACGCCATTAATGTACTCTTCACTCACACGGCTCGCGGCATACATCCAACTTCGGTCCTACGTTACATACATATATAACAACTTAGTATTAAAATCTAGAATAACTAATTATAACTACATATATACCGGCCACATTTATTATATTGAGACTTAATTTCCAAGCTCAATTCATATTACAAACACAATAGCTATTATATAACCAACAATTTTGCAAATTAATTAACCATCTTCAATAACCACTCATGGATTACTTACACCTAAATTGTAATGCAATTAAAAATAAATAAATTTCATTACTAACCATATCTACAGCAACCAGGAAAGTCTGAATCTTAATTCAAAGCTCAATCTCTGCCTCTTCCCACCAAATTAACTGGTCTGAAATCGCTCTAGCTTCCTCCCGAGTGAAAAAGTGCGCAGCAGTGGCTAGATCTGGATCGAAATGAAGACGATGCGGTCTGAGCAGCGCAATAAATGCCTTAGTCATTATCACAGACGGTTTTTAACTAAAAACTGTCTGTGATAATAAATTATCACAGACGGTTTTTTTATAAAAAACCGTCTGTGATAAGCTTCATACCAGAACGCTTCGCGCGTGTTTCGATGCCAGAACGCTTCGTGTTTTGATCGTCTAATTAACGTCTCTCGATCATTATACGAAGCATCTATATCATTCA
Organism: Dendrocalamus latiflorus; assembly: GCA_017311315.1. Classification (NCBI taxonomy): domain Eukaryota; kingdom Viridiplantae; phylum Streptophyta; class Magnoliopsida; order Poales; family Poaceae; genus Dendrocalamus; species Dendrocalamus latiflorus. The sequence goes on along the minus strand of CM029630.1, from coordinate 9,341,002 downwards.
TGTTTGGGTATACGAACCGTTTGTGCTAAAGGTTAAATATGCGCTCCTAATCCAGGTCTCTAGCTAGCTTCTACGTACGTACAATACAATATACAATTAATACAACATGGCTTCTACTACTGTTCTTGTGATCATCTCCTTCCTCTCATCTGTTCATCACGAATTGTTCGGTCGGAACCTTACACAGGCGGCCAGCAATTTACATCTGGAGCAGCTTCTCCGCACCCGCCCTGCTCTCCTTCCCCGACTTTCTTGCATCCGTCAGCTTGACCTGATCCTCCGCCGTCGACGGAGGCGTCTCGCTGCCGCTCAAGAAAGGGAAACAGCCCTCACCCTGGTTCTTCTCCACAATGTGCGCAATGCGGAAGAAGCTCTACACGCATTGCAGAGACTGATGGATAGCCTTGCCGATCAAGCAGAAACGGCAGATTCTGAGGAATCTTTTCATGCTATCCTGTACGACATTATGGATGCTGCTGATCATTTGCCCAGGCTGCACGAGGAAGTGCTGAGGACAAGGGCAATCTTAACGGCGTTCGAGAATTTAGCGGCTGATCCTCCAAGTCCCCAAGTTGAAGAAGAAGCTTACGAAGCCCAAAAGAATACAATCTGGGAAACTCTTTACCTGTGCGACTTTTGTAATAAATTTGCCTCTAATTGAAATTAATAAATTTGCCTTTAATTTGTGACCTCTTGTCTCAGTAGTTCTGTAGTTAAGTTATTAGAAGCAATGTGTACTTATATATTAACCTCTGATCTAGAATATGACAGACAAAGGGACATCACAGCCGGTTCTTGTGAAAAACTGTCTGTGAACATTCCCAGACGGTTCTTAACAACAACCGGCTGTAATAGTCGACACAACACAGACGGTTTTTAATAAAAAACCGTCTGTGATAATCTGGGATTATCACAGACGGTTTTTAATAAAAACCGTCTGTGATATTCCAGTATCACAGACGGTTCAGCAGTAAGAACCGTCTGTGATACTCCTTTTTCCCGCCACAAATACCACAGACGGCCTTCAAATTAAAACCGTCTGTAATAGTTTACATTACAGACGGTTTCACAAAACCGTCTGTGATTTGCCGTCTACTATTAGCCTTTCTGTAGTAGTGAAAGTCTTGAACTCTACTCTGAAATAATCGGATTAAAACTTGAGCTTTATGCTAGTTTTACTTCATTTCCTGTTCATGTGTTGAGTATATATTCTCATATAAATGGCATTGTAGAATTACATAGTTATATGTAATTTATGTCATTTATATACTATTGGAAATGTGCTTTAATAATACTTAATTATACTAAAATTAAATCTAAATATATGCTTATACCGCATTATCTACAACAGTTTTTTCCATCTTTTCCAGTTGGTAGCAGTGCGACCCACATGCCAGTGCTGGAATTTGGGAAAAAAGTTGCAGCAAGGCTGGGAATTTCAGTTGGCAGCTGTGGTATCCCACCGGGCGCAGGCAAGAGCTTGATGTTCATGATTTAGTTTTTTAAAAACTATATTCTCATAAAATTCAAATTCAAACCAAATTTTTTGTCCGATACAGAATTCTATGGGTTGTCCGGTAAATTCGAAATTTCTGTTTTCGGCCAGTAAAAAAGAACTGGAATGCATAAACATCGATTTCGCACGGCAACCAACCGCACGCGGAGTTTGGACTGCGGACGAATGAGAGCTCGACTTTTTAAAGAATTTTCCATGTTGGTTTAGTGATCAAACTGAAAAAAGTTTTCTAGTTTTAAAAGAGACGACGGTTTTCACTAGATATTGCCCCTTCATGTAATATGTGTATATTGCAGTTATGCACGTAATTTTGGGAAACCACTCGCTGGAACCATTGAGAAGAGACAAGTAAAAGTACAAGCCCCATAAATATTTTTCCTGTGAAACAAACAGGATGGATATAAAGTGATGTGCTATTCCAACCATGCATATATAGACTATCAAAAGATTAGCGGAAGTAACATAATTAAGTTCATGTAAGTAATATAATTAGCGAAAGACACACCCACCTTTTTCTTGCAAATCTTACTTGGATGCTTCGATCGTTCCAAGTTACTTTTTCGGCGAACTCCAGTTGGATCAGATTGTAAGTAATTTGTACACATCAGATACTTCGTGGTTGGCGAAACAGCACAACATGCCACCTTTGTGAGCAAGAGAAAGAAACAGCAAAACCCCATAAAATCCGTTTGGAAGTTGGAATTGAAAATTCAAATTCAAATTCAAGTGGAAATGGAATCGGGCTACCACAGGGTTTGCGGTCGAAGTTGCACAAAACAACAGGCACTACTACAATAAAGCTTATATTAGACACCTCATCACAGACGGGTCACCAAAACCATCAGTGTTAAATACAATCGCAGAAAGTTTAGGTTTAGAGACCGTCTGTGTTGCTGTCAGTGCCAAAAACCATCTATGAAGAAATAATATCACAAACAGTTCATGGTGAGAATCGTCTGTGAAGTATCACAAATGGTTCTTACCAATAACCATCTATGATATTGCCAAATATCACAGACAATTTTTTATTTAAACCATCTGTGATACTTAACAGACGGTTTTTATTACAAATCGTCTGTGGTAATGAAGTTATCACATACGGTTTTTATTACAAATCGTCTGTGATAATGAAGTTATCACAGACGGTTTTTATTACAAACCGTCTGTGATGATTCCACTATATTAACTGCGCATAGAGCCGTCGACTCTCTGTCTCAAATTCCAGATCTACGCTGCTGCTTTGAGCTGCGGGCAGGGCTTTAAGGCCATTTGGTGAAAGGAGATTGACTATTTGACAAGAGTAATTGTAGATCCACTAAGTTATTAGCTAGCTTGGTTAGTAATTTGTTCCTAATTACATTACAATTTAGATCTAGCGTTTGTTGAAAGGAGAATAGAAGATGGTTTAGATCTATCTAGCTTGATGTAAAGAGAAGATTATTTACATCTAGAATGGTTTAGGGTTTAAGGTTTAGTTAATTCATAGTCTATTTGTACTTAATTCAATGTAATTAATTATTCTTACAACACATAGCTACTTAATTTAGATCGTATACATATATAGTATAGTAATAAATTAATTAAATATGTTATACTAATTTAATTGTTGTATATGTAATGTAGGAACCAAAGCTGGATGTACGCTGCGAACCGTATGAGTGAAGAGCACATTAATGGCATTTCTGCTTTTACAAGAGATGCCGAGGAGGACATGTTGAATAAGGGGGTGGAATATATATATTACCCATGCATTGACTACGAGAATCTAAAGATGTTTAAGAACCGAGCACAGATTGCAGCGCACTTGATTCGAAGGGGTTTCAAAAAGGAGTATACACGTTGGACCAATCATAGGGAAGAGAAGATTACACAGGATGGTAGTAATAATGACATCGCCGATGAAGTCAATGATATGCCACTGGATGATCATGTCGATTGTGGTTCCGATTCAGATAGGTTGAATGTTGATAATATGGATCAAATGCTTCATAATGCACAAGGGGACTATGATAAGATAGAGTATATTAAATTCCGAGGCTTGATGGAGGACTCGGAGAAACCTTTGTTCACATATTGCAAGTCAAGGTACACGAGGTTGTCAACCGTCCTTAAACTGCTGAAATTTAAGGCAAGCAACGGTTGGTCCAATAAGAGTTTTATGGCCCTGTTAGGTCTTTTAGCATACATGCTTCTAGAGGGAAACGCGTTGCCCAAAACTACGTACAAAGCCAAGAAAGTTCTTTATCCATTGGGAATGGAAGTAGAAAGAATGCATGCATGTCTGAATGACTATATCATCTTTGGTAAAGAGTATGCAAATATACATGTATGTCCAGTGTGTTACACATTCCGGTACAAACGTAAGAATCAATCAGATAATGGCAAGGGAATAGAGATGAAGAGAGGACCTCCTACTAAGGTGGCGTAGTATCTTCCTGTAATTCCCCATTTGAAGCAGTTTTTTATGAACCCAAAAGAGGCAAAATTACTGTGTTGACACTCGGAGGAGCGTAAGAAGGATGGAATGCTAAGACGCCTTATTGATTATGCCTAGTGGAAAAACATTGATTGGAGGTTTGCAGACTTTGGTACAAAACCGAGGAATATAAAGTTCGGATTGAGTACAGATGGAATGAATCCTTTCGGTAACATGAGCAGCCGACATAGCTCTTAGCCCGTGACTCTCTACATCTAGAACCTTCCTCCTTGGTTGTGTATGAAGCAGAAGTATATTTTCCTTCACTACTTATCCAAGGGCCAAAGCAATCTAAAAACGATATTGATGTGTACCTAGCACCGTTGGTAGAAGATATAAAAATACTATGGATCGAAGGGGTATAGGCATCTACATCGTCAAAAGCTATGCAACCGAAGAGGTCATTGAGTTCTGTATCGATTACGTGGCTCAGGTCAAACCGATAGGTGTGCCTCTATCTCTGAGAGACCATGTGGAGGTCATCCCGTGTGTGTGATGAGTAATTGACATCGGTTTAGGGAAGTCGAGTTTGATTTGGTTGGTTCGGAGCATATCGTTGCGTGGTGCAATGGACTCGGTCGGACTTGGTCAAACCTGGTCAATGGGTTTAGGTTGCATATTATGTCGACTTGTCAGATTTGGGTTATTTCATTAATGCATTTATGCTTAAATGTATCGAGCGGTGCTATTTGATGTGTTTCTTGTCTGTGTTGGCTGCAGGGCGTCGAGGCGGAGTCGTGGCGAGACACGGGGTGATCGGACTAGACACGGGCGGTGTCAAGGTCAGAACGGTCGAGATGTGTCGAAGACGGCGGAGACTCGAGGTGGTTGCGAGGCTTGGACGACAAGGAGTGCGAAAGCTTCCCGGAAGGTGCAGGAGGGGCGAAATGGTAATTTTGCGAGGCTGCAAAAGCAGGAGCGGGCTCCATTGGATTTAGCGGGCGTAACGGGGTGGAGATCCGTTAGCCAAGGGCTATAAATAGATGTGAGGGGCTACATGCCTCCTCATGGCTTGTGGAGAGAATTAGGGTTTGCTAGAGTCAAAAGAGGCTTTGTGAGTTTGTTTTGGCTTTAGGCTTTAGTTGGTGAGGCTTTGGTAGTGGAGAGTAGTTGGAGAGGGCAGAGGTTCTGTATCTCCTTCGATGTGTTCTTGAGTGCCTCCCTTCCACCAAGCATGTAGTGTGTGTTCTTGAGGTTTAGGGAGAGGGAGAGGATGAGTTAAGGATCTTGTAATCATTCCTCTTGTATCAATCATGTATCTCCTTTCCTCTCTTTCAATGTGAGATGGAGTTTGATTCAGTTCTTGTCTCATTGTTGTTTTTGCCCTACGATGCACTCTAGGCTTGATTTCTTGTTTTTGAGTTGTTTCTTGTTGAGAAGGTGGAAAATGGGTTGTTCTTTGCTAGGATGTTGCCTCAAGATCATTTGATCAGTTAGAATCCCAAGAACCCATCTTTGATTTTAGTTCTTTGTTTTTGAGCTTCTCTGTTCTTCAGTTCATTTCTAGGGTTTTGGTGCTTTTTGCGTTTCCCTTCTTGAGATGGCATGAAACTTGGCATGTAGAGTCCAGTGGCTATCTATTAGCTATCCTCAAAGTTTCATGGCCAAAGGATCAAAGGTTGGGGAGTAATTTGGATTTTGGCTCAGCTCGTGCAAGATTTCAGAATTTTACCCAAATCTGAAATTCTTGTTTCTTGGTGTGGTTTCTTTGTTTCCCAAAGGCCCCTTGTTATTTGGTATGTTGTAGTATTGCTTTGGGTCAAAAAGGAGGAAAGAAAACCACTATTTTCCTTGATTGTCGAAGATCTGAAGTTATACCCAAATTTCAGGTTTTCAGTTTTACTCTCGGGCTGCTGGGCTCAGGGGAGCGGTCAGACCGGGCCTTCCATGGCGGTCAGACCGTCCGGCGGTCAGACCGGTTACACTAAGGCGGTCAGACTGGCATTAACTGGGCGGTCTGACCGGTCCACCACCGGCGGTCGGACCGGCCCTTGTTGAGCGGTCTGACCGGCCTTTGCCGAGAGGTCTGACCGCCCAGGGTGTTTGCTGCTGTGTTTGTTCTTGTTCAATTTGGGTTCTTCTCTGATTTGTTCCTCTGAGTTCTCTGTTGTTTCTCTCTCTTGTCCAGTGGGGTCTTTTGGAGAACGCAAGTCTTCCTCTTCCTAGACTTAATATCTATTGGAGAGGAGATTTTTGTCGACACTCCTTTGAGGGGTAAAGTTTTTGAATCGACATTCACCCCTCCCCTCTGTCGCCATTTCGGTCCAACAATCTCACCATAAGGGGGGCTCAAGAGTATCGAGACCATCGGAAGGAAATCAATCACTCCATATATGGACGCATATACTCAAGCCTATTTCACGGTCTTGCAACACATGACTGAAGTGTCTCCATATATCATCCAGCATAAGGGCGTGCTTTGGCAACAGAATCAAGAGTGGCCAGATGATTGGATCACGAGACAACATAATAGTCGGTTCAACCAATAGTTGAAGGAGTGACTCGCTAGGAGCTCGTCAAGTGATATGCTGACATGGTTGGCAAAAGGGCTAACATTTACAGTTGTGACATGGCAAGAATATGACATAAATGGATACACATTCTATACGTAGGCTAAGGATGTAAAGAGCACTAAACAGAATAGCGGTGTCTGCATAGATGCATTCAATACCGATGGGTTGAGGAACTCCTACTATGGGTTCATAGAGGAGATTTGGGAGCTCGACTGTGTGCGTTTTACGATCTCCTTATTTTGGTGTCGTTGGGTCCATATCCCATAGGTGAAGGTCGATGAGTATAGTATCACTACCGTGGACCTCAAACATGTCAGATACAAAGGTGAACAATTCGTACTCGCTAACCAAGCTGTTCAAGTTTTCTATGTAATTGACCAAGCAAATAAGAAGTTCCACGTAGTTCTTCATGGAAAAAAATGATTGTTGAAGTTGAGAATGTAGTGGATGAGAAAGAATACAATCAATTTGATGAGTTGCCTCTTTTCGGGAACGACATAAGGGTAGAGAGAGAACGTGACAAAAGTAGCTACATACGCGTCGATCATCATGAAGGGCTAATTTTTAAAGGAAATAAGCAAGTTGAATGATGAATGAAATGTTTATGTGTCATATGTTCTATATTTGCATTTATATATGTGTATGCGAATGTGTAATATATATGTGAATTTGCATATATGTATATAAGAATGTGTGATATATATGTGAATTTGCATTTATGTATATGAGAATGTGAGATATGTGTGTGTGTGTGTGTGAATTTGTATTTATGTATATGAGAATGTGATATATATGTGGCTGTTTGTAGGAATCATCATAGACGGTTCTAAAGGAAAATTGTCTATAATATGTTATTATTACAGACGGTTTTTATTTAGAACTGTCTGTGATGACACTATCATAGACGGTTCTTGACTAGAACCATCTGTGATTATTCCCCTATATATTGCACTCTAAGGTTTTTCCCACTGTATAACATTACACCCTAGTCTCCACTTAACACCGAATTCGTGTTCCCTTGATCTCGACATCGCCGCCCCCGAGCCTATCGCCGCCTCCCTGAGGACACGTTTGCCCACAGCACGTAGGTGGCAAATAACATGATAGGCTATAAGGCGGAGTGGGACGACAACGACAATGAGCCAGTGGACGACTGATTGGCTGAGCCCTTAGAGGACGAGGTGGCGCGTGTCCTAGGTGATTCGCAGCTCTCTGATGCACTAGGACCAAGCCAGCTGACTCAACAAGATGCTGCGACTCCTCACTACTGTTGAATAGGTCATCACAGACAGTTCAAAAACGTCATAACAAATGGTTTTATTAGTCGTCTGAGTTTATGGGTCAATAATAAAATGAGATCGTCATAGATGGCTTTCAAACTGTCTGTGATGTAGTATTTCACAAACAGTTTGTACTACAAACCATCTGTGATAGTCAACTATCACAGACGGTATGTAGTAGAAACTGTTTGAGATATAAGATTTATCATAGATGATTTCAACTACAAACTATCTGTGATATTGAAATTTAACATACTCTCTCTCATCACAGTTCTCTTCTGCATCGCGAAGCATGTGATCCAGATTGTCATCATGTAGCCTATCCGAATTGGAACCATAATCGACATCATCTGGTGACATATCATTGACTTCATCAACGATATCATTATTACTACCTTCTTGTGTAATCTGGTCTTCACCATGACTGGTCCGATGTGCATACCCCTTTTTGAAACTCCTTCGAATCAAGTGTGCTTTAATCGACGCTCGGTTCTTTAATATCTTTAGATTCTCACAATCAATGCACGGACAGTATACATATTCCTCCCCCTTATTCAACATATCTTTCTCAGCAGCTCTTGTAAAAGCAAACACGCCATTAATGTACTCTTCACTAACATGGTTCTCAGCATACATCCAGCTTCGGTCCTACGTTACGCATATAATTAATAGTTTAGCAAGAATAAATAATTAAATTGAATTAAGTAGAAGTAAACTATGAGTTGACTAAACCCTAAATCATGCTAGATATAAATAATCTTCTCTCTGAATCAAGCTAGCTTGATTTAAACCATCTTCAATTCTTCTTTCACCCAAAGTTATATATCTAAATTATAATACAATTATGAACAAATTAGGTAGTTAAGAAATGAATGGATCTACTATTACTCTTGCCAAATAGTCTTTTTTCACCAAATGGCCACCTCAAAGCCCCCGCCTCCAGCTTAAAGCTGCAGCTAGATCTAGAATTTAAGACAAAGGATTGACGAGTCTGTGTGCAATTAATACAGTGAAATTATCACAGATGGTTTTTAATACAAATCGTCTGTGATAAATTTTATTATCATGGATGGTTTGTATTACAAACCGTCTGTGAAGTATCATAGACAGTTCATACAAAAAACCATTTGTGATATTTAGTAATATCACAGACGGTCCTTATTAATAACTATCTGTGATACTTCGTAGACGGTTTTTACCATGAACCGTCTGTGATATTACCTCTTAACAGATGATTTTTATCACTGGCAGCAACACAGACGGTCTCTAAACTAAAACCATCTGTGCTTGTATTTAATACTGACGATTTTGGAGAACCATCTGTGATGTGCCTTCTAATATTAGACTTTTTGTAATAGTGCCTGCACCTACTGACTAATGGACCTACCCATTAGGTCACGCACAGCACCAGCGTAGGGTTGGGGCCACTGTATGGTAGCGCATAGGAGAAACCCCACGTATGTCTTTTTGAGTTAGTGGGTTTTTGTAATATGCTGCTATGTGTTAGCCATGTACTACAATATTCATAGTGATACGCTACTCTTTGTTCTGGTTTCTTTGTAAAATTGTCATACTACATGATTTCCCCTACGAGCACAAGATAGGCCCCCTTCTCAGTAGCGTGATGAAGAGGTAATGGTAACAACACACATCGTGACAAGTAAGTCCATAGCCTCTTCAGTTAGAAAAGACAACACCATGTCACCTCCTTTTTCAGGCTGAAGTGACAACGCTACCACAGGACTCTATCTTCAATTCAATTGGAAACAGAGTCCTGCACGCTGACATGCAGGACTTCACGTAGGATAGTCGCCAATTCAAATGGCGATAGAGGCCTGTCCCCATTTAAATTTGCGACAGAGGATTATTTCTATAAATTTTTAAGCGATGGTATATTTATGTAATATTAATAAAAATAGATTATTTTTTAAAAAGGCAACAGGGGAGGAAAAGAATTCCAAAGGAGCATAGGAGAGATTTTGATGCTTTGACCATTTACACCTGTTGGCATATTTGGAGGAAAAAATAGTAGAATATTTGATCAACAGTACCGCACGGTTGAGCTAGCCTTCTTCTCGATTGTAGAAGATGTTGATAACAGGAAAAGAGCTGTTGCTTATTTTTTAGGTTTGTTTATTTTTTCCTAACAGTTTTTTTGGTCGGCACACTGATTTGATGTGTTTTTTTTTCCTTTCGTTTGTTGCAGTTGTATCAGATCCCGCCTTTGGTGCTCTCTTCTACTTCAATGATCGGTAGGACTCCTGTCCAAATTTTTTAAAAAAAATTGTCCACATGCCTTAATAAAACATCTTATCGGGCTAGATGGTGTATCGTATCGATGTCGCCATTCATGCAAACCATGATACAAAACAATTAAGTTGTCTCTAAAGTTATTCTTTAATGCGCTCAAGCAAAATTCTCACGCAAATTTTTTTGCATCAATTGCACTTGGTTGTTGTTGTCGTTGTTATTATTATTACTAGTAAGGTGCCCGTACGTTACAACGGATCTTATATAAACAATGTCACAAGTGAAACTGTGCCAATGTTGAGACAGATTATATTAACAATGGCTCGTATTTTTAAGTATTTGGAAACATGTAGGCCTGCTTCCAACCTTTGTTTCTCAACCTACCTTTATCACTATTTACTCTAGTGCTACCAAATAGAGAGAGAAAAAACATATCCACTCTTACTACTTAATCTATTTTATTTGCATCATGTGCACCAAAGATAGTTGGCATCCAGCTATTTATCAGTTTATAGAAAGATCTTCGATCGATAATTTTTCTCAAATATGCAAAATTCAGTAAATATAGTCAGAAACTGAAACCACAGTGACACAAGCCATTTTCCTTTCCGCATCATTGCCAACTATAAAATTTCTTAGGCTACATAAAACAGAAAAAAAATCATGAAGCAAGATAAAGGGGGAAAAATACTTGCAATAAGAGTGAAATGTGACAAATATTCTGCATGAGACATATGTGGCCTTGTAATTATCTGCAAAGCATTCTCTACTGTCTGGTTCTCCATGAATAAGAGTGAAATGTGACAGTGACAAATATTCTGCATGAGACATATGTGGCCTTGTAATTATCTGCAAAAGCATTCTCTACTGTCTGGTTCTCCATGAATTCCCAAAACGTAACATACTTGGACAATTCAGAAGATTGACGTATTCAGCTTTTAGGGATTTCTCAGATTCAGTTAGGAATTACTGGGACCACCAAGCATTTGCAATTCCCTTCTGTCAATTGTAGCAATTTGGTTTTCTTGTGGCCGAAATTATTGCATAATTGCCACAACTCACAAAGATAAAAGAAGTCACCGATTTGGCAAGCTCACTACAAATAATAGCATAACCCTCAAAATCTTATTCCATATTGATATGTCATATTGCAGAGCGGTGCAATGCAATGCAAGAAAGAAAAACTTAGTCCGATATTATATAAGCACAGAGTATTCTGAACTAAAAGTCAAAGGAAGCACCTATATTGATCCGAGAAAGGGTAAAATCAATTATGGAGACGTTCAAACCAAAAGATCTACTACACATCCTGTTCCCTTGAAGAGTGAAGCTAATTGTCTGATTCTTGTCTGGCGTTTCATCTCGATCGAGCCAAAAGAATGTTACCCCTGCCATGCACCTTATGGTGGTAAGTAACAATTAATAACTAAACTAAGAAGCAATACTATAGAATAACATATCACCATCAGGCTTTCAGCAACTGGGGTAGGGTTCCCAACAAGAAACTTTAGAACAAGTCACATTCTTAGCCCCAATTCAAATATATTAAGGATTTTTCTACCCACCTTCTCTATCAAACTCCACATGAACTTGTGCAGTTGTACTTGAAAAAAAGAGAAACTTTCAACATTTTACATAGCACTAAGTAGTGAAAGTTAATGCTACAATTGTTTAATAAATATGATGTGTGCTATCTTGATCTAAGTAAAACATGATCATGTTTTCATTATAAAATTGAATCGGATCGGATTATGTCAGGGAAATCATATAAAGCAACATAAATTGCATCATTTATTTAATGCTACAACTATTTAATAAATATGATGTGTGATGTCTTGATCTAAGTAAAACATGATCCTGTTTTCGTTATAAAATTGAATCGGATCGGATTATGTCAGGGAAATCATATAAAGCGACATAAATTGCATCATTTACACACCAGGGCACAAATCATTGGCCCTTTTTCCATCCAATACATCCCACACAATAAAAGTAAAACCAAGGATACGAATGGAAATCAGTGTTGAAAGGACAAACCAGTGCAAATCTCGATGTTCAAATTCACATGCGCTTTCAGCTACAGCTAAAGAGGCAGCAACCTGCATCAATAGTATGGTATATAATTGTCAGACCCAGATTTTTCAATCCAGAATCTCCTGTGAAACCACTGCACTATTCCCTGGATCAGTAGATAGTGCTCACAGGTACATTGCTGCATCGTTTCATACATCGCATGGGCAATCACAACACAAACCAATATTACATAACAGTGATTTGAATTAAGCCACGTCGGGCAATGAGATTACATAAGGGCCGTCCAGGCCAAATGTTTACAATACCAACAGTATGCCAGCGGAAGCAAAAGTAAGGTAGACCTTTAATCCACAGGCAGCGACTGGGGGTAAATATGTGTCGTACGATTATTACCCAAGTTAGGGCAATAATTATAGGCACACTAAACCATAGTCTATCTACCTAGGACTTAAAACACGCAAGAGACGCCCTAGTTCTCGGTGTTGTTCCCTCCTTCTGCAGCGGGGGCGTCTTCATATGCATAATGATCTTGGACTCCTGAATCTGATTTTGGTAATGCGAGTGTGAGCACTCCAACCCCGTGCTCCGCGAGCCAATACACAGAATGCAAATAAATAGTATGCACGGCTTAACAAAGGAGAGGCTCGGGTTATTTTATTTGCCAAAAATCGCTTTTGGAATATGATACATAGAAATCTCCTAAGACCTAGCAGTTTGAACTGAAACATAAGGTGTGAAAGAATGTAATAATAATAGCGATCCAGATTCCATCCACCGTTACATGGCCTCTGCACCATATGCTTAATCCTTCAGCGTCATAACCGCTTAACTTATCACTGGGGCGACACCCAGGGCAACACAAATCAGGGCCTTTCTCTGCCCTCCACTTTACCAATTCCACCCACAAAGTTTTTGAAATAGAACTATATCTGGTTAAGTTCCCATGTCCGCCCTTGACCGTGGGCACGGCTATTCGAATAGTTTTGACTCTGCAGAGTTTGTACACTTTACCCACAAGAGACAGTTTACTCGTTGCCCCACACGATTCCTTAGTCGTGCAGTTAAGCCAACCATCACAGTAACCGTTCAAAATACCTCGCCCCTTCCATCATCTCACCCCTATGAGCTTGTCCCGCTTGCGGCAGGTCTCATAGGTTGTGCGGGATGTTCCCCTCCTATGCGCCTAGCAGCTGGCTACCCACACTACTAGCACACCGCAGAAGATTTTCACCCTCAAGCCTGCCACCTAGACATACCACTTGTGGGTGTCCCATTCAAGTCCGCCACCTAGACAGCCCCTTGCACTACTGCCACGATGATGACTTTCAGGGTCCGGTAAATTTACTAAGCCAAGTTGTACTTTACAGACTTGTGGTTGTACTTATTTTACACAGGAGGTCATGACAAGATTCAGTCCTTAGTGGTATCTGGGCGGATTTACCACTACTCACTTTGTGCTTCCACCGCACCACATACACACACACTCGAACCATCCGCCTAGATATTTAAGCAATTTGAGGTTTTTGGGAGTAAAAATAATCATATCCAACATATACTAGTCATTACCACCATGACTGCCCAACCAAAGTTTCTCATGATTAAAAGTGATGCTTGAGGCATTTCAGCGCCCCGAGTATTTAAGCAGTACTAAGCATGGCATATAATTACGGACTTATTTTTGAAAGATTACCATTATAATTTTACTAGGGTGACAAGGTTCACATATTCAAATATTCCAAAGGAGGGGTAATATCAATCAAGTCGAACAATGGGCATATAACTAGAATCTTAAATTAGTCATGCATATGTATATAAAATAACAGCATGCAATTTGATAATTTAAACCAAAATAATTTGCAGAAAATGTAGGTTCAACATGATCAAAGTATTGACTCGCCTTGGTCACGGTGGGGTGGCTCTTGGTTGTCTTGAGTTTCTAAAGCTGCTGCCTCGGCTTCTTCCTCCTGAGCCTCGTACGCTATTTTTAACGTGCGCGAAAATTTGGATAAAAAGAAAAGGCAATCAGCAAACCAAATAAACATTCACCAGAAAATCCAAATAACTCCAATATCAGATTTTAGTTTCATTGGGTAGACATGGGTTAGAGATAAATTTAAAGATGTGTTTCATTTGCTTTGGTGCTAAAGTAATCCCACTTTGATTAATTAAAGTTTAACCATAGTCATTTTTGTATAATATATTCTCTAATTACATTTGGGCGTTATACCCTAGTTTGCTAATAATGTCTTATAGCCTATCTTGCTAATGGTTGATTTCTACACCCTTTGTTTAATGGGTCATTATTTTATGTGAGCATTCACCCTAATCATACTATTACTTAACCCTCTCACTTGACAAAGAGATAAAAGAATTACTCATGTCATACCTATACCTAAGTATTATCTTCTAGCACATGATAAATATCCATAATCAAAAGTTCATAAAATACCTTTAGTTAGAAGAAGTTGTAGGAATTATGGCACAAGGGCACATACGGTATTTGATACTACATGCCATTTTAAGTTATGATTAATTACTCATTAAATTTATTTGCTAAAGATTTTAGAAAGAGTTATCCAGTATATATATACACACTTGGATACGTGTGTGTGTGTATATATATATATATATATATATATATATATATATATATATATATATATATATATATATATATATATATATATATATATACATACATACATACAACGTTCTATGGCTAATTATTTATTGAACTCATTCATACCATGGATAAGTCTTAGCATCATTAATAACTTAGTTTCTGATTTTTACTAAATTTTTCTAGCTGTATTTGATTCAGCAGCAAAGCGAAAAGAATAATAATAAAAAAATAATTCTCTATGCGCTGCGGGGGAGGGGATTCGAACTCGGGAGGCCGAACTGAGTGCGCACTCGGCTAGCCAGCCCACTAGGGCTGTGCATTTTTCAACCAAACCAAAAAAACCGAGCCAAAAAAACCGAACCGAACCGGTCAACTCGGTTTGACCGGTTTTTGGTATTCGGTTCGGTTTTCAAATTTTGGTTTTTTTGTATTCGGTTTTTTTGGGAAAACCGGTTAAAAACCGATCTACCGAATACAGCGCCGAGTGGGCCGTGCAAAATGGAAAGTCCCAGGTGCTCGCGCCACGCGGCCCGGATTTCTGCCACCCGCGCGCGCGGCTTTTCCGCGGTGCGTGCCGTGCTTTCCTCGCGCGACGACGTACGCACGGTCCAGTTGACGCCGAGGAGGCCGAGCCCGATCTTTGATTCTTTGGTGGTAGAAATCCGGGCTTTTGCTTGCCACGTACTGACGTACGTAGAAATCTTGTACGTGGATTGCTGAGCATGAGGAGGTTTGCACATTCCTTAATTAAGTTAGCAAAATGAAAAGTTTACGCAGCAATTTGTTCAGCATATTCTTCGGTTAGTCAGAGCCACCAAGTTCTTTGTAGCGCCTAGTCCATACGATATTATTGCCTACTCGTCTCGCTAGTCGCTAGATCGTTTACAATTCGCGTCAACTTTGGTAAATATGGTATTTACCGATACCGCGCCGAAATAAATTGGGATTTACCGATACCGAACCGTACTTCTAAAAATACCGTATATTACTGAACTACAAACACCGTATTTACCGTATATACCATATATATCGAACCGATTAAACCGAAAAAACCGATTGCACAGTCCGATAGCCCACCCTTAGTTGTTACTTGACCTAGAAGGGGGCCGAATGTATATAAGCCGGGCTTTCAAGGTGGCCGAAACAGAGGATGTTGGGCGGCGCGGCTTGCCGGCGAGGGGCAGCCGGGAAGGTGTCGGCGGTGGGCAAAACGCGTCTCTAGTACTGTGTGAAGGCCGAGGAAGAAGTCGGTGGGGGCCGTGGGTTGCCGGAGGTGTATTGGCAGCGTGTGGCGGCGGAGGCTTGAGGGAATGATCATCACCGGCGGCGGAACAGGGGAAAGCCAACGCGACAATCCATGGCCCTAGAACCCGATTGCAAGCTACGGGAGCATCTAGGGGGAAATAGGAGGCTACCTTGGCGGTTAGAAGGACTCGGGAAAGGCTGTGGCGGTCCGGCGACGTGGGCCGGCGGCGGGTCAGGGAGGGATGCGGTGCCGGCGACGGAGAGGTGGGGAGGGACCCGAGCGAGGACAGGGACGACCTGGGGACCACCCGAGGAAGCTCTGGCCCGAATGAATTGGCTTGGCGTGGCTTCGATTGACGGATTTCTTCGCCGACCGGAGTTGGGGAAGAACGGCCGCCAGTGGCGCTAGGAGCTATAAATGCCCAATTGCTTTGAGCGGAAGGTGCGGTGGGGGTTTGCGGCGTGAATGCTAGCGAAGGGCGGGGTTTTTATAACCGAAAAGAGGGGTGGCGGCAGGCGGGTGGTTGGCCGGTCTTCGCAGGAGGCATGGCGGCAGCGTGGCTACAGTCCGGGAGACGGGACAAGGCGGCCAAGCATGACGCGGTGGTGAGGAGACGTGCGGACCGGCCGTAGTCCGGGCAGCGCTGCCGCAACTGTAGCCGTCCCGAGTGCGGTGGCGTCATCCTTCGGCAGGGCGATGGGGCGGACGGGACGACTGGTGGTGACGGCGGCCATGCTGTGACGCGGTGGTGAGGTCCTGCCAGAACTGCGGGTGGGTCCGGGTGATACGGCGGAGTGGCGCCAGCGACCTCCGGTCCGAAGCGTGCGCCGGGAGGATGCGGGTTGCGACGACGGCCCGAGAAGGAAAGAGGGGAAGGAACACTCGGCCGGAGCTGGGCAGAGAAAACAAGGGAACGGGGAGGAGAAAGGAAGTGAGCCGGGCCGCCGGTTGGGCGGTCTGGCCAGGCGGGCTGGTGGGCTGGGCCGGCCAGGCCGAAAATCCTCTCCCCTTTAATATCCTTTGACCTCTATTTATTTATTGCCAATATTCTCATGTGCATTGTTTTCAAAGATGAATTTCTATGTTTAAACTCAATTCTCTTCCTGACTCTTATGGATCATCTTTTCATATTCTTATTTTAAATTTTTAATTCTCTATTGTTTAAACGTGTTGGTTTTCTTCTTGTTCCTTTTTAACCTTTGGAATTATTATTATTATTTTAGCCATGATTGCTAATTTACGTTTGAAAATTACTTCCAGTTATTATTTGCTCAGCACAAAACTCAGAAAAACCCAAATAAGATTTTGAACCAAAATTCAAATTCCAGTAAAATGCAGATAAAAGTTTTAAATTTCTCAAATTTTTAAACATCCAAAAATTAGGATGTTACAATAATTATCCTAACAACTTCGTAGTTGAGGTAAAATTCAAATATGCTTAGGAAATGCCAGGTGCATACTTGAACCAGTAAACTGCGAGCCTCATTGTAGTCAAGTAAAGAAAATTTTTCAAAATCTCTCCCACCACCATCTATAAACCAATTCTTTATTTGACATATGAAAGGACTTTCAAAAGCACCATCTATGATAGAATTGGAAGATACCATCTAGAGCCAACAAACACCAGGAAATGGCCATAGATTGCTTACACAGTAGAAGCAAGCATCGTACAGGACGTAACGTAAAACACCCCTAGTTTCCCTTAGCATTTTGCAATCCTAAGTTCCACGAAAACTATTAGACATCAGCATTAAAATCCTTGCTGATAGAATTTGGAAACTGAGACATTCCAAAAGGAATCCAAAATCCAAAACTGGATGCACAAAAAAAGTAAAATATATATGTTTAGGAATTTTCATATGTGCATACATGGCAACCACATCTACTATAGCATTATATGAAATTTCAATTCTGCACATATGGATCTGTAAATAGTAATCTGATTTCTCAAAGACTGGAATAGTTGAATGCTTTTATCAAACAGTGAGATATTCCTACTTTGTGCCTTCACAGCTTAAATCCAAAGTAAAGTTAGGTCCTAACAAAGCACTTTATAGGAAAAGAGAATAGAGCAAAAATTGGGAATGGCATGCGGGTTACTAAAATAAACAACTGAAAGATAAAAATGTCCATCTAACAACATATACAATATCTTAAACCACATATCCTTGTATGAGAAAAAACCAACCTTTTCCTCTGTTTAAGTAAAGGCTGCAGAAGCATAGAGAGAAAGCACAATACTTGGTTATAGTCCATCATTCTAATTTAAGGCCATATTCACTGAAAGAAAGAAATTAAAGCAATGTAGGCTCATGTCACTGGACTTACACAGAAACATGGCTATTTGTTCTGAATGGTAACTTAATGAATAAGTAAAGTTTTTTATACACAGAATGATTTTTATACACAGAACCTTTTTAGTTATGGGAAATAGGCCATCTTAGCAAGTGAAAGAGCCAGCTGTTATAATAGCCAACAAAAGGCTATGATGTTTGTTGAGCTGGTAAATTAAAATAAAGTTCATGTATCGCCTAACCTCTGTGAAAGATTGAAGCACAAAGCTCAGTCGTATGTCTGATGCCAGCAGGAAACATGGTAATAATCACAATTTGGTAATCAACGAAAAACCTTTTATGGCTGGCGACAATTTTTTAATTAGCAGCACCGAATCATCTAGAGGGAGGATCATCTAAATCTACAGCCTCAAGGTCCTCCAGAACATCCTCCCATCCTAAAAACAGGGAACAACGAATCCAACTCTAGAAATCGAAAGGAAATCAGGAGTTTGTCATATCAGATAAGCAATGCAATAATACAAGTTGTCTTTGCATGTCTCAAAAGCTAATACCGCCCCCTCAAGTTCTGCTTATATGGCTTACGACAGCAGTAGCAATAAGCAATTAGTATCTTTGAAAACTTGACATCCAGAAAAACAAAATAACTATATTATGTATGTTCCGTATTGAGAAACAACATCTAGAAGAATCAAACTAAAAGAAACAAAGAATACGAAAGCACATACATAGAAAACTAACCTTGACCACTGCTGCATATATGCAGAGAAGGGGAAAAGAAGCGCCTACATCACACAGCTGCATGGGTATAAATCAACAAGTCAAATGTTCCGCAGTTCTACATTAGCACTCACCAATGTTCTCTGTTGCGGCGTCTCCTCTGCCTTGCTTGGCTGGGTGGCGGTGCGGGAAGGGAGCTCCACCTGCATCGCGGTGACCTGGCCCACAACACGAGATTTGCTCTGGGACAGAGAATGATGCGGATGTCAGGGTCGATGTCAAGGTCACCGGCTCATTCGCCATGGCGGATGCCGCCGCTGCCGATGATGACGGCAACTCATCCCGGCCACCTCCCACCCCCACGCTCACCTCACGACGGAGACGGTCCACGGCGTGATGAGCTACTCCTCGGTGGCACAGTCCTCGCCGTAGATGTCCTCACTCCGCCGCCCATGGTCACCGCGTAACTGAAGATAGAGGGGAGGGAGGGCACAAGACGGATGAGGGCGAAGCGGAGGAGGCGGCAGTGGCGCGGAGACCAACGTGGGCGGAGCAGAGGAGCGGGGGGAGGGGGGGAGGAGCGGGCGGAGTGGAGGCGGCGGCAGCGCGGGTGGGGAGGAGGAGGTGGCAATGGAGCGGAGGAGTAGGGGAGGAGGAGGCCAGGGCGAAACGGAGATGCAGCCGAGGCGAGGGCAGAGCAATTTCGGTGGAGGAGGCGAGGGCAGAACGGTTTCTGCGAAGGAGGCGTGGACACTCGGGCCTACATGTCAGCATAACCAAAACTGTGGAAAAGGCATGTAAAGAACGCACCGACGACCACCAACTCAAACTTTTAAGTAGTAGAGATTTTGCATAACTCCAACTCAAATTTGTCATCAAGAATTCTATTCCACAAAAATAAAATGAACTTAAGCTAGCACTCAATATTTTTAGCTACCTTTGGCTCATTTTCTAACAAATGCACGGTTCGCCATAATTTTGACCTTTTCTCTTATGTATTGTTGGGAATAACTCTCTGCAATTTTTCTTTCTTTTTTTTCGCGATAACTCTCTGTCCTGTTAATTACCTTTTAGCAGGCTTGTCCTTTAATTTGGACTTAAAAACAGTAAAACCAAGCATGCATTCAAGCAAACAACATGTTTCCCATTCACTGTATTAGCAAAAGTTTCATGCGAAAGACTTTTAGTTAGGTTGGTGCGGGTAAATTTCTTTTTCACAAAACTCAAATGGGCTTAAGCTAGCACTCAATACTTTTCACCAATCTAGTGCTACATCTACATTGTTAAGTATATTTGTTTTGAAATATCCCATTTTCTTCTTTGAGAAAAGTGCACTATGGACGAGGAAGCCACGCAAAGATCAACAGCTTTTGTTACAATGTGGACATATATATCCAAACTTCTTTTCTTGCACGCATTGCAAAAACCCCTTTCTCAAACGTTTCCTTATAAATTTTGGCCCGTTCTCTTACGTATTATTGTGAACAACTCTCTGCCTTCTTTTTCCTTCTTTTTTAAGCGATTACTGTCTACTAGTAGTGTGCCCATGCTAACGCTACGATAAAATACAAAATAAGATAAAATTTGTAAAAAAATAAAACGAACAATCAGATTCATTAAGATTCACGTCTCATATATTGTATAACCAAATATTTTTGTCACATAATGAATGTCACATAAATACGTGATCGGTCGGAACCACCCAACACGCAATGCTCAAAAGCCTATGACCGATTCCCAGGTCTTGCGACCGCTTCGCGAGACCATACGACCGGTTAACAGAAGCTACGACCGTTTATCGCGTTATTTAAACACCTTCCCGACATACAATTCAAAATGCGCAAAAAATGCGCAAAATGCGCAACAACATACAATTCATGCCACTGTCTCACTGAAATTATCCTAGAAAAAGCCATTGTATCAAATGCAAGTATATATACCTCATAGCATTATAAAGAGGGCGATACCATAACACATCTGCACCAGGAACCTCAGAGATGAAGTAGATGATTGCCAGAAACCAGATCTTCACACCTGAAAATGGATAGACCATTCATAAATAAGTGTTAATTAATTTTCTAGATGCACATTGCACAGGCAACACCAAAAGGGCTTACCTTCCCCCTTGATCCAAGCTGAAGTAACTGCAATGATGTTCCAGAAGAGACAGCAAACCAACCCTATTCAATGCCAGAGAAAGCTTTCTTAGTTTTGCTGATAACGAAATAAAACAGTCGATATATTTAACACAATATAGGAGGAATATTTATTCTCACTATGGCCTCCCATTTCTACCTTTAAAAATAGAATTGGAATGTGTTCACCTGAGATTACAAGGTCCAGATCCCACAAATCTTGTATAAGATGAAGCACTGTTAAAAAGCTTGGGTAATCTTGCCATGCTATTTACTACCACATCCTTATATAGGATTTAAAATGCTTGCACTGTCTGTCACATATATCTGGTCCTTTTTGTTTTCTCATTTTTTTCAGTTTTTAATGGCATCAATCATTATGGCTACAAAAGTTATAGCACTTTCAGAGAGTTAATCAATTTCTGAAGATGCCAGGCCTGCTGCTATACAATGAGTCAATGGGGGCATATGTGGTCTGGATGCAGGACCAGATCATGAATATTTGATTTTGAGACAAAGCTTTCTTACCTTGGAAAATGAATAAACAGGCGACAAATGCAAAATTTAGTCCTTCACATTGGCGCATAAACGGAGATGAAGTACATGGGTACAATCCTTCTGCTGCCATCAAGAGCAAATTGTTTAGCCATCGTTTGAACACAAAATGCAACCTGGTGTAGCATTTCCAGATATAGACCTCTAATGCCAATCAAGTTTGAGACAAAATTTTTCTGCTACTACAAACAAGCACGTAAGTCTCATCACACTTCTGAACTTGCACAATGTAAAGCAAGCCTGAACAACCAACGTGAAAATCTTGTAAAGCCAAAATTGGCTTCTCTCCATTCTTTCTGATCCTCGCCCTACAATCTCTACCCCTCTACACTCTACCAACATAATAGAACAATATTCTCACCACCGAAACTGGCATATCCATTACCCTTATGCCTCGATTGCACAATACAGCACAGCTTTATCGTCAAACAATTTTATCCTCATTCCAAAAGAAAATCTCAAATAAGGTAATTACTTTCCCTTTTACTGAGGACCATCCCTTCTCATCAATCATCACCACCCCCGCCATTACACATTGTAAAATCGGACTGAGGTAAGCTAAAGAGCACTCACCGAAAACATAGGCTATACTTGGGTTGTACTCGTTGCGCACCATGTTGTCACCATCCAAGTACCACACCACCTCGTCCCCCTTGTTGATCTCTCTCGGACTACACCGCCAAACACACACAAATGCTCAGCTCAAAACCCAAAACCCCACGCCCTCCACGGCACAAAGCGAATGAACAGGCAGCAAGCGGCGCACCTTAGCGGGCGGAAGCGGATGGTTACCATGATGTTTTCCTTGGCATTGACCGCGTCCACCGCCGCGGCAGACGGCGCCCTCCCGGCTGCTCGCGAGGAAACGGACGACGGCGTGGTGGGGCACGCGGAGGACGGGGTGGTCGGGCACGCGAACGCGGCGGAGGGAGTGGTGGGGCGGCCGCCGGAGGACGACGACGGGGTGGTGGGCCGCGTGGAGGATGAGGAAGGGGTGGACGGGCGGCCTCCCGACGAGGTCCTCGCCGGAGGCCCCGTTGCCGCCGCCTGCCCCGCCGGCGAGCGGCGGGATCGGAATGGGGAGATACTCGAGCGCGTCGATCTCGACGACGACATTGCCGCGGAGGTGGAGCTCGGAGCGGAGCCGGGGTTTGGGGAGGGCTAGTGTTTTGGTGGAAGCACGCGACGGCTTTTGATTAGGAGGCGGCGGCGGAGTGGAGGAGAGGGGGAGGAGGCAGCAGAGCAAAGGAGTGGGGGGAGGAGGAGGCGGCGGCGGCGAGGGGTGGGGTGGGGTGGGGAGGAGGAGGTGGCGGTGGTGCGGAGTGGGGAGGAGGGGGTGGGGAGGAGGAGGCGGCGGCGGTGCGGGGGAGAGGTGGAGATGGGGGAGCGGCGGCGCGGTGGAGGACGAGGGGAGCAGAGGGAGTGGTGGCGCGGTGGAGGACGGGGGGAGCGGCGGGAGTGGAGGCGCGGGGGAGAGGCGGAGATGGGGGAGCGGCGGGAGTGGAGGCACGGGGGAGGAGGCGGCGACGCGGGGTGGGGAGGAGGAGGAGGCGGCGGTAGCGCAAGGTGGGGGGAGGAGGAGGCGGCGACAGAGCGGAGGGATGGGGAGGAGGAGGCGATGCGGGGTGGGGAGAAAAGGAGGCGGCGGCGGTGTGGGATGGCAGGGCAGGGGAGGAGGGGCGATGCGGGGTGGGGAGGGAAGGAGGCGGCGGCGGTGCGGGATGGCAGGGCAGGGGAGGAGGGGCGATGCGCATGGGGAGGGAAGAGGTGGAAGGAGGAGGTGCCGGCGCATGGGGGCGGAAGAGGAGGCGGTGCGGGATGGTGAGGGAAGGAGGCCGCGGCGGCGGCGGGTGGGGAGGGAAGGGATTCGTGGGAGGTGAACGGCGCAACAGGTGCTCGCGAATTTTGAGGGAGGAGAGGGTGCGGGAGGGGGTGGGGAGCGGAAGTGGCTCTCTGGGTTCAATGATGTGCATGATCCGGATGATTTTGGCCTTAGGATATTCAATGAGTAAGAGAAGAAGGTTTGAGGAGAGATCCAGGCCATTCATTTGTATGAAGTTGGATTACTTTGGTAAACAAATCTAGGTGGACTTAGATTAGGCATGACTGTGGGGTGGTTGACGGGGGTGGATTTAGTAAAGAAAATTTTGGTGTATTAACTAGCTTTATCTGTCTAGCAGGTTTGTCCTTTAATTTGTCTAGCAGGTTTGTCCTTTAATTTGGTCTTCAAAATAGTAGAACCAAGTATGCATACAAGCAAATAGCACGTCTCATGTTCTCTATATTAACAAGAGTTTCATGCGGATGACTTCCAGTTACGTTGGTCACTACTACAGAAAAGGTCATCACAGACGGTTTAAAAACATCATCACAGACGGTTTTGTGAACCGTCTGTGGTGCAAATATTATAAATTTTGGCCCGTTCTCTTATGTATTATTGTGAACAACTATCTGCCTTCTTTTTCCTTCTTTTTTTAGCGATTACTGTCTATATTGTGAACTAACTAGCTTTATCTGTCTAGCAGGTTTGTCCTTTAATTTGGACTTCAAAATAGTAGAACCAAGTATGCATACAAGCAAATAGCACGTCTCCTGTTCTCTATATTAACAAGAGTTTCATGCGGATGACTTCCAGTTACGTTGGTGCGGGTAAATTTCGGTTTAACAAAACTCTAATGGCCTTCTGCTAGCACTCATTACATGTTTCTTTTCGCCAATCTAGTGCTACATCTACATTATTAACTATATTTGTTTTGAATTGTCCCTTTTTCTTCTTTGACAAAAGTGGACTGTGGACGAGCAAGCCACGAAAAGATCAATAGCTTTTGTTATGATGCAGACATATATATCCACACTTCTTTTCTTGCACGCATTGTAATAATACTTTACCAAATGTTTCCTTATAAGTTTTGGCCAGTTCTCTTATGTATTGTTGTGAAAACCTCTGTGCCTTCTTTTCCTTCTTTTTTTATGCGAGAGCACTCAGTTTTGTTAACTAGCTGTATCTATCTAGCATGTTTGTCCTTTCATTTGGACTTCAAAATAGTAGAAGCAAGCATGCATACAAGCCAATAGCACGTCGCCCGTTCTCTATATTAACACGAGTTTCATGCGGATGACTTTCAGTTACGTTGGTGCGTGTCAAGACCCGAGTATGCAAACTCGGACTTTTCTGTGTATTTTGCACCAGTCCAGGATCACTCTAGTGTACACAGTATAAATATAGATGAAATATTGACCATATCACGACTTACTAAGAAAGGACTCAAATTTTATTAATAATTATCAGAGTACAACCTTATGGCCAAGCTTACAATTAATAGCACAAGGGCTTAAGAAACATGCAGTGGAAAATAGAAAATAAGCATGGTAGCCACTCGACATGCCCACAGGAAATCTACTGGGGAGCGAAGTTCTAGTCCGCAAAGTTGTCAAAGTATCTACCTTCGTAGCTCTTGCTGATCGGCTCCTCTTTCTCAATTGAGCAAATATGGACAAAGCCGTGAGTACATAGAGTACTCAGCGAGTCGTTTATAACAAAAATGCAATATAGTATGCAAGTCTTACCAAAAGATGGCTGAAAGGTTAATTTGCATAAGACAGTAATTTAAAGTAAATATAATAAATAGATTGAAAAGAGAACTTTGAAAATGGTAATAAATAAGTAATCAAAGTAATTGAGGCAAACCCCAAATAAACTAGCCATTCACTCCATTGAATCACCCATGAACCAAGATTCACGTAATGAACTACCAGTAAACTAACCATTCACTTTCCAACTTAACGCAACCAGGTTTTTATGAAAACTCTACCCCTATGTGAAATCACCGAGCACTGTCCATTACCGAGGACACGGCTATTCGAATAGTTTTACACTCTGCAGAGGTTGCACAACCGTACCCACATGATGTGATAATCCTCACGTTAAAGAAAATCACAACAAGGCTTTTACAATGCTCTATCTCAATCTGATCCCACTCGCTAAGGTTTCGCCGTCAAGTAGGCTAACCACCTAGTCGATAATTGCCCCCCTTGCGCCATAACAACATCAGTAGCGAAACCAAAATTGAGATTTCACAAATCATTATGCCAGGTCTATCCCATACTAAACATGTGGTTTGCGTAGTAAGTCTCATATGAATGGCGTACCCAGGCGAAGCATCCACATCCCAATGTGCAAAATGCACCCCCTTTACTGGACGATCATTTGCCCAAGTGAAAATAAACTTTGTATAACCAACAGCAATGACACTACCCATGCCATGGTACTCAAATTTTATAACTGTGGCTAACCACCACGTTCCAGTATATCATTAAGTCAAAATTAATTAATTAACCACATGTGATGATAAACCCAACGTTACTATAAGCATGGCT
This sequence comes from Dendrocalamus latiflorus, assembly GCA_017311315.1. NCBI lineage: Eukaryota > Viridiplantae > Streptophyta > Magnoliopsida > Poales > Poaceae > Dendrocalamus > Dendrocalamus latiflorus. The sequence goes on along the minus strand of CM029630.1, from coordinate 9,314,983 downwards.
AAGCAATTTAAACGTACAACCCATGTGATAACTAGTATTGCATCATTAAATAATTCTCCATCCTATGGTGACAATGGAATCATGGCATTCAAATTATTAAGGAGAAATTAATCAAATAGGTCATTAGCTACCAATACAAAGGTTTGTAATAAAATAGGTCATTACTTGACTTGGCCATGCTCAGTTGATGGCTCTTGATCTTTGAATCCTGCTTTAGCTCCTTCAAAAGCGTGATCTAACGAGCGAGAAAACAAAACAAAACACAAAAATAAATTCAAATAAACTTGAAAAACACAAAACTAGAACCAACAGATAGAGCTCAATTTTAGATGAATTTAGGAAAAAAATCGGGTCAATCGGAGCAAGGATGAAGGAGAATGTGTTCTCGGAAAAATCTAATCTAAAGAAAAAGGCTGAAAAATCAGAAAAGGTACTCAGTTGTAGACTTAGCTCATGAGAAGCTGGTCTACGGTGAACCCGGCTCACCGAACAGTGCACCGGACGACTGGGCTTGTTGACGCGGTGGCTGACTGGGCAGACACGTGTGCACTAGGGCTGACGTGGCACGCTGACATGGCATGACACGTGGTTGATGACGTGGCATGCTGATGTGGCACCTGGGACGGCTAGGCTAGTTCTACATCTACATTATTAACTATATTTGTTTTGAATTGTCCCTTTTTCTTCTTTTACAAAAGTGAACTGTGGACAAGCAAGCCACGTAAAGATCAACCTTTTGTTACAATGCAAAAATATATGTATGTACGCATTGCAAAGCCACTTTCCCAAATGTTTCCTCCTAAGTTTTGGCCCGTTCTGTTATGTATTGTTGTGAACAACTCTCTGTATTCTTTTCCTTTTTTTGAGAGAACTCTGCTAACTAGCTTTTTCTATCTAGCAGGTTTGTCCTTTAATTTGGACTTCAAAACAGTAGAACCAAGCATGCATACAAGCAAATAGCACGTCTCCGGCCCGTTCTCTGCATTAACAAGAGATGCATGTGGATGACTTTCAGTTATGTTGGTGTGGCTAAATTTCTATTTCACAACACTCCAATGGGCTTAAGCTAGCACTCATTACATGTTTCTTTTCACCAATCTAGTGCTACATCTACATTGTTATCTATATTTGTTTTGAATTGTCTCTTTTTCTTCTTTGACAAAAGTGGATTGTGGACGAGCAAGCCACGCAAAGATCAATAGCTTTTCTTACAATGCAGACATATATATCCACATTTCTTTTGCTGCTTGCATTGCAAATCCACTTTCCCAAACGTTTCCTTGTAAATTTTGGCCCGTTCTCTTATATATTGTTGTGAACAACTCTTTGCCTTCTTTTCCTTCTTTTGTTTGCGCGAACTCTCTGTCTTGTTAACTACCTTTATCTATCTAACAGACTACTCCTTTAATTTGGACTTTAAAACAGTAGAACCAAGCATGCATAAAAGCAAATAGTACGTCTCTCATTCTCTGTATTAACATGTGTTTCGTGCGGATGATTTTCAGTTACGTTGGTGTGGCTAAATTTCTGTTTCACAAAACTCCAATGGGCTTCTGCTAGCACTCTGAAAGTTTTTTGAGTATTGCTATACAACATTCGACTGTTTTTTAGGACAAAAACAGTCAGATTGATCTGGGGCGTTAGATCTCCATCCAACAGATCCACCCATACAAGCCCCCCCCCCCTCCAAAAAAAATGACCACCCTTCAAAACAAATGATCTAAGGCGTTGGATTTCCATCTAACGGCTCAAAATCTGACTATTTTTGTACTAAAAAATAGTCAAATGTTGTATAGACACCCCCAAGTTTTTTTGCCTCTGAAAGTTTTAACGCTGGCTACATCTACATTATTAACTATATTCCATTTTTAAGAAGCAAAATCATTCAGATTTGTCCTTACAATTTCAGTTTCACAAAACTCCAATAAGCAACGCGCAAGCAAAAGCAAAACGCACCATGCTGGTTTTCATGGGTGTAGAAGAAACAAGCGCCCAGCTAAGCCAAGTTTTGTCTCCATGTCCATTCTCTTGCTACAAATACGTGCAGCTACTAGTACTGTTCTCACTCGCACTAAAGAGATAAATCACCAAGCAAATCAATGGAATCAAAGCTCGTCTTCTTGGCCCTCTTGCTCGCTGTCCTCGCCACCGTCGCCACGGCGGCCGACCCCGACTACAGCGAGTACTGCCGAGTGGGAAAGTCCATCCCCTACAACCCGCTCCCGGCCTGCCGGCACTACATCACGCGTCGATGCGCCGTCGGGCTCGACCCCAGGCAGCCGCCCAAGGAGCAGTGCTGCCGGGAGCTCGCCAACCTGCCGCGGGACTGCCGGTGCGACGCCCTGAGCATCCTGGTGAACGGCGTGATCACGGAGGAGGGCGCCAAGGTCGGCCGGATGGAGGCGGTGCCGGGCTGCGACAGGCAGAGGATCGCCGACTTGGCATCGGGGCTCACCGACTACCCGGAGTGCAACCTACCGGCTGGGTACTGCCGCCTGTTTGGTGGTGGCATCGACTAGTTAGGTCTAGTTTGTTAGGGCTATATGTTGAATAAATGCAGCATCATCTATCATCAGATGCATCCATGTGGTAATAAGAAAAATAAAAGGTGGAACTGGTGTTCCTCATCGTCTTATATATATATGCCAAGTCTTGATTCGAATTTGAATTCCTACACATAATTCCATCGAACATTATGATTTTCTATATGTATAGCACGAATTTAAATCAAACTTCATTTCAATCCATACCAATTAAGTACGGTTTATAGCAACACAGATTAGTTAAATCTGAGAAAAAATTGTAAGATCCAAATTTTCGTAACTACACCTCTGGGCATAAAAATTGGGATTTTAAAAACCTTTTCTGCATTTCGGATTTTCTGGATGTTATTTGCTATGTATTGGAAATTAAAACAGTTTAATACAGATAACTCGATAAAAGAAATTAAACTCAAGGAAATAAGTTAAATCAATCCCAGGAATGCAGGAATAGAAAAGTACATAGGATTGAAACGTTCTGGTTTGTTGAATACTATAGGAAATAAAACCACATAAATTGCTCAAAAGAGACGTTTGGATGCCTCACAAGAAAATACATGAATTTTGAGATTAGATGTTTACTTGATTAGAGAGAGAGAGAGAGAGTGGAGAGTGAAAGAGAGAGAATGCAATGGACTAGCTCATATTTAGGGCCTGTTTGGGAGAGCTCCACCAGCTCCAGATCCACGAAAAACAGATCCGGATTCAATTTTGCTAGCCAAACAGTTCTAGCTCCAGCAGCTCCACCGTGGATCTGCTCCACCAAAACCATGGATCTGGCTCCAGATCCACCAAATCCATGGAGCACCTCAAGGGGTGCTCCACCAAACTCAAGTTTGATGGAGTTGGAGAAAATTACCCACCATACCACTGATTACACAAAAAAATGGTTCGTTTTGTTCTATTTGCCCGGCGAGAAATTCCCAATTCCCTCGAGCTCCCGAATCGAGCCAGCCAACAAATCCATCCCCAAATCCCCCACCTCCTCAGCGGCGCGACGGCCATGGAGTGCGAGCCTGAGGAGCTGCAGTTCCTGGGCATCGCCGGCATCTACCGGGAGGCGGTGCACATCCTGCGCGCGCACCGCCCTCTCTTCGCCCGCATCGCCGCCGCCTTCGTCCTCCCACTCTCCCTCCTCTTCCTCCTCCACATCGCCATCTCCCACGCCCTCTTCTCCCACATCGACTCCGACGACTCCGCCCTCGACTCCGCCGCCCCCGGCACCCCCACCCAGCGCCGACTAGTCAGCCGCCTCGCCGCCGCCTGGGCCGCCCTTCTCCTCTTCAAGGCCGCATACCTCCTCGCCCTCCTCCTCTTCTCGCTCCTCCACTGCGGCCGACGAGCACCGCCACCACAGCAGCCGGCGAGCCGCCCCCAGCCACGTCTCGCACGCTTTTTTTTCCTCGCGCCCGAGCCGGAGGAAGAAGAAGGAAGCCTTTTTTCATTTTGCCCCCTGACGCGTGGGGCCCAGGTGGAAGTGAGATAGAGAGGGAGGTGGAGCTGTACGAAACACTTTGACGAATCCCAGATCCGCGATGGAGCTGCTCCACGGTGGATCTAGGTGAATCTGGTGGATCTAGGTGGATCTGGAGCTGGTGGAGCTCTCCCAAACAGGCCCTTATATTCCTATGGAATTGGGTTTTGGCCCGTTCTCTTATGTATTGTTGTGAACAACTCTCTGCCTTCTTTTCCTTCTTTTGTTTGCGCGAACTCTCTGTCTTGTTAACTACCTTTATCTATCTAACAAACTGGTCCTTTAATTTGGACTTTAAAACAGTAGAACCAAGCATGCATAAAAGCAAATAGTACGTCTCTCATTCTCTGTATTAACATGTGTTTCGTGCGGATGATTTTCAGTTACGTTGGTGTGGCTAAATTTCCGTTTCACAGAACTCCAATGGGCTTCTGCTAGCACTCATTACATGTTTCTTTTCGCCAATCTAGTGCTACATCCAGGGAAACAAATTTTGGACGAAATTTCGTCCTTTTCGCTAGGTACCGAAACTTGTTAAATTCGGCTCTATTTGAATTTGTTCAAATTTTGGCTAAATTTCGTAAAAACTTTGATTTTTTTTGTCTGAAATTTCGAATGAAATGAACGAAATTTCGGCTTTCGTTCCTTTCGTCGGTGACCGACTTTTTTTTTTTTGCCTCCGAAAGTTTTAACACTGGCTACATCTACATTATTAACTGTATTCCATGTTTAAGTAGCAAAATCATTCAGATTTGTCCTTACAATTTCAGTTTCACAAAAGTCCAATAAGCAACGCGCAAGCAAAAGCAAAACGCACCATGCTTGTTTTCATGGGTGTAGAAGAAACAAGCGCCCAGCTAACCCACCAAGTTTTGTCTCCGTGTCCATTCTCTTGCTACAAATACGTACGTGAATCTACAAGTTTTGTTAGGGCTATATGTTGAATAAATGCAGCATCATCTATCATCAGATGCATCCATGTGGTAATAAGAAAAATAAAAGGTGGAACTGGTGTTCCTCATCGTCTTATATATATATGCCAAGTCTTTATTCGAATTTGAATTCCTACACATAATTCCATCGAACATTATGATTTTTCTATATGTATAGCACGAATTTAAATCAAACTTCGTTTCAATCCATACCAATTAAGTACGGTTTATAGCAACACAGATTAGTTAAATCTGAGAAAAAATTGTAAGATCCAAATTTTCGTAACTACACCTCTGGGCATAAAAATTGGGATTTTAAAAACCTTTTCTGCATTTCGGATTTTCTGGATGTTATTTGCTATGTATTGGAAATCAAAACAATTTAATACAGATAACTCGATAAAAGAAAACTCAAGGAAATAAGTTAAATCAATCCCAGGAATGCAGGAATAGAAAAACATAGGATTGAAATGTTCTGGTTTGTTGAATACTATAGGAAATAAAACCACATAAATTGCTCAAAAGAGACATTTCGATGCCTCACAAGAAAATACATGAATTTTGAGATTAGATGTTTACTTGATTAGAGAGAGAGAGAGAGAGAGAGAGAGTGGAGAGTGAAAGAGAGAGAATGCAATGGACTAGCTCATATTTATATTCCTATGGAATTGGGTGTATAGGAATGTGCCAGGACGCAGAATATGATTCTAACCTTATGTGTGTACCGTACTAGTTCCATGTTTAATTGCTAGCACACACATCCAACTTTGACATATCATATCCATATACGATAAATTTAACAAGATAGTACATATAGACCGAACACACACCTACACGGCGAGGTTTACAACATATAGGCTGATCAGCCAAATAGTTCACATAACATAAAAGGTTCAGCGAAAACGAAGATAAAAGAGGCATAAAAAACTAGCGAGTATGCCACATCCCATCCACAGATAGCTGACTGGGGCTAAACCCTAGCAATCGGAGTCATCGTCGCCAAAACCCGCTGCATAAAAGTAACTATATGATGAGCCTTCTTCTACAACCTCTGAATATGTTCAACAAGAAATCGTGAGTACAAAATTGATACTCCCCAATACTTTTAAGAAAATATTGTATATTATGCAGTGATATGTCAAGGGATCGGAGTTGCCTATCCTAACAAGTTTTCTATTTTTGCACAAAGTGAGCTTTCATTTGCAATAACATATATAGATTGCAACAAAAAGTTGTAAGATTATTTGACAAATGGTAATCAAATAATAGTGAGATTTAGTTAATGATAATTAAATGAGAGGCTTGCTACCCAAAAAAAAGAAAATAGTGGCAAATCTTTGTCGATCAAGTTATGCTAGTATTTCCTAGCCATACATACCTCAAACCATTTTGTGAAACATAAAACTACTAAGATGGAGGATTCACCAAGTCGTCCATAACCGAGAATATGGCTATTCGAATAGATTTACACTTTGCAGAGGTTATACAATTGTCAAGACCCAAAACTTGTATTCCGAACCCTATGTGTTTACTGTGCTAGTCCCATGATCAGTGGCTAGAACACACATTCAACAATATTCATGTCACATCTATACACAATAAGTTTAGAATAAAGTAGTGCAATAGGTATCTAATATGCCAAAACAACAGAGTTTACAATACAAGGACCGATCAGCCAAATAAAACATACAGCATCAGAGTTCAGCGGAAACAAATGATGAATGAGGCGCCAAATCCAACAAGTATGCCTCATCCCAAATCACAGGCAACTGACTGGGCCAGAACGTACCCTACAAATTGGTGTCTACATCACCAAAACCTATTGCGTAATAGTACCTGTAAGACATGTCTTCTTTTGCATCCTCTGAATATGTTTAACAAGCAACTGTTAAGTACAAAAATCGTACTTTGTAAGACTTTTAAGCAAAGATATATAGTATGCAGGTTGTATCAAGAATAGTTGTCTATTCTAGTGTAATTTATGAAACAATGCTTTCAGTTGAAATAACGAGTAATAGATTGCAAATAGAAGTTGTAAGAGCATTAAAATTTGATAAGTAAATAATGGTAAATAATAAATTGCATAGTTTATAACAAGAGGCATGCTGCCTTAGAATCTCAAAATAGTGGCATAATCCTTGGTAGGGATGGCAATTGTGCCTGTTTACACGTATACCCATGGGTAAATACCCTAATGGAGCCAGGTATGGGATATTTTCTTTACCCACGGGTATGGAAATGGGGGGGAACACTCTACCCGTCGGGTAAACGGGCACGGGTATGGGTAAGCTCCACCCGTACCCACCTCGCCCGTTTACCCATGATATAGACTGACAGGTGGCGCAGCCATTGCAATATCTCTAATTGCTATTAATTGTTATAAACTTTTGCATATCACTAATTGCCATTGATTGTTATAAATTTTTTGATAGCTATTATATTTCTTAGCAACAACTGCTGCTTATATGTACCTGTCATTAGTTCAACTCTCAGATGGTGACACTCAATTCGCAGGTAAACGGGTATGCCCATGGGCGACGGGTAACCGCGGGCGATGGGTGTGGGCGAGGTTTTTTACCCGTCGTCCTTCGTGGGTATACCCGTAGGTGTAAATCGGGATCGCAGGTATGGGTATGAGCGAGCACTACCCGTACCCGCCATGCCCGATTGCCATCCCTAATCCTTGCCGACCCAATTTTGCAATCCCATCCATGTGTTTCCATAACCATCTTATAAAATATAAAGCTACTTATTGTGAGATTTCACCAAGCTTTGTCCATAACCGAGGACATAGCTTTTTGAATATATTTACACTTTGCAGAGGTTGTACACTTTATCCTACGACACAAATATCCCACCATAATGTACATGTCATGCGATACCACTGGTATCCGATTTGAGAATTCATGACGAAGCTTATATATTACTAGTACTAACAACCACCATTCTATGATACATTCTTAAGATGGGGAATGCCCTCTGATGTCCTAAGATTCATATGGTGTGTCAATTACCTTACGTTACAGGCAAGGTCCCTCCAAATATAAAGTTTGCACCATGTCCGCATAGCCCAAAAACCCACCTACAATCTACCACCTGCGGTGAAGTTGCTAGCCCTAGTAACTCATTATGCTAAAGCCTTCCTATAAAAGATACGTATGGTTGTATGACTGTACTTGGGTTTATGGTACAAAATGAATCGGTCCTTAGTATCTTGGGCGAGACATCCACAAATTACATTCTCATGTGAACTGCACCGGTCTCCACAATATGTTTCCATTTCTTTTCCAACCAAAATATCAGAGGTAAACTCCTCTATACCAATTCTTGAGTTTCTTTTATTTTTAAATATGTTGACCTATTTCCGATCGAGCACACCTAGTACTGTTATGAGAATGGCTATGCATCAAGTACTACATTTAAATTACTAAGTTCCATATTTTGTAACTAGTGGGTGTTATTTCTATGGTGACAACAATAAAGGTATCAACTTGTCAAGGCAAGATTAATACAACAATTGGGTATAACTACTGCTGTTACCAATAAAGTGGTTTTTACCAAAATTACATGCATGCATAATAGTTTTGTACACAATATATATAACATTGAAATATGGGATCAATATGATCAAAGGTAGTGCTTATCTTGCTTGTTGAACTCTTGGTCTTGCTCGGGTTCGTCGGTGAAGTTCTTCGAAATGTCGGTATTTAATCGTCAAATACCAAATATTGCAAATTAGATTCAAATAAATTTAAACAGATAATTTTTGTAGAATATGAAATAGAATGATTTTAGAAAATTTTAGAGACAAAAATCAATTAATTTTGAGTTCATATGCAAAATTTACAAGCATTTGAATTTTGTTAGGTTTGAAAAATCCTAAAAATAGAAAATGGCACTGTTCATAGTGGTGACATCGAAGGCGCATTTTGGGAAATATGCTTTTCAATGGGGAATGTGCCCTCTTGCTTGAATAGAAGGCATATTTGTGAATTTCAGGGTTTTTTAAAACATTTTAAAGGGTTAGACCCACATGTCATAGGCTCATCTGGTTAAAACGATTTTTAAAAGAAAAACTAATGGGTGGGTCCACCTGATCCGTGGCTCAGCAGAGAGAGGAGGGAGTGGCGCACACTGACAAGTGGGGCCCGCTTGTCGATGACTTCGAGTGGTGCCACTACCGCAGAAAAGATCATCACAGACGGTTCAAAAATGTCATCACAGATGGTTTCATGAGCCGTCTATATTTATGGGTCAGTAATGACATGACGTCATCATCGACGATTTTCAAACAATCTGTGATGCAAACTTTCACAGATGGTTAGTAACTCAGAACCATCTATGATGCAGACTATCACAGATGGTTAGTAACTCAGAACCATCTGTGATAGTTGATTATCACACACAGTAATTAACTCAGAACCGTCTGTGACAGTTGACTATCATAGATAGTTTATAGACGAAATCATCTGTGATAGTTAATGTATGACAGATGGTTCATAGATGAAACCGTATGTGATATCTAATGTATCACAGACAGTTTGTCCTAAGGAACCATATGTGATATTCTTTTGTATTGCTAAATCTATTTCTATTTGTTGGGTAGCCTCAGGAAATACTAGCCAAGCCTTCTAAAACAAGTAGAAGCACAACAAGTACATGTACTATCCAATTCACATTTATTTTAGAAACAAGAACATGCATTTCACAAATTAATTAACTTAAATGAACTAAAATTCACCATTCATGAACGAATACACATATGTACCATTAAGTTCAATCTTATCCCAAACAAGTTCAATCTACATTGTGGAACTTCCTAGCTTGGTTTATGACCTGAGACAACAAGAAGTACACAAACTATCCTCGAATTTTTTGGAGCTCGGCCTATTCCAACACAGTTGTAGTGATGGTCTCAACCTATCGCCTCGAAGATCAAAGTCGTGCATATATATAAATTGATAAGTATGAAATAATTATTGCAAGATTGACAAACCTGAGGATCATTGGCAATCGTGGAACTGATGAGTAGTTCTATGTTATGGCAAACATAGTATCCAAAGGTGTTGCCTGACGGCTGCTGGTGGCACTGCAAAAATAGAATTGGTTAGTTCGAGAGACATTACTACGAAGTGTTATACCAAGAAATTTAGATTGTGTCATAGGGTGCTGACCCCTCCCTTAGATCTCCCTCTAATAGCAACATATGCGGCGAACGACCTACGTAATTCCAAAAAGTTAGCCTTAGCCATTATAAATGAAGGAAAGAGTACAATAGAGTTATCTGCAGAGGAAATGTGTTTACTTGTCGATTAATTGTCAGACAACTGTGAAGTCTATTTGGCCCTCTTTAGGGAATCAAGGTATATTATCCTGTTCCATTTTGGTATAATTATAATTAGAATCCAGTAGAACCTACACAGGTATGTCGCCATGGTCATTAAAGATAAGTTCGTGTTACTTGTAAAGTACAAATTAACAAGTATAGCCACTAATGTAGTACTTACCCTTGGTTGTAGGGTAAAAATATGAATTCCTTGTTATAGTAAGCCAACAATAATATCAGCATGTAAGCCTCAACAAAGGATGCATCCTCCTAGATGGTTTGCATGGAGACCAAGTTTGGGTCGAGGAAACCTACCGGTGATTGCCTTGATCTGGCATCAAAAACCATGTATATATATACAAAAGCAAGGAGTTATATATGACATTTATCGGTATTATATGAGCATAGATTGTGATTGTACACACTTATAGTATCAAGCATCAAATCAATGAGGCGTCAAGGCGTCGAGGTTAAAGAGAAAGAACAAGTCCTCGAAGGTCACCGTGAAGACACAGTCTTGAACCTCGTGGTGAAGATGATGTGGCCTAAACTTGATGTTGACACTCGAGCACTGTTGTCCATCCATCTTGTTGGCGTGTTCCATGTACCATGAATGCAATCTCTGGCAAGTGAATCCTAGGGTTATGAGGCACTCTACCAGAATGACAAGAAAGGGATATCATCCATATTCTTCAGTTTTCCCTTGCCGCCTCACCATTTAGAGGTCGACTTCATGGGAATCGACTGGGCACAAGGTGTAGCATGCATGTGATGCACTGCACCCTTGCCATGTTAGTGCAGGTAACTCTACTGCAGGTATCTCTACTGTAGATAGCTCCCATGAACTTGGCACCATTGTAGGACTTTCCTAGCGTGAACCCAACTACATCGCATGACATCCACGACCGTCTGGGCCTCAGATTCCCCCTCCTAGTCTCGGTCCTCCTTGTCACTAACCATGACCTTCTCCACACCAACCTATACATGCAAAGACCAAAGAACCTTTCTCCTGACACAAGTTCTTACCAACTTGACCGTCATCAATCCACACACGCAAACCACAACCTCTAACCATCAGTAAAAGTAAAATAGATCATCCACCCGGCACAAGTTCTTCCCAACTTCACCGTTATCAATCCACACACACATATCATACCCTCGTTCATCCATCAACATGAACCTGGTTAGCCATGACCACAACTTCCAACTCTCTCCAAAATATCAACCTTTGACCACCCAGTAAGACCAATCTGACCCCATGCCTAGGTAGGTCAGACCGCTTACCCATCAAACACAAGTAATTGATGTACTCAAAGATTACCAGAATTGAAGCACCTAAAACCTACAAGTACCGACCATAAAACCTATGACAAGCGATCGAAAAGCCTACGACTACTGATCGGGAGGTCTATGATAACCGATTGTAAAGTTGATGACTACCAACCAGAAAAATCTACGACTACTGATTAGCAAAGTCTACAACTACCGATCACAAAGTCTTTGACTACTGACCAGCAAAATCTACGACTATCGATCAGCAAAGTCTACGACTACTAATAAAGTATTGTAGCTCTGAAAACCAAGTACCGAGTACCAACGAGGTACTATAGCTACGAATATCGACAAGGCACTATATCTATGACCACTGACTAGTTACTGTAGCAAACGAGATTATGACCACCGACCGGTTCACTGTAGCTAAGACTTATTCACTGTTTCTCACAGTCGGTTAACGGTTGCTTACGACCAATTTGTTGTATCTAACCATCATTGACCAGACATGGTCATTCAGTTGTGGTCATTCAGTTGTGGTTTTTCTGCCATGCTCGTTCTTCTGTGATCGTTATGCCATGGTCGAAATGCTGTGATCGACCTAAATTGGTCATCTACTTTGGTCGACCATCGTGGTCGATCTATTACAATCGACACCTACCGACCAGACCTGCTAGCCTAAAAATTGTAGCAACAATAGCGCATTGACCATAACTCTCACAAACATAAATTCTAATGAAATCCAAATGTCAATTATTCATTATCACTCGTTGCACGACCACCACATGGTCGAACAGATCTTTATGTATATTTAGGAGTCGTTATGTCCTACTAGGGACGTCATTGACTTATGAACTAGAAAGAAGTATTTGAACTATGGCCAAATATACATGAACCTATAGGGTCACACACTTAATGGGTCTGTTGTAGGGGTGGCCCCCACCTAAGCCTAATCGGCCTGTTAGAAGGTTGTAAAGCCCAAAATGGGACATGTGTAGTGGCATAAATGCCCTTAGGAAGGATATTTGGGTGTAAGGACATAATTGTAAAATACTCCCCATGTGAATATATATACCATCCAGGCCATGGGAAGAGCCCTAAGCATTGCTCACCTAACATCTCCACTACCACTCTATACTGTTTGGTCTGTAACCACAACAGTTGGTGCCGTCCGTGGGGAAGACAAGAGCAAGCTCCAAGACCTGAAGGAGGATGGCACCAAAGAAAGCTTCGTCATCGGCGGCGGAGAAGAAGAAGAAGAGCACGACGGAGATGCGTGTCAACACCAGAGCCTTGGCGTCGGCGGTCGCGGGTGCGAACGTCACCGCCAGCCTTGCAGCTGCTAACGTCGACACTCGTGGAATGACGGTCGACCCTACCCCTGGCGCCACGGTCGGCACCGATAGCTCTGATCGGGTCGTTGGGAGTGGGGACGCCGACGCTCGCGCTGGCACGACCACCACCCCTACATCCGATGCAGGAGTGCCAGGCGGCTCCAGTGGCAACGTCGACCTCTTCATCGAATCCGGAATCCACGCTGGCCCCCCGAGCAGCTCTGGCGCGCAAGCCATGGTCGCTGCCAATCCGACGGTGCAACAAGTTGCGCCGACAGCTGCGACCACGGTAACGGTAGAGAGTGTTGTACTGACAGCCATCGGTACGCTTCAGCGGGACCTGCAGGACCTCCATGGAGTCGTGCGGGATATACAAGAGGCTCGGAGCCAACAAGTCCCGCCGGTGGTCGTGCCGGAGCGGGCAAATAGCCGCGATGCCCCCACCTCCAGTCGCGTCCCACTGCGGCGCGTGGATCCGGAGTCCCCCTCTCCGTGGGCCTGCAGCAATCAGCGTGGCTGGAGGACTACAAGTTCCCCAGCGCCATCGAGCCGTACAAGGGTGACACAGACCCTTGGGAGTTCGTGCGCATGTATGAGACTGCCATTGAAGCTACGGGCGGAGACGACACCACCAAAGCAAAGGGCCTCCCCCTCGCGTTGCAGGGAGTGGCGCTCTCTTGGTTTTTCACCATAGAGCCGAACTCCATCTACGCGTGGGAGCAAATCTGCGACCGCCTCTACAACAACTTCAAGGGAAACTACGTCAAGCGCATTGACACGGATCAGCTCTTTGCCGTCAAGCAGAAACCCTTAGAGAAACTCTGAGAATACTTCAAGCGCTTCGCTAAGGTCCGCTGCTAAGTCAAGGATGTCAACCAGACAACCATCATCAATGCAGCGATACAAGGCCTCCGCCCGGGGCCGTTGGCCGAATACAACGCGCGTCAGCCAATCAAGACGGTCGTGAAGCTCTTCGACAAGATGGAAGAGTATGCGAGAGCGGAAAAGGATGCGCGACGGTGCAAAGGAGATGATTCCGACACCAATCAACGGGAGGGCTCGTCCAAGAACGAAGACCCATCGAAGAAGGAGGGCTCCTCGAAGAGCAAGCGCAAGCAAGAGTCATCGAAGGACGCCTCCGAGCGCAAGGACGCTAAGCATAAGGACCCATTGGGTGATAGGTCCAGGCGCAGCCAACGTAAGTCCTAGAGGGCCCGCTATGTCTACGACATCGAGGGCGGCTCTGAAGACAGTACCCCCGCCGGTCGTGGCCGAGGCCAGGGCGAGGACGCGGTAGGGGTCGTGATGATAGGCCCCGCGCAGAACAAAAGGACCAGCTCTACGGCGGATGGTGCGAGGTGCACGGCCGAGGTGACCACCACACGCAGACATGCACCACCATTGCAGCGCTCCGCCAGAGCATGGCCTGGGATAGGGCCCTGAAGGCGGGGCTGCCTGTCGTCACCCATGTGCAGCAGTCTCGAGAGGGCCCCCTGCGAATTCAAGCCCACGGGCAACAGCCCCAGGAAGGCCCCCTGCGGATTCGGACCCACGTGCAGCAGCCCCAAGAAGGCTGCACCATGTGGTGGCGTACCCAGCGCAGGCACTGCCGGAGTGGGCACGGCACAAAATTTCCTTCACACCCGCTAATGCTGAGGGTGTGGAGTTCCCTCACCAAGATCCCCTGGTCATCCAGGCCGCCATCGCAGGATGCGATGTCAAACGCATCCTGGTCGATGGAGGCAGCTCAGCGAACATCTTGTTCGTAGTGGCCTTCGACCAGATGGGGATCACTTGGAGTCGTTTGGGCCCCTCGGGAATTCTGTTGCAAGGCTTCGGGGGTCAGCCGCTAAAGGCGTTGGGCCAGATAAGCCTACAGGTCTCCTTTGGCCAGCGCTGTAACACAAGGAGCGAAGACGTCACTTTCGACGTCGTTGACATCCCATACCCATGCAATGCCATACTAGGGCGCCCCACCCTCAACTCCTTCGGGGCAGTACCACACCATGGCTTCCTATGCATGAAGCTCCCAGGCCCCGCAAGGTACCATCGCCACCCTTGGCGATCAAGACCTCGCCCGGTATATAGAGCTTGGCGCTCGGACCCCAAGACCAACGCCCAAGCCCCGGCCGCAGGGCTAAGTCAAGAGGGTACCCCCGCACGAAGGCGGACAATGCATGACCGTCGGCGAAGGCCAAGCCAAGGGAGCGGAGGCTTCAGCGCAAGATGACGCATCAGCACCAGAGGCTCCCCACTTGCTCTACCTCAACACAGCAGTAACAGTGGTCAGCGCCACCCTTGTCCTCAAGTGGTCAGTGGTTAGTATCTTGCCTTTTGTAATCGCTCACCCGTGCAAACGGGACATCAATAAAGTCCACCGTTTGCAAAACTTGTCTCATTCTGAATAAGACGCGTAGAGGCTTGCCTCCGCGCGCACTCTACGGAGTATAAATAAGACGCGATCTTCGCGCACACTCTTCGTGAGTATAAAACAAGACACGCAATCTTCACGCGCACTCTACGTGAGTATAAATAAGACACACGATCTTTGTGCGCACTCTACGTGAGTATAAACAAGACACGCGATCTTCGCGTGCACTCTTCATGAGTATAAAATAAGACACGTGATCTTCGTGCGCACTCTACGGAGTATAAATAAAACATGCGATCTTCGCGCGCACTCTTCGTGAGTATAAAATAAGACACAAGATCTTCGCGCGCACTCTACGTGAGTATAAATAAGACACGTGAACTTCGCGCGCACTCTACGTGAGTATAAACAAGACACACAATCTTTGCACGCACTCTTCATGAATATAAAATAAGACACGTGGGGGAACGCCTCCGCGCGCACTCTACGGAGTATAAATAAGACACGCGATCTTCGCGCACACTCTTCGTGAGTATAAAATAAGACATGCGATCTTCGCGCGCACTCTACGTGAGTATAGACAAGACACGTGATCTTCACCCGCACTCTTCGTGAGTATGAAATAAGACGCGCGGATGTGGTCCCTGCACGCACTCTATGGAGTATAAATAAGACGCAGCGGAGGCTCGCCTCTGCGCACACTCTACGGAGTATAAATAAAACACGTGGATGTTGTCCCTACGCACTGTATGGAGTAGAAATAAGACGCAGTGGAGGCTCTCCTCCGTGCGCACTCTACGGAGTATAAATAAAGCGTGCGGATGTTGTCCCCGCACACACTCTACGGAGTATAAATAAAATGTGCAGATGTTGTCCCTGCGTGCACTCTATGGAGTATAAATAAGACGCAGCAGAGGCACGTCTTCGCGCGTACTGTACGGAGTATAAATAAGATGCAGCGGAGGAACGCCTCTGCGCGCACTCTACTGAGTATGAACAAGACGCAGCGGAGGCACGTCTCTGCGCGCACTCTACGAGCTCCCACTCTACGGTGTACAAAGAATATGCGCGGAAGCAAGTCTCAAGCATCTATTTCATCTAGGTGCCAGCTTCGCTGCCACCACTTCGAAGGGTACAGGACGGAGCGCTCGAGCGCCTACTTCGGCTAGGCGCCAGCTCCGCTGCCACTTCGAAGGGTAGGGGACAGAGCGCTCGAGCACCTACTTCGGCTAGGCGCCAGCTCCGCTGCCACCACTTCGAAGGGTAGGGCACGGAGCGCTCGAGCGCCTACATCGGCTAGGCGCCAGCTCCGCTGCCACCACTTCGAAGGGTAGGGGACAGAGCGCTCGAGCGTCTACTTCGGCTAGGCGCCAGCTCCGCTGCCACCACTGCGAAGGGTACGGGAAGAAGCGCTTGAGCGCCTACTCCAGCTAGGCTCCAGCTCCGCTGCCACCACTTCGAAGGGTAGGGGACGGAGCGCTCGAGCGTCTACTGCGGCTAGACGCCAGCTCCGCTACCACCACTTCGAAGTGTAGGGGACGGAGCGCTCGAGTGCCTACTCCGGCTAGGCGCCAGCTCCACTGCCACCACTTCGAAGGGTAGGGCACGAAGCGCTCGAGCGCCTACTTCGGCTAGGCGCCAGCTCCACTGCGACCACTTCAAAGGGTATGGGACGGAGCGCTCGAGCGCCTACTTTGGCTAGGCGCCAGCTCCACTTCCTCCACTTCGAAGGGTAGGGGACGGAACGCTCGAGCGTCTACTTCGGCTAGGTGCCAGCTCCGCTGCCACCACTTCGAAGGGTAGGAGACGGAGCGCTCGAGCGTCTACTTCAGCTAGGCGCCAGATCCGCTGCCACCACTTCGATGGGTAGGGGACAGAGCGCTTGAGGGTCTACTTCAGCTAGGCGCCAGATCCGCTGCCACCACTTCGAAGGGTAGGGGATGGAGTGCTCAAGCACCTACTTCGGCTAGGCGCCAACTCCGCTACCACCACTTTGAAGGGTAGGGTACGGAGCGCTTGAGCGCCTACTTCGGTTAGACGCCAGCTTCGCCGCCACCACTTCGATGGGTACGGTATGGAGCGCTCAAGCGTCTACTTCGGCTAGGCGCCAGCTTCGCTTCTACCACCTCGAAAGGTAGGGGACGGAGCGCTCGAGCGTCTACTTCAGTTAGGCGTCAGCTCCGTTGCCGCTACTTCCAAGAGTAGGGGGAGCGCTCGACCGTCCTACTTCGACTAGGTGCCTTCGAAGAGTGGGGGCGTAACTGCCAAGTGTCTTACCTCGGCCTAGGGGCGGGAGGACGGAGCGCTAAGCCCTACGAACGGGTCAGAAACAAGCGCGATCACGAAAAGCAAGTGAGAGTCTCCATTGCATTCATATAAGAATGTTTACAAGTATAGGAGTCAAGGACATTCGCATAGAATTAATGTTTACAAGCATCCTCATGCATTCAGGGTGGCTATTCATCCGACTCAACCTTAATATACTTCCGTGTCGAAGTCTCACCCGCTGAAGCCCGAGCTGCCCAAAAGTTCAGCAAGTGCTTGGCCCACCACCAATGCCGAAGACACCATTGGGTCACCACGTCCGAGACTAGCAACCGGTATTAGTAAGTTTTGGTCTCAACCCCTTGGTGAAGGGAGCCCCAAAGAGCATTCTACCCAGTATGCCCTTATACTTAAGCCTAACAAAATGCAAGGCTAATCCTAGATAACTTAGTCAGCTAAAGCCAGAGCCCATATAGCACATGTGATTGTACGCTAAGACTTAGATGTGTGGAAATAACGTTCGGTCCTTAATTGACCCAGGCGAGAATCTCCCCCTATTTACATGTGAGATACCCACTCATATTTGACAGTTCATAGTATAACTCATCCACATCTAAACTAGGTTTTTTTATTTTATTTCACAGCAAATTAATAAAGGTTCCTCCTCTAGTCCAACATTTCGAAATTACCCATGTCTACACACAAGTTTTTTTTGAAATATCAAAGTTAGTGAAAACTAGTGCATGGCTAAGCATCTAGACCATATACTAAGTGTATTATTCCCAAATAACATTAGCTATTGTCTAAACCATGTTCTAAAGGTTACAACAATAAGGAGATTAAATTTGTAAGGAGGTTCATTGCATACAAGTGGTTATAACTACCATTACTCATAGTATATCAATTTTAATAGAACATACGTGTATACATAATAGATTTTACAATCAATATACAATAATCAAAGTAGTAGGATTAACAAGGTTAAAGAGGGTACTTACCTTGCTCTTGTTGCTTAGAGAATGGTTTGGACGCATTCTCAAACTTGTCTGGAGCGACAGTGGCCAAATAAATTTAAAAAGACACAAAACTTAAATATTTTTGCATATTTGGACATAGCATGATTTTAGAAAAATTTAGAAATAAAAATCACTAAATTTGGAGTTCATATGCAAAAGTTATTGCCATTTGAATTTTATTTGGTTCAAAAAATACTGAGAAAATAAAAAATGGTAATGTGCACAAATCTTAGTTTTGATTTATATTTTTATTCCTAAAGGAAAAAATGGATTTATTGCATCGCCAGATTGACATGTGGGGTCCATCTGTTAGGGTTTTATTATTTTTTGGAATAACTGACAAGTGGGCCATGCATGTCAGCCTCTCAAGGTTAAATCACATTTTAAATATTTATTTTTCATGTGGGTCCCATGTGTCATGTGACAGTGCTGAGTGGAGCTTTGCTCTAATGAGCTTGCCGACGGTGTGGGGGCTATGGTTCGGTGTTAACATGGTCAAAATGGAATGGCCATGTCCTTGCACACCTCTGGGTAGTGACGGCAACTAAAATGGTGGTTGACAGTGGCCGTGCGGTGGCGAGTGGCAGCAATGGTTCACCGGTGAACTATGGTGAAGCTAAGGGAGTCAAGGGAGTCATGCATTAGCGCTTAGACTACTCTAGTTGGCTCATGGTGATGTTGCAAAGCATCTGGGCCTTGGCTTAGGGACCAAAGATCACAGGAGCCTCACTGATGCCGTGCATAGTGGTGGTGCCTTGAACGACGATGGTGAAACCCATGCTACAGTGGTGCAACCTTAAATTAAACTAGCGTGTAAGTATCTAGGGACTACTAGGGAGCCACTAAGGGGCTTGGCAATGTTGGAGAGGAGTCGAAGCGGTTGATCGATGGTGAACAATGGCAGCGGCGAAAACGTGCATGACGATGACCCACTGTTGTGGAAGACAAGGTAAAAGCATGGTCGGGTTAGCTCCCTTAGGCAGTGGTGATGCTCAAAGAGCAATCAATTGGCTTAAACTTTACCGGAGAAGGAGAACAGCCTGTGGCGGTGCTTCTAGCCGGAGGCGAAGATGATGATTTGATTCTGGCAAGGGCCTGCATGAATCAAGTAATTAGCCGAGGGGAAAGGCTTTAGTAGGTGTAGAACACAAGATGACATAGTTAGAGGAGCAAAAGTTCCACGGGAGAGCTTGTGCCATAACTGTTAGATTAATCTTGTTGTTTTTGCATTAGCAGCATGTTTAGTTTGGTGCATATGTCAGTTTAGCATGTAATAGGCTAGTCAATGGTAGATGAGTACGTGCTGCATGGCGTAGAGGCTGGATCGGCAGTGAGTAGAGGACAGATCGGCAGCCAGGAGGTGAGTGCACGTTTGTGTCATTTGGGATAGCCTTTGCATGTGCTTGTGGCCATGTGTTTGGCCACATCGTTGAGCACATCCAGGAGGGAGAACCGGTCCAGCTGCATGCATGCTTGCAGGTTGTTGAGGCGTGCAGATGTGTGTGGACTTAACTCCTGGAGAGATGGGCGTAGTGTTTAGTTGTATTCAGTTTAGGCATTACCTGGTCATGCGTCCGGCTCTTGCGGCAAGTTGTGCACGTCGTGAGGATTGGCCGGCAAGTTGATCAGCTAGTGCGTGTCTTTATATATTCAGTCCATGTAATCAGTTTGAGTTAAGAGAAACAAGAGAAAAGGCTATTGTGTTGGCCGCAAGGCTCTGTGTGTTCCTCTTCCAGTTTGCATTCGTGTGTGAGAGGGGCTTGATAGAAGTAGTAGTCCTCTCCTTGTATGTGTGTGTTCATCAGAGTTTACGTGAAAAACTTTCAAGTTCAGAGTCAATTATCTCTTGCGTTTCTTCTCCATCTGTGTGCAGATTTTGTATGTTTGCTGATTGGGTGTCCTAGATCTAACAATTGGTATCAGAGCCATTGAAGTTGTATGCCCAAGTATCTGCAGTTCAAGGAGATGTCGATCATCCCGGAGCAATCGATCAAGGAGAGTGGCGTCTCCTTGGTGTACCCGATGCTGACGGCAACTAACTACTCCACCTGGGCGATCAGGATGGAGGCCAACCTGGAGGCGCAAGGCATTTGGGATGCCATCGAGCCCGCGGATGGGGAGGTTGTGGAAACCAAGAAGGACAAGCTGGCGTGTGCATGTCTTTTCGGGGCCATCCCCGAAGACGTGCTGCATCAGATCACCAAGAAGAAGACAGCTAAGGAGATGTGGGAGAGCTTGAAGACGAGGTGCCTTGGAGTTGATCGAGTGAAGAAGGCGCGGGTGCAGACCTTGAAGAGTGACTTCAAGGATCTGCACATGAAGGAAACCGAGTCAATTGACGAGTTCGTGGGCAAAATCAGTGGCCTAGCGAACAAGTTGAGTGATCTCGGTGCAGCCATGGAGGATGCTGAACTCGTCAAGAAGCTACTCGACTCCGTGCCTAACAAGTTCTTGCAGGTGATCGCAGCAATCGAGCAATTCTCCGACCTGGACGAGATGCCTTTCGATGAGGCAATTGGTCGTCTCAAAGCGTACGAAGAAAGGATACGCGAGCGCGATGGGACGAACCAGGAGGACATGCTGCTTGCCTCTAGTGCATCGAGCATTGGTGGGCGACCTCGCGGCAAGAAGAGCAGCACCTTCGACAAGGCAAAGGTGCGCTGCTACAACTGCCAGCAATATGGGCACTATTCTTGGGAGAAGAAGTGTGCCGATCCAAAGGAGAAGGAGGTGCTGCTTGCTGTGGCGGACACCGATGACGAGCCAGCACTACTTTGAAGCCCGTCGACCAGGCGCTCGAATAATAAAAGACAACAAGATTAGGGGGTGACTGTTAGATTAATCTTGTTGTTTTTGCATTAGCAGCATGTTTAGTTTGGTGCATATGTCAGTTTAGCATGTAATAGGCTAGTCAATGGTAGATGAGTACATGCTGCATGGCGTAGAGGCCGGATCGGCAGTGAGTAGAGGACAGATCGGCAGCCAGGAGGTGAGTGCACGTTTGTGTCATTTGGGATAGCCTTTGCATGTGCTTGTGGCCATGTGTTTGGCCACATCGTTGAGCACATCCAGGAGGGAGAACCGGTCCAGCTGCATGCATGCTTGCAGGTTGTTGAGGCGTGCAGATGTGTGTGGCCTGAACTCCCGGAGAGATGGGCGTAGTGTTTAGTTGTATTTAGTTTAGGCATTACCTGGTCATGCGTCCGGCTCTTGCGGCAAGTTGTGCACGTCGTGAGGATTGGCCGGCAAGTTGATCAGCTAGTGTGTGTCTTTATATATTCAGTCCATGTAATCAGTTTGAGTTAAGAGAAACAAGAGAAAAGGCTATTGTGTTGGCCGCAAGGCTCTGTGTGTTCCTCTTCCAGTTTGCATTCGTGTGTGAGAGGGGCTTGACAGAAGTAGTAGTCCTCTCCTTGTATGTGTGTGTTCATCAGAGTTTACGTGAAAAACTTTCAAGTTCAGAGTCAATTATCTCTTGCGTTTCTTCTCCATCTGTGTGCAGATTTTGTATGTTTGCTGATTGGGTGTCCTAGATCTAACAATAACAAGGTTTGGTGGAGCACACTCACTGGCGCGGAAGAAGACGGTGCGTTCTAAGCATGGTGAGGAAGGAAAGGTTTTGTGGATGCTCCTAACATAGTGCAGATTAGTAGGTACATTTTCAGAATGTTATCTGCTCAGGATTTTTCTTAAAAATCTTGAAAGTCTACTGTTTTCATTTAAAAGCACTATTTTATTTGAATAATTTATGTATCATGCTCAAAAATACTTAAATATTTATTTTGAGTGCCCTGGATATATTTGTGAGCTTTTGAAATGATTTCTACCATAAATTTCTCATGCCCACTTTTGATCATGTTTTTAGATTTGATTTTTGAATTCAAATTGAGTTGCATCGAATGCACATTTGGTTTTTGAAAATTACTTTTCCAAGGAAGCTTCAACAAAAGCCAAGAAAAATATTATGTATGCAAAAGTCTTAAATTTTTCTCATTTTTATATTACCTAAAATCTAGGATGTTACATTATTCCGGCTATTCTATCCTCCTTCATGATATAAGAGCAGATTCGTATCTAGATCTGTTCCTAGCAATTAACAAATTCCGCTACGTGGTGCTCCCAGGAGAGGTGATGTAATCTGCTAAGGGCTGCAAAATTAATTGCAGATAGATGTTTCCCTTTGTTTTCTCTTGATCCCAACAACAGATCGATCGGTTTCTTCAACACTGATCGATATATTGTTTCTATCAAGTCCGACACCTTGCCACTTGCCGTCTTCCACTGCTTGTCCCGCCTCACGCCCGTGTAGCGATTTCGGGGTCCTTGCCGTCTCTCACGCAGGTGCGCGCACTCAGCACTAGGGTCTTCGCGGTGATCGATCACCACAAGCTGCTCTGGTGCAGCTGCCATGGCCGTACCATCGCGCTGTCTGCGGCCATGTTCTTCATGGGGTCCGTCGCCACCAGCGCTGCCTCCGGTTACAGCGCGACGTCGTCATCTTCAGTCGCAACCGATCGGTCGATCTGCCCGGCTACTCGCCACAAGGCTTCGTACCAGTGTTTCGTGGATCGATCTCCACACATGCGGATTGGCCACTATCGCTTGGCTCTGGCTAGAGCTAGAGTGCAGCCGCCGCTCGACCTCCCCCCGGTTCGAGCTCCATGCTCTATTTGCATCCACGTGCATTTTTTTTCTTGTTTGCATGCATCTGTTGCACGCCTCTTCTTAATTCTTTTCCTTTCATATCTTTTGTTGCCGGATGTTGCACTCTGTTTTTTCCTCTCCTCTCTCTTGGTTCGATCTTCTTGACTACGGCACATGACTGCCTGCATGTAACTAGCTCCCGCTGCCGTGTATGCTTTTCTAGCTCATGGTCATGCCCTTATCTGTGTGGCTGCATGCCAACATGCATGCCGATGCTTGGTGCTACTTCCAATCTATTGGCTCTTTTTTTCTCCACTCACGAAAACTGCTGCCCTGTCTTTCTTCACCGCGACACTCCTCTTAGCCGCCGCTTCCTACTGTTCTACATGGCCAACACAATTTTGCCTTCAGTGTCCTTTTCCTTCTTTTTTTTGGTTGCATGCTTCCACCACCGTCTACTCTGGCAATCATCATGCTGCATGGCCCTCTCTTATGCCGATCTGTGCACCACTACCGCCGTTGAGTGCTCCCACTTCTACTGATACTACATCTCCCTCGACACTGGTAGCCAATCTGTGCCACCTCAACTACAGCAACCTTTCTCGACTGCAACAACCTCGACATCGACTTCTCACTATATTGATATCATCTTTGTTTACGGTGACCTCCCATGACTTCTTCATCAATGGCACCACTCTTCATCATTGGCAACACTACTTCAACAACTACCTCGACAGAAGACAACTCCACCACTGGGTCTTCGCATGGCACTCCTCGTCAGTTCCTATTCCAGCTTGAGATTACTCGTCAGCTTCTTCTCCAACCTGAGCATCGGTGACACTCCCGATCTGACCGTGGGGGGATGGTAGAGTACATATTTGGCAATTTTACAAGAGGTGGAATAGAATTAATTATGATGATTTGTATCCGATATGATTTCTTCTATATCTCTAGTAACCTTCCATATCTATATTAGATTGACTTGATTTCCAAGCCAGATTATACTATATATACACTCTGTTATACACTGATACCCTTGCTTATGAGCAATAGCCCTCGGATCGGATCAAAGTTCATGAGACACGGTACAAGCGTGCACAATATAAAAAAAATAAAGAAGATAAATCTCATAGAGAGTACTAAAATAACGATGTTGAAGCAACAACAATGAGAGAGAAAAGATTTGGTGAAGTTTACCGTAAATTTTTTATCTACAACTTTAAAAGAGTACAAGAGATTGTCGCTCACTCATAACCCTCTTAAATCTTTTAGGACCCTTGAATCCGTGCCCTATACTTTGGATGAGTAGGCTTGATTGCTTGGTTCCTCTCCATGGTTACCCCCATGGTTTATAAAGTCTCTCTTATCTCTTTCCCAATTTAGAGTAGGAGTCCTAATCAAAATAGGAGTATGAGTCTTAATCCTACTAGGATTCATCTAGAACGCTTTATAGCACACTTTTTCAAATTATAAAAGATTTTATATGAATCACCCTAACTTAATAATCTTCACATTGACTTTATCTGTTGAAGTCACTGTGCTCCTCCAAGAACTTGTTGTAAGTCGGCTCCACCTTTATTTGTTTTTACTCCCACCTTTGGGAGTGCTTCCACCACAAGGGCTCATACATATAACCGTAATGTACACGTTAGTGTTCAGACTAGCCTGCCCAAGCCCTTCACTTAAGAGTTCCTTTGCTGTGTAGTTTGGTTAACTACGATTCTTGTTCCTATAGCCTTCTATGCCATAGGTTTGTACCACCTCCGAGCTCCACCTGCTCGCTGGGACCGCGTTGTTGGTCCCAACATGTCTTCCTTTTTCTAATAGTTCGCACCTTCGTTTCTGTATCTGCTAGATTTTGCAATCGTCTTTATAGTTCTGCACATAACTATATATGAAATCTGAGTACCCGTTGTTGATGACACGATTTTCTTCTCCTAACTATAATTTTTATCAGATTTCCCATTAGTTGCTCTCTATTTAAGATTACCTTTAATCTGTATCCTCCATTACTCTAGATACTTTTTACGATTTCCTGCCATTTGTAAGTAACTCGTATGACTCCACCTCACAGTGATACCTTATAACCTTTGAGTTCAAGCGACCTCATAGATATTAAAGGAATAAGTCCACTTTACAACCCTAAATTGTTGGGGTGGTCCAAATATCAACCTTGAACTCAAAAACCGTCTAGATGGGAAACTTGAAGTATTAAAGCCGTTCACTTCACCCCCCTTACAACCCCATCTCGTTTTTCTTATCTGTCCTTATTGGTATGATCGGCTTTCACAGGTAAACCGCTGAAATTTCAGCGAATCCACCGTAGGTGCTTGTGGGTGCTTGAGCACCCCCTCCTCCCACTGTAGGTTGAAGAAGACCCGGCCGGTCGGAGGTTGAAGATTGAAGAAAGCATGAGGCCCAATCGATGTCTTAAGGCCCAGCGCCCCAATCTGCCCAAATCAATGGTGAATCTTGGCCTGAACAGTAGATAAGGTCTTTGGGACTCACAAGACATGGGGACGGAGAGGCCGAGTCAGAGAGACTAAAGAGACTAGAGAGACTCACCTGACGGCGTCAAGTCAGCAGCCCGGCATGGCAGAGGGGGAGGGAGAGGCAATCAACGACTTGGCGCGGAGGGGGAGGCTGAAGCCCGCGAGCGGAGGCAGTTGACACTCAATAGCCCGGCATGGAGGAGGAGGCTGGAGCCTAATGCGGAGGGGGAGGCCGAAGCCCGGCGCGAAGGAGGAGGTTGAAGCCTAGAGGCCGAAGCAGAGGCAATTGGTAGCTTGGCGCGGAGGGCGGCCTGACGTGAAGCGGAGTTGTGGAGGGGGAGGCAGTCCGCCACTTGGTGGCGGCCGGGCGCGGGCGTAGCTGCATGGGCGAGGTCGAGCGGGCTGGCGCCTGGTAGGCGACGCGCGGCGACATGAGCGTGCAGAGAGGACAAGGTGAGAGCCATGACCCATGAGGCACATCGACACATCTGTGATTTGTGAAGGAGTGTGAATCCCCATTCCCCAATTTATGATGGTTCTACCGATGCAAATTGTTATACTTGTTAGCCCATTTTCTCATCAATAAAGATTATTAAAATAGATTTTGCGCAACAAGGTATCAGATAAATGGCTCAATGATTTGATGGTGTGCTAAACTGAGTGAGAGATATTTAGAAGCCTTGATAATAAAAGAATCTTTCAACGCTTTCAAGACATGAAAACTTATAGAGTAAAATTGCGTCATAATCAGATTTAGTGACTTAGTGGTATGTTTTCATTTTATTTTTAATGTTTATGAACATTCATAATTTAATATTGTATCACTAAATTTGATATTTCTTATCTACAGATTGTTATTCACATATTTATGGACATTTGGGGGCACATTATCCATTAACAAGGTACTAAATTTATTGTATTATACATTTTTAATTTGATATTAGTAGATATAGCTTTGATATGTTTATGTTGTGCTATAGCCTCAACAGTAGAGCTCTCCCTCTATTTTTATCCTGGATTCGTTACTGCTCGTATGACTTCATCTCGCAGTGATACCTTACAACCTTTGAGTTCAAGCGACCTCATAGATATTAAAGAAATAAGTTCACTTTATAACCCTAAACTGTTAGGGTGGTCTAAATATCAAACTTGAACTCGAAAACCATCTAGATGGGAAACTTGAAGTATTAAAGTCGTTCACTTCACCCCGTTACAACCCCATCTCGTTTTTCTTATCTGTCCTCATTGGTATGATCGGCTTTCGCCGGTAAACCGCTGAAATTTCAGTGAAATTTTATACGCTAGTGGTGGTTCGTCACACGATGTACCGCCGCCGCCCACTTCCTCTTGTTCGTACTTTTTCGACGAACTCCAGTTCGATCAGATACTTCGTGGTTGGCCAAACAACATGCCACCTTTGTGCGCAAGAGGCAGAAACAGCAAAACTCCATAGGATCCGTTAGGATGTTGGAATTGAATTGGTCACATGGGATTAGGGTTAAATTCAAATTCAAGTGGAAATGGAATCGGGCTACCACAGGGTTTGCGGTCGAAGTTGCACAAAACAACATGCACTACTACAATAAAGCTTATATTAGACGTCTCATCACAGACAGATCACCAAAACCATCAGTGTTAAATACAATCGCAGAAAGTTCAGGTTTAGAGACCGTCTGTGTTGCTGTCAGTGCCTAAAACCGTCTATGAAGAAATAATATCACAGACTGTTCATGGTGAGAACCGTCTGTGAAGTATCACCGATGATTCTTACACTACTACAGAAATCCACATTACAGACGGTTCAGAAACGTCATCACAGACGGTTTTCTGAACCGTCTGAAATTATGGGTCAGTGATAATCCAAGTTATCACAGACGGTTTTCGAACCGTCTGTGATTATGCGATATCATGGTTTTTTATTAAAAACCGTCTGTGATTATCCGATATCACAGACGGTTTTTTAATAAAAAACCATCTGTGATATCGGATAATCACAGACGGTTTTTAATAAAAAACCGTTTGTGATATCGCATAATCACAGACGGTTTTTAATAAAAAACCGTCTGTGATATCGCATAATCACAGACGGTTTTTAATAAAAAACCGTCTGTGATACTCCTCCACCCCAGCAGAATCTATTTCTGTTTATAGCTAGCCTCAGGAAATGCTAGCCATGCCCTCTGAAACAAGCAGATAATCACAGACAAAAAACATACAATTCACACATCTCATTTCCTTTCAGATACATTTCACAGACATAAAACATCACATTGACATCGCACTTCATTTCACAAACATAAAGCATGCATCCATTTCGCAAATCGATTAATTGAATTGAAATGAAATGTCCATTAACACATCTCATTTACAAAAGATGTGCACTGCATTTGCACTTAGTGATAAGATCAATAAGAAATCATGGTGCGCAGTAGAACCGTCCTCCTGGCGTTATGACTTGAGTCAGCAAAAAGTACGTTAACTCTCCTCGAATCCCTCCAAGAACAGGCTGTTTCAATGTAGTTGACGGGATGGACGCAACCTGTCGATAGGAATATCAATGTGCGTATATATGTAACGTGTTAAGTATGAAGTAATTATGAGAAGAGTGACAAACCTTGCGATTGGTGAGCCTCGAGGAATCGAGGAGTAGTTCCATATGTTGGCAAACGTAGTATCCACATGTGTTGCCCGGCTCCTGCTGGTGACACTGCAAAAAATGGAATGCGTTAGTTCAAGAGGCATTAGTACCAACTGTTGCATAGGATTAATTAATGTGAAATAGCGAATACCTTAAAATCTTGAACATGTGTCAGCAAGCCTTTGGCCCCGCGCTTCGAGTCACCTCCCTTTTCAATGTAGGTGGCAAACGCCCTACGTAATTCGAAAAAGTTAACCTTAATCATTCGGAAGGAAAGAAAGTACAATGTAGATATGTATGGGGAATATGTGCTTACCTATCGATTACTTGGCTGAGAACTGTGAAGTCCATTTTATTCTTACTTAGGGAATCAAGGTAAAATACCTTGTTCCATTTTGGTGCAATTACTACTAAAATCCAATGAAAGTTTTGAAGGAAGGGCATAAGTACATAATCCTTCTTGACGCAACCCAGCAGTCCTGCTGCAATGTACCTCTCGACGAGGGGTGTATCCTGGTCAATGGTTTGCTTGGCGACCAATTGTGGGTCGAAGAAACCAACTGATAAGTTGGATGATCTAGCTTTAATCAGCATGTGTCTATATATATACACACGAAAGCAAAAAAATTAGATATGACATTTATCGGTATGACATTAACGGAGACTGTGATTGTACACACTTACAGCGTCCAGCATCGAAGGATTGAGACGTCAAGAGCGTTGAACGTGAACAGATCGAATAAATCCTCAAAGGCGACCACGAACATACACTCTTGAAGATTGTGGTGTAAATCATCCGACGTGAATTTGACAGTGATACTTGAGGTCCGTTCTCCCTCTGGCTTATTGGACTGCTGCATATACCACATGTGCAATTGCGTGCAACTATATGGTAGCTTTTCGAGGTATTTTTCCTCGAGCAACGGCTGACCAAGCACGAATTTGCGGGCCAAAGGTAGGTACGAAATATCATCATTGGTCTTCTTTGCTTTGCCCTTTCTGCTTCGGCTATAGGCTGACTTAACGGCAGTCGGCAGCAGCGGTGCAAGTTGCTCTGGCGAGAATAGGACCCGTGGAGATAGCACCGGTGCAGTATCCGGTGGTGGAACCGACTGGTCTTGTAATGGAGATGGCACCAGTGCAAGTTGCTCTGGCGAGAGTATGACCAGTGGAGATAGCACCGGTGCAGTATCCGGTGGTGGAACCGACTGGTGTTGTAATGGAGATGGAACCAGTGCATGTTGCTCTGGTCCTGCCACCGGTGAAGAAGACTCCAGGGAGATGTCGCTTTTGGGCCACTGGATGAATGTTCCGATGGCCTGTCCTAGAGTCATGATCTCGTCGTTGGGGGGCTTCAGTAGCGGGACCACCTCAAAATTGACATGCACACCATCCACATTAACTTTTGCGAAGCCTGGCGCTAAAGCTTGATCGTGCACCATGGCCCCGATACCAGACGAATATGCCTGGCCCCAAGCAGCGTACAAGGGAACGGAGCCATATCTCACTTGGAGCTTGCAATTCGTAGGCTCCTACATAACGATACAAAATTAGCTACTCGAATAGGCCTACCAATGGAGCAAGCATTCGAGAGGTAATAATTATTACCTGGATGTCGTCCACAGAAAATTTGGACTGGATTTGCGTCGGATTGGACGCGCAGCTACTCGGACGGTTGTGCGGGCTAGCTAGCGCAGCAGCGGCGGTGGCGGCCTGCTGACTTTCTGTCTGTTTCCGCACCTCATCTCTGATTATATCAGCCATCGAACCCAGTAGCTCCTCTTTAAGAGATGCCTTGATCTCTTCTCGTAGTTGTGCGTCACGCTCGCCTTTGTTTCTCTTCCTGCGCCGATACATGTCAGAGTCATCTTGGAAACCATGTTTCCATGGAACGTAAAGCCCAAGGCCTCTCGTACGGCCCGGGTGCTCCTTGTTTCCCAGGGCCACGGAGAGCATATCATTCTCCCTTGTTCCCTGGAATGATCCCTCCGTAGATTGAAAACTCAGCTCTTCCTGCAAGAGCACGACATGTCATTTCAATTCGTACGAAGTTGTGGAGTAATTACAAGCTACGTAGTTCGATCGATATCTTACCAGGCGCTGGGACACTTGCTGGTCTGCAGGGTTTCGAAAGGAGACTTCCCCCGATGTCATTGTAGATGACCTTGCTCTAAGCCAATTTCGAGCGCGGTCATCCGGGATATTGGAAAACGGCGGGGCGATGTCCTCTGCAGCTGCCAGCTCATCCTCCAACCTCCATTGCGGGATTTTACCCGCATACCCAGTTGTGCCAAGTCTGTGGGGGTGCGTGTTTTTTGCCTAGAGGGCCTTGTGCGCCAAACTTGTACTTTTGAACTCTTCGGTCGTTTTCATCGCCTTGAACTCTTCCCATTGTGGTTCCAGGAATGGGTATGTAGTCAAAGGCGTTTCGTCCGTCTCCACGTATTTCTTGACAAGCGTGCTCTTGAAGTTCTTCCATGCTTTGCACGCCGCTTGGTAGGTTTGTCGTTCCACAGCGTGTAAGTGTTCTTCTGGGAACTCGAACGATGCCAAAATTTCGGTCCACAGCTCACGTTTCCGACTGTCAGGCACGTTCTTCCACGAATTGTATGTGATCTCAATTCGTTGTCGTGCAACTATTCCGACCATGGTTCGGAATGCGTTTACCGCTTGCTTAGGAAGGATAGGGACCCCAGCTGCGTTTACCGCTGTGATGGTCTGTCGGCTCTGAGGCTTCTTTGATATCCCTCTTCCTTGGCGTCTTGATGTTGGAGCGGACGCCTCCGGCGATGATGCTGAAGAATGCGCGGGTGACATGTTGCTCATTTTGTGGGTCTATTAAGATAAGATGAGAATGTGAGAGGGGAGGGGGAGAAGGGAGGGGGTGATATGGACATAGAGAGGGGGTGATGTGCCTATCTTAGCACCTACTTTAGTTGCTAATACTATAAACCAAATAATAGAATCAATAACAGTCTCAACATGAATATGTGCTCTCAAATTGTAGGGTTGCACAAGATTAATCTTGGCCGTCCCGCTACTAAATCATATACTCTTCCTTGATTGGTTATGCCAAATAATGAATTCAGTCTTTTGAGCTCTAGATACAAACTCTACAATCTCAAGATCAAGATATATTCAGCATGCATATATTCAGACAGGAATATATGGAAGATTGTATATAACAGATAACAGCTATTAGAGCTCAAAGACCGAATGAACCAATCTATTAGAGCTCAATTTAATAACATGCCATAACTGTAAATCCCACAGGCAATCTCAGTATATGGAAGATTGTATATAACAGCTATTAGAGCTCAAAGACCGAATGAACCAATCTCAGTATATGAATTTATCATCATCGAGAAACTGTAAATCCCACAGGCAATCTCAGTATATGGAAGATTGTATATAACAGCTATTAGAGCTCAAAGACCGAATGAACCAATCTCAGTATATGAATTTATCATCATCGAGCAACTGTAAATCCCACAGGCATCAGTATGAAGTATCAACCCTAACAGTAAGCATGAAGCTCGGGGAGGGATTTGATGACCTTTGGGTTTTGGTGACGGAGGAGGAGGCGGCGACGACGGAGGAGGAGGAGGCGATGACGACGGAGGAGGAGGAGGAGGCGGCGGCGACGCAGGAGGAGGAGGCCCCGGGCTCGGGGAGGCGGCGGCGACGACGGGCTCGGGGAGGCGGACGGCGATGACGGAGGAGGAGGAGGCCCTGGGGACGGAGACGGAGGAGGAGGAGGAGGCAGCGGCGACGCAGGAGGAGGAGGCCCCGGGCTCGGGGAGGCGGCGGCGACGACGGGCTCGAGTGAGGCGGCCGGCGAGGGCTCGAGGGAGGCGGCGGCGAGGGCTCGGGGGAGGCAGACCGGGATTTAGATATTAGAATAACTGCATAATACACGGAAAACCCTAGACACGGGTATATATAGCGGATTATTACAGACGGTTCTAAACTTAGAACCGTCTGGGATATGAATATCACAGACGGTTCTAAACTTAGAACCGTCTGTAATAAGCATACTATCTCAGATGGTTCTACGTTTAGAACCGTCTGAGATAGTAGGCTTATCACAGACGGTTCTAAACTTCGAACCGTCTGTGATATTCATATCCCAGACGGTTCTAAGTTTAGAACCGTCTGTGATAAGACTGTGCCCAACTGTAGTCATTCATGATCAACAGCCAACCATCTGCATTCATGATCAACTACCTACCAGCTGCATTCATTTACACATTTTATCAGTCTGCATTCATTTTTGTCACACATTTTCACATACACATCTGAAAATTGACTACATCACACATTTTCACATATACATCTCAAAATTGACTACATCACACATTTTCACATATACATCTCAAAATTGACTACATTACACATTTTCATATATACATCTCAAAATTGACTACATCACACATTTTCACATATACATCTCAAAATTGACTACATCACACATTTTCACATATACATCTCAAAATTGACTACATCACACATTTTCACATATACATCTCAAAATTGACTACATCACACATTTTCACATATACATCTCAAAATTGACTACATCACACATTTTCACATATACATCTCAAAATTGACTACATCACACATTTTCACATATACATCTCAAAATTTTCACATATTTCCTTTAAAAATTAGCCCTTCATCATGATCAATGCGTACGTAACTAGTTTCGTCACGTTGTTGATCGTCGACCCTTATGCCATTTTCAAAAGGAGGTAACTCGTCAAATTGATTGTATTCCTCCTCGTCCACTACATTCTCCACTCCAACAATTCTCCTTTTTCCATGAAGAACTACATGGCGTTTCTTATTTGCCGGGTCGGTTACATAGAAAACTTGAAAAACTTGATTGGCGAGTACGAATGGTTCGTCTTTGTACCCGACACGTTGGAGGTCCACGGTCGTGACACCGTACTTGTCAACCTTCACCTGTGGGAGATGCACCCAACGGCAGCGAAATAAGGGGATTTTGAAAACCACATAGTCGAGCTCCCAAATCTCTTCTATGAAGCCATAGTACGAGTTTCTCGACCCATCGGTACTGAATGCATCTATGCGGACACCGCTGTTCTGGTTAGTGCTCTTGACATCCTGAGACTGCGTATAGAATGTGTACCCATTTATGTCATATCCTTGCCATGTCACAACTGTAAAAGTCGGCCCTTTTGCCAACCATGTTAGCGTCTCACTCGGCGAGCTCCTAGCGATTTGCTCCTTCAACCATTGGTTGAACCAACGGTTGTGTTGCCTCATGATCCAAACATCCGGCCGCTCCGGATTTTGTTGCCGAAGCACATCCTTGTGCTGGTCCACATAAGGGGCCACTTCAGTCATGTGTTGCAACACCGTGAAATGGGCTTGAGTATACGTGTCCATATCTGGAGTGATTGCTTTCCTTCCGATAGTTCCGAGACCCTTCAGCCTCCCCTCATGACGAGATTGAGGGACACCTATCGGTTGAATCTGAGCCATATAATCGACACAAAACTCAATGACCTCTTCGCTTGCATAACCTTCGACGATGCTGCCCTCCGGCCGAGAACGATTCCGTACGTAGGACTTGAGAATTCCCATGAACCTCTCAAATGGGTACATGCTACGTAGGAATACGGGCCCGCACATTTTTATCTCCCACACAACATGAACAATGAGATGGACCATGATATCGAAAAACGAAGGAGGGAAATACATTTCAAGGTGACATAGAGTCATCACCACCTCGTCCTGCAGAGCATCTAGTCCTTCGGGATCGATGACCTTCTGAGCAATTGTGTTAAAGAAATAACATAGCCTCGTGATTGTCTCTCGGACTTTGATCGGCAAAATATTTCTAATTGCAATAGGGAGCATCTGTGTCATCAGCACATGACAATCATGAGACTTCATGCCATTTAACTTCAAATCTTGCATCGAAACAAGTTTCTTCACGTTGCCCGAGTAACCAGACGGAACTTTGACACCATGCAAGCACTGGCACAGTTCTGTTTTCTCAGCCTTGGACAGAGTGTAACACGCAGGGGGAAGGTACGTTCGTCCATTATCAGTGTGTGTCGGTGCTAACTCAGGCCTGATGTCCATGTCAGCCAAGTCAAGCCGTGCGTTGACGCCGTCCTTTGTTTTATCACGGATGTTCAGTAAGAGACCAATCAAGCTGTCACACACATTCTTTTCTACGTGCATGACGTCGATGCAGTGCCGAACATCTAGGTACTCCCAATAAGGTAAGTCCCAAAATATTGATCTCTTCTTCCAGGTGTTCTTCTCATGAGCCCTCAATTTACGTCCCTTTTCGAGGACAACATCTAAATCCTTAACCATATCATAAACCTCGTGTCCCCTTAAATGCCTTGGAGCTGAACCGTCTTCCTTCTCTCCGTCAAATTGTTGCTTCATCTTGCGGTATGGGTGAGCCCTCCGAAGGAACCGGCGGTGACGCATGTAGACGGTTTTGCGTGAGTGTCTCAGCCACACACTCTCGGTACCATCTAAACAGTGAGTACAAGCTTTGGCACCTTTTGTACTATGGCCTGATAGGTTACCAAGGGCAGGATAATCATTTATGGTGCAGAACAATAAGGAGCGCAGAGTGAAGTTCTCTCGTTTGTATGCATCCCATACCTGTACCCCTTCGTTCCACAGTACTTTTAGATCTTCCACCAACGGTGCTAGGAACACATCGATATCATTCCCAGGTTGTTTTGGCCCTTGAATAAGTATCGACAGCAAAATGTACTTTCGCTTCATACACAACCAAGGAGGAAAGTTATAGATGCAGAGAGTCACGGGCCATGTGCTGTGTCGGCTGCTCATGCTACTGAAAGGATTCATTCCATCTGTACTCAGTCCAAACCTTATATTCCTTGGTTCTGCACCGAACTCTGCAAAACTCCTATCGATGTTTCTCCACTGCGCGGAATCAGCAAGGTGTCTTATCATTCCATCCTTCTTGCGCTCCTCCGAGTGCCAACGCAGCAGTTTTGCCTCCTTTGGATTTGCAAAAAACCTTTTCAAACGGGGAATTTTAGGAAAATACTATGCCACCTTAGCAGGAGGTCCTTTTTTCGCCTCTATTCCCTCACCATCATCTGATTGATTGTTACGTTTGTATCGGGATGCGTTGCACACCGGACATACATGCATGTTTGCATACTCTTTACGGTAGAGGATACAGTCGTTCGGGCATGCATGTATTCTTTCTACTTCCATTCCCAACGGACAAAGAACCTTCTTGGCTTTATACGTGGTTTTAGGCAACTCATTTCCCTCCGGAAGCATGTCCGCTAAAAGACCTAGCAGCGCCGTGAAACTCTTGTCGGACCAACCGTTGCTTGCCTTCAATTTCAACAGTTCAAGCACGGCCGACAACCTCGTGTACTTGCAGCTCGTGTACAAAGGTTTCTCTGAGTCCTCCATCAAGCCACGGAATTTAACATACTCTCTCTCATCATAGTTCTCTTCTACATCGCGAAGCATCTGATTCAGATTATCATCGTGCAACCTATCCGAATCCGAGCCACAATCGACATCAACCGGCGGCATGTCATTCACTTCACCGGCGATGTCATCCGGGGGCATATCATTCACTTCGCCGGCGATGTCATCCGGGGGCATATCATTCACTTCACCGACGATGTCATCCGGCGGCATATGATCATTCACTTCGCCATGACTGGTCCAACACGTATAATCTTTTTTGAAACCCCTCCGAATCAAGTGCGCTACAATTTGCCCTCGGTTCTTAAACATCTTCAAATTCTCGCAGTTAGTGCATGGACATCACATATATTCCACCCCCTTATTCAACATATCCTCCTCGGCGGCTCTTATAAAAGCAGAAACGCCATTAATGTACTCTTCACTCACACGGCTCGCGGCATACATCCAGCTTCGGTCCTACGTTACGTACATATATAACAACTTAGTATTAAAATCTAGATTAACTAATTATAACTACATATATACGGGCCACATTTATTATATTGAGACTTAATTTGCTAGCTCAATTCATATTACAAACACAACAGCTATTATATAACCAACAATTTTACAAATTAACCATCTTCAATAACCACTAATGGATTACTTAGACCTAAATTGTAATGCAATTAAAGAAAAAATAAATTACATTACTAACCATATCTAGAGCAACCAGGAAAGACTGAATATTCAAAACTCAATCTCTGCCTCTTCCCACCAAATGAACTGGCCTGAAATCGCCTAGCTTCCTCCCGAGTGAAAAAGTGCGCAGCAGTGGATAGATCTGGATCGAAATGAAGACAGATGCGGTCTGAGCAGCACAATAAATGCCTTAGCCATTATCACAGACGGTTTTTAACTAAAAACCGTCTGTGAATTATCATAGACGGTTTTTTATTAAAAACCGTCTGTGATAATTAGCTTATCACAGACGGTTTTATATTAAAAACCGTCTGTGATAATATGGGATTATCACAGACGGTTTTTAATACAGACCGTCTGTGATACTTCGGTAATAACTGCCTGTGATAATCCATTTTCCCGCCACAAATACCACAGACGGCCTCCTAATTACAACCGTCTGTAATAGTGTTCATTAGAGACGGTTTCACAAAACCGTCTGTGATGAGGCGTCTACTATGAGGCTTTCTGTAGTAGTGTTACCAATAACCACCTATGATATTGTCAAATATCACAGATAGTTTTTTATTTAAACCATCTGTGATACTTACCGAAGTGACGAATTCAATCCTGTTAATCTCCACCAATTAACCCTCGATCACTCTTCCTACCCTTCGTCACACGATGTACCGTCGCCGCCCACCTCCTCTTGTTCGTCCTTACCGAAGTGCTTGTTGGCTGGCAGTCATCGCATTTATGGATCCTCAGGATTGCAAAGGCAGCTCCTCTCTAGACGGCGCCAACGACTCCGCACGGACAATGGCCACGATGCTCTGTAGTGGGCATGGCGATGTTTATTTTTCTTTTGAGCTGTTTTTAGCATTTAACTTCTCCTAATAATTACTATTTATTAAACTAATAATTCGTAGCGTAAAATAACAAGCCCGATGGTGGGCTCTGAGTTCTTGCCACCTTACTTCCTCGTGTTAGCTCTCTGCACCATCCTATTTGAGGGGGTGTTCGTATTTGCTGTGACTGATAACTTTTAGATAAAAAATGAATAGTAATGACTGAAAGAAGTGGCTTTTTAGAAGGAGAGGATGAACAGTGAAAAAAGTAAATGAGAAATATGTACGCGAGATAGGAGCGAGAGAAGCAGGGTGCGTAATGTACCTGTAACTTCTGGCTTATCCTTCTCCAAAAGTAGAAACCAATTCGAACACACCCCTTAGACTACTCGTTATGTATCCTGATGTCACTTTGAATGAAAAACCACGATAAAAATTGAACAAAGGTTTACAGTGACAAGATTGGAACTAGCTTTTCTCTGAAATTGTTACTAATTAATTCGCCCAGGAAAAGATTTTGCTTCCATCGCTGCAACTTCTGTGTTCGAAAACACAAACATCAAATTTGTCATCGAAATGTCTGTTTTACAAAGATCCAATGGGCAGCTTAAACTTCACCCAGTATATGCTTAGCCTTCGCTCATGTTCTGAACAAAGTAAACATGCATGCTTGTAGGCTGTAGCCTTCATATTTGCTTCTTGTCTGTCTGCCTTGTTCACTATCTTTATCTAGCTGGCTGGCTTGGCCTTTTACGACATTTTACAAAATAGGTAGCTGCAAGAGCCATGATGTCACAAACACAACAAATTCTGTTCCAGTACTGTCCTAAAATTTATGTCTTTAACCAGGCACAAAAATATTACTGCGTACAACTAAAGAAAATATCGATTCATTACTAATCACTTTTTAATATCTAGCACGTACCTTATTAACTATCTTTGTATTCCACTCCCACTTTTTTGACAAGTGTACGAGCCATGTGCATTCGAAGATCAACAGCTTTAACAGCTTTTGTTACCATGCATGCGTGCATTGTTATACGAACTTAGTTTCTTGCACGAAAGAATTAGTCCAAAGTTTAAATAGCTAAAGAAGAATGTATGGTACATATTGCTCTACTTTAACCAACTTGTTCAGATGATAGGTACCATCCTTGCCATAGTGCAATGCAAAACCAAGGGAAGTATGAGGTGAACAGCTAAGATTGTATGTCCATTCCTTGGACATCTTTATCTTTTTTCTAGCTATATAAGCCCCCACAAATCTATAGTAATATAGTTGTCTCTCTGATACAAATAACAATTAATTAAATAGACTGCAAAACATGGCATCTAAGGTCCTCTTCTCGGTGCTGCTCCTCGTGTCGATGCTCGCGGGGACGTCCATGGCGTCAGGGCCATGGATGGAATGCGTGCCCGGGCTGGGCTACCCAATGTACCCGCTCCCGCGCTGCCGGGCGATGGTCAAGCGCCAGTGCCTCAGCGGCGGCCAAGTGGCCGAGAACGTCCGGGAGGAGTGCTGCCGGCAGCTCGCCGCCATCGACAACGAATGGTGCAGGTGCGGGGCCACCAGCCGGATGCTGAACAGCATGTACAAGGAGCTCGGCGTCGGGGAGGGTCAGGCCGAGGTGTTCCCGGGCTGCCGGAGGGAGGCGATGGACCGCGCCGCGGCGAGCATCCCGGCCGTCTGCAAGCTGAGCATCCCCTACCAGGTCGGGCCAGACGGTGTCTGCTCCTGGCTGTCGTATCTTCAGCACCCTAAGCAAACGAGTTACTAGGCTGTGCCTGCATGCTGCATGCGTGCAAGCTATTTACAACAAGTGCGGGCTCAGCGTAGCTTACATGTTGGGCTTCTCGTGTGTGGTTGGTGTATGCAAGATACATGCATGATGAATAAATGATGAGCTCCGATGTTCTTCTAGTTGCATGATTACAAATGCCCCACCTTCGCAAACAAATGTAAAATTGACATGGATTTTATTAAACTCATTCGACGCTCTTATGATCCTACTCGATCTATAGCTGAAAAAACTGCATCTTATTTCATTTAGTACTTCCCAATATAATCACAAAGAAAATGATAGTAGGCAATCAACTCAGGATCTCAATGGTGCTACTTCGCTAAATCATGCATGATGATGCTACTTTCTTATTAACCGTGTACACTAGCTACTTATCATTTGACTAGCATATATTTTGGTAAATTCGGTTTTCTTGGAAACCAGAAAATTTTGCTCCAAATTTTCAAAACACAAATAAACCGTGTCCTACATGTCCCTGGTTCGATTCCTAGGCATAGCATGTTGTTTTTGTTGTATTTTAGGGGCATTTCGGTAATTTCCCAATTGAGAAAAGAAAGGAAAAAGGAAATGGTGGGGCCCACCTGTCAGTGGGCTAGCATGAAGAGATAAGGGGAGGAGACTCAGTCTCCTCCTGCGCGCGGCTCGTTCGGCAGATTCGATCTAATGGGCGGCGGCGGCTTCAACGGAGAGGTGAGGGGCGCTGGTTGCGATTGCGCCCCAGAGCCTGAGCTCCGACCATTGGTGGCCATCACGCCGATCGCCTCTACCCCTCCTCCTCTCGGCTATTAAAGGATGTCACCTCCTACTTGATGGCATTGGAAAATCGTGAGCTCTATCTCTTTCACCCTCTCCTTTTCCTTCCCGATTTGGCTCTGGTTTTTGGTCCTTGGGGCCTCTTTTTCGGTGGTAACTGCCAGTCTCGGTGGTGATTTGGGTCCCTGGTGCTCGGCGGCGAGGCACTTGGCTGGTGCTTCTCATGTGCTTGTGCGGCGTCCCCTTCACCTCGGCTTTGTCAATTTGGTGAGTTCTAATCGGCAAAGGTGGGCATTGCATCTCCGTCTATCTCGCTCCTCTCTTGCAGTGACACAGAGGGGCGCTAGGTTTCTTGGGTCAGCACCCTCGGGTGTGCCTTGCCTAATCTCCTTGGTGGCTTCGAGTGCCATCTGCACTGTGAGATTCGTGATTACTCTTTTGCGCATTACATGTTCTGTGAGCCGTACTAGTTGATTACATTATGTGAATTTCTCTAGTACCGGGAGACATTTCATGCAATTTCTATGGATTGTGGGATTAAATGCTCTGTGATGAAACTTGTCTAATACTGAAATTGATCTGTACAACTAGTTAGACTTGAGCTCTGGTTGTAGTGCTTACTTCTGGTTCATTGCAATTTCAACTACTTTTTCGGTCTATTAGAAGAAGCAACCAGATTTGTGATTGTAATTTGTATGCTACTTTCAGATTTTAGATTAAGTTCTCGGAGGTTTTGTTCCTTGTTTACTTCGGATATCTGTTGTAGTATTACCTATGCACCTTCTTCTGTTGGTCAGAGTACTGTCTTATAATCAATCTCTTGGATACACTACTACAGAAAGCCTAATACTAGACGCCAAATCACAGACGGTTTTGTGAAACCGTCTGTGATGTACACTATTACAGATGGTTTTAATTTGGAGTCCGTCTGTGGTATTTGTGGCGGGAAAAAGGAGTATCACAGACGGTTCTTACCGCTGAACCGTCTGTGATACCGGAATATCACAGACGGTTTTACAATAAAAACCGTCTGTGATATTCCAGATTATCATATATGGTTTTTATTATAAAACCATCTGTGATATTGGAATATCACAGACGGTTTTACAATAAAAACCGTCTGTGATAATCTGAAATATCACACACGGTTTTATAATAAAAACCGTCTGTGATAATCTGGAATATCACAGACGGTTTTTATTGTAAAACCATCTGTGATATTCTAGTATCACAGGCGGTTTTATAATAAAAATCGTCTATGATACGTTTCCCGCGTTGCAATCCCTCAAATTTTCATATTTTCCCGCTTAAGTCCGAGTATGGTTCAGTTTTAAGACATCTTCAGTAAAACGGGCATAACTTTTGCATACGGTGTCCATTTTCGACGTTCTTGTACTCATTGGAAAGCTAACGACGAGCCTGATCCAAACAAAATGACCAGCGTGTGCTAGTTGCCCTCCAAGACCCCAAAAATCGGCCATCTTTGGACCTAAACCTGCGTCGTAAGTTTTTGGTTTCTGTTTTTGCCCTTTTTCTTGGTCTTCCTTTTGGAATTTGAATTTTGCTTCAACTGAAAAGTTGTAGATCTCATCGAAACCTTTCAAATGAGTACATATAAGCTCTATATAACTTTGCTATTTTATCTTTTGAGACTAGTTGTTTATATTGCATCGGTATATAAAATTTTGTGCTCTAATTCACAGACGGTTCTATATATAGAACCGTCTGTGATAATCTGACCGCTGGGCCCGTCGATCCTCCTCAACCCAATCCTAGCCAATAGAAATCCACCAATCCTCACCCCACGGATCGTAGCTCTGCCTCTCCATTCCCGCGCCAAAAATTTCGAACTCTCGCCTCTCCCTCCCCTATAAATATAACCAAAACCCAGCCTCCTCTTCCTTGCTATCCTTCTCCTTGCTGGTCTCCTCTTCCTTACTATCCTCCTCCTTGCTGGTCTCCTCTTCCTTGCTGTCCTCCTCCTTGATGTTCTCCTCCTCCTTGCTGTCCTCCTCCTTACAGATGACGCACAAGTCTATGGGAGGCAAGACACCGCAGAAGCAACTAGCTCGTGCCAACCGTGCAGACGCTCAATCAACGCCGACGATGGTAAAGGTCAAAGATATCCAGCTCATGCGTTGCATCCGGGGCGAGAAGGCATAGAGGATCTTTGCTTTTTCTCTGTTCTTGTTGTGTAACCTGCTCGTTGTTTTGGGATATTGTAATAGTAGACTCTAATATTAATAAAAATGGATGTTTTAAGTTTGTGAAATGAATTGAGATGTGAATTGGATGTATACATGTACATGTTGATCTGCTTGTTTCACAGGGCATGGCTAACATTTCCTGAGGCTAGCTAATAAACAGAAATAAGTTTAGGAGTAGAAGGGAATATCACAGACGATTTTTAACTAAAAACCGTCTGTGATAGTTATAATCACAGACGGTTTTTAGTTAAAAACCGTCTATGATAACTATATATCACAGACGGTTTTTAAATAAAAACCGTCTGTGATATTTGCACCACAGACGGTTCGAAAACCGTCTGTGATGACCTCGTATTATCACTGACCCATTCAGACGGTTCATAAAACCGTCTGTGATAACGTTTTTGAACCGTCTGTGATGACGTTTTCTGTAGTAGTGATACTTCTATTATACCAAAAATTTAGAGTTGCTGGCTTAGTATATGCAAATTTGTATGGCAGTTAAAGTAATGCACTAGAGCTCAAATATTAACCATTAGTTGTCTTATCAATTAGTGAAGAAATTAGTGAAGAGTATAGACATCGTATGAGAAGGCCAATATCAAAGTCTTGTGTAACTCTACTCTGAGAGCAATAATCAAATTAAAACTTGAGCTTTATGCTAGTTTTACATCATTCCCCATTCATGTGTTGAGTATATGTTCTCATATAAATGGCATGGTAGAATTACATGGCTATATGCAATTTCTATCACTTATATATTGTTGGAAATGTGCTTTAATAATACTTAATTATACTGAAATTAAATCTAAATATATGTTTATACCGCATTATCTACAACAGTTTTTCCATCTTTTCCAGTTGGTAGCAGTGGGACCCACATGTCAGTGCTGGAATCTCTACTATTATATAAAGAGGAGTCGGTGGTTGGTGCGTTCTCCTCTCCCCTCTCTACAGCCATCCGATTTGATCTGAACCGTTCATCTCTCTTCTCCTCTCTCTCTCTCTCTCTCAGGATACAACCACCCACCCCCTTTACTTTCCTCATCTCCTTGCATATTCTGACCACCCTTCTATCTCTGTCACTTGCTCTCTAATATTTGATGTGTGAAGTTGGTCAGACAGTAAGTTCCGTCTCACCATTTTTATGACTTCGTTGCAACGCACGGGTCTCTAACTAGTTAGGGAAAAAAGTTGCAGCAAGGCTGGGAATTTCAGTTGGCAGCTGTGGTATCCCACCGGGCGCAGGCAAGAGCTTGATGTTCATCATTTAGATTTTAAAAAATTACATTCTTATAAAATTCAAATTCAAACCAAATTTTTTGGGTGTCTGGTAAATTCGAAATTTCTACTTTCGCCCAGTTAAAAAGAACTGGAATGCATAAACATCAGTTTCGCACGGCAACCAACCAGCACGCGGAGTTTGGACTGCGGACGAATGAGAGCTCGACTTTTTAAAGAATTTTCCATGTTGGTTTAGTGATCAAACTGAAAAAAGTTTTCTAGTTTTAAAAGAGACGACGGTTTTCACTAGATATTGCCCCTTCATGTAATATGTGTATATTGCAGTTATGCACGTAATTCATCGTCTATTTGTACTTAATTCAATGTAATTAATTATTCTTACAATATATAACTACTTAATTTAGATCATATACATATATAGTATAGTAATAAATTAATTGAATATGTTATACTAATTAAATTGTTGTATACATAATATAGGACTAAAGCTGGATGTACGATGTGAACCATGTGAGTGAAGAGTACATTGATGGCATTTCTACTTTTATAAGAGCTGCCAAGGAGGATATGTTGAATAAGGGGTAGAATATATATACTACTCATGCATTGACTGTAAGAATCTAAAGATATTTAAAAACCGAGCGTAGATTGAAGCGACTTGATTCGAAGAGGTTGGTCAATGATATGCCGTCAAATGATCATGTCGATTGTGGTTTCGATTCAGATAGGCTGAATGATGACAATCTGGATCAGATGCTTCGTGATGCAGAACAGAACTATATGAGAGAGAGAGTATATTAAATTCTAGGGTTTGATGGAGGACTTGAAGAAAGCTTTGTTCACGTGTTGCAAATAAAAGTACACGAGGTTGTCAGCCATCCTTGAATTGTTGAAATTGAAGGCAAGCAACAGTTGGTCCGATAAGAGTTTCACGGCACTGTTAGGTCTTTTAGCATACTTGCTTCCAGAGGGAAACTAGTTGCCCAAAACTACCTACAATGCCAAGAAAGTGTCGGATCCCGGAGCAACAACTTCGAAACCCTCTATGTTAATCACACTATCCCAGGAAAAGTTAGTGCACACAGGGTTAACAGGGATACATATCATGCATACTAACCAAACTTTATTATAAAGCAAAGTGTACGGGCCTTGTGGCCAAGTTTACAATAAGATGGCTCATGGCCAAACACAAAAGTAAACAACAAAAGATAAGTAAATGGAGCAGCCCATCCTGCCTGCCCACAGGCAAATGACTGTACGACGTAGCCTATTCGCTGCAATCCTCACCAAGGTCGATGCCGTCATCCTCTGGCAACAGAGTTAAGCAAGGTGAGCATATAAAGTACTCCACAAGTTACACCAGAAAGTTTAACAGAGTTAATGCATGCATAAGGATTTCCCAAGGAAGGCATAATATGGTTATTTGCACAAAAAGCAACATTAGAGTAGATATTATAAAGTAAGTACAAAAACTGAATTTGATACAGTATGTAGAAACAAACTTTTAAGCTAACATAATACCGTTAGTGTAGGCACCAAACTCACACTAACCTATCCACGGGTATCCCACCCGGACCATCTTTCCAAAGATTTCACATGTTTCCACAAACCAGATTTTATTAAAACCAAAGTATAATATGTGAAAAACCATACTCAGCATGTCCT
The DNA here is from genome assembly GCA_017311315.1 of Dendrocalamus latiflorus. Taxonomy (NCBI): domain Eukaryota; kingdom Viridiplantae; phylum Streptophyta; class Magnoliopsida; order Poales; family Poaceae; genus Dendrocalamus; species Dendrocalamus latiflorus. The sequence continues at coordinate 9,270,023 of CM029630.1, read as the reverse complement.
TGACCGTGGACATGGCTATCCAGAATAGTTTGTTACTCTGCAGAGGTGTACAACATTACCCACAAGACATGTCCTCTTATTTTGCCACGCGATTAACACACTGCCTTAGATGTGCGGCTGAGAGTTCATGACAAGGTTGTTACAATGTTCCATTGCCAAATTAGTTATGCCGCCACTAAGGTTTCACCACAACATGAATCCACATGTTGGAGCCTCCTCTTGTGCCATGTGAGACTTCTCATGGCCTACGCCACACTCACATTCAGCCTATAGCAAAACCAAGATAGAACTTTACAAATTACTTAACCAGGTCTATCCCATACCAGACTTATGGTAGTACGGTGTGACTTTGTAACAATAGTTCATAGACCAGTCCTTAATTTGACTTAGGCCCAATCACATACCACTTGTGCCTAGCAATCTACATTGTGTCACCAAAACAACAATGCATGCTAGCAAGCACCCACCACTATACCAATGCCTAAGTTTAAACCCGATTTTATAATTTTATTTTATCAAAATTTCATAGACTTTCTTGACTCACCAAAGTCAAGATTAGATTTTTATAAATCATCATTTTGTGTGAAACAATTCTTCCCACCTAAATTATTCTAAGCATGGCTAAGCAATTCTATAAAATTTTTTAGTTAATACTAATGTACTAACTAGGTTTTCATCTAGGGTGACAAGGCATGTTCGTTTAATATCAAATTGAATTTAGACTAGATTGAATAAAAGTACGCATGCATAATAATTTTAAAACAACAAAAATAATTTGAATCATAGGGAGAACACATGATCAAAGGTGTAACTTGCCTTGCTCGAAGTCCTGGTTCGAGTCGTCGAAGTAAAACTCTCCAGATTCGTCGTAGTTTATACGCGAAGAACCAAAATAAATTCAAAAAATTCAAATAACACTCAAAAATTCAAAAAGATTCTATAATTAGATAGTTTAGGATTTTAGAAGAATTTAGAAATTTGAACGGGTTAAATCGGAGTTAAAACGAAGAAATACGAGCTTCCGGAAGTTTAAAACTAAAGAAAAAAGGCTGATTTTCTGAATTATTTTGAAAAATCAAATTATGACGTGAGCATCTAATTTCATTTTCCGGCTGAATTGTTTTTACATTGAAAATGATTTTATTAAACTGACAGGTGGGGCCGGGTTTATGGTGGACTAGGTTCACGCAGTGGCTTGGTTCACCGTGGACTTGGTCCACTGCTGACATGGCGAGGTTACAGCTGACAGGGCAACCGAAGCCAACGTGGCCGCTACTAGGCTGCCACACACCTACCACGTGGCTCGGGCGCTGACGCTGCATGGCCGATCGGAGGCGGCGCTCGGGACCCGATGGTCGCTGGAGCTCCAGCTCTCGGCGGCGGCCGGTGAGGGTTGAAAACAAGAGAGAGAGCCAGGGGGATCCTTATGGTACCTAGCGCGATGCTTGGGGATGCTCAGTGGCGGTCGGCAACAACAAAGAAGCGGCGGTGGCGCACGGCTCCAGCGGTGAGGGTTCTTTGGTGGGGCTAGGACACGGCCGAGGGATGGGTGAGGCTCACATAGGTGCGACGAAGAGGAATACGACGTCAGCGTGGCCTAAGGAGGTCGAGGGCTCTCGGAATTTCTCACCAGAGCTTTGCCAGTGTCGAAAGAGGTGCGGGGGCTCTTGGGCGCGGGAGAGAGGGGAAGGTGCAATGCGGGGCTCTCGGCGCACGAGGGAGGGAAAAGGAGGGAAGGACGGGGTGCGGGGCAGGGTTTTTATAGGGTGGTGAGAGGTAACGGTCTAGCACGACCTCGTTAGAGTTTAATGCGGCTGGAAAATGGATGAGCAAATAGGTAGGGTTAAGAAGGGGGTTATTGGGTGGCTTGATTGCGGAGTGGCCGAGGGAGTGATTGCGCACTTGGTCACGAAGTAAACGAGTAGAAATGGAAGCTTTTAAAGCTTCAGCCACAACGTTAATGGAGGCCGGCGGTGGTGGATGGGAGGTGAGGAAGAAGATGGCGTGGGCCCCGCTTGACAGCCAGAGAACAGGGAAGAGAGAGGGGGACGGACGGACGGATGGATGCCATGTGGCATAAAAGAAATCAGGGCCCTCAAAGGGGTTTAAGTGACAGGTCACGGCTCATGTTAGATCGGCGGCGGTGGATTTAATCCAAACCATTAGCTAAGAAATGAAAGGGTAAGTGGGAGTGGGTAGCTGAGGTTAAACCGGGTGAGAATGGATGAGATCCGAGAGTGACACATGTCAGCCCGAGGAGAGAGGGAGGGTTTAAAATTACATTTTCAATTTTTAGAAATACTAGGAAGCTTCAAAAACTTTTAAAAAATAGCAAATAAAGTCTACAAATTCCAAAACAAATTTAAAGAAATTTCTAGAGATGTTTTAGACTTTGGAAAAATATTTCCAACATAAATGTGGTCTTTTAATTATTATAAAAATACTTTTTATCTTTAAAATTGATTTTTTAAAATCCAAAAAAAATCTCAAAAATACTGTAAATCAAGAAGAACTCTGGAAAAGCAAAACAAACTCTTTTTGGCTTAAATAAAATACTTAAAGTAAAATTTCTTACTCTAGGCTTGAAATAAAAACCAGATAAATCTAAATAAATTCCAGAAAATCCAATAAAATGCAAATAAAATTTTTGAGATGTTATAGAAGGTTCTCTATCCATTGGCAATGGAAATAGAATGAATGTATGCATGTCCAAATGACTGTATCCTCTATTCTAAAGAGTATGCAAACATGCATGCATGTCCAGTGTGCAACACATTCCGATACAAATGTAAAAATCAATCAAATGAAGGCGAGGGAATAGAAATGAAGAGAGGACCTCCTACTAAGGTGGCATATCATCTTCCTATAATTCCCCATTTGAAGCGGTTTTTTTGTGAACCCAAAAGAGGCAAAACTACTGTGTTGGCACTCGGAGGAGTGTAAGAAGGATGGAATGCTAAGACGCCTTGTTGATTCCGCCTAGTGGATAAACATTGATTGGAGGTTTTGCAGACTTGGTATAGAACTGAGGAATATATGGCTCGGATTGAGTACAGATGGAATGAATACTTTTTGTAACATGAGCAATCGACATAGCACTTAACCCGTGACTCTTTGCATCTACAACCTTCCTCCTTGGTTGTGTATGAAATGAAAGTATATTTTGCTTCGATACTTATCGAAGGGCTAAAGCAACTTGGGAACGATATTGATGTATACCTAGCACCATTGGTGGAAGATATAAAATACTATGGATCGAAGGGGTACAGGTATGGGATGCATACAAATGAGAGAACTTCACTTTACATATCTTGTTGTTATGCACCATAAATGATTATCCTGTCCTTGCTAACTTATTGGACCAGAGTACAAAAGGGGCCAAAGTCTGTACTCACTACTTAGATGATACCGAGAGTGTGTGGCTGAAGCACTCGTGCAAAACCGTGTACATGCATCACTGTAGGTTCCTTCGGAGGCTCACCCATACCGTTGGATGAAGAAACAATTCGAAGGAGAGAACGAGGATAGTTTAGCTCCAAGGCATTTAAGCAGAAGGGAGATCTATGATGTGGTTAAGGATTTAGATGTTGTGCTTAGAAAGGGACGTAAATCGACGACCTATGAGAAGAACATTCAGAAGAATAGATCAATATTTTGGGACTTATTTTATTGGGAGCACTTAGAAGTTCGTCACTGCATCGATGTCATGCATGTAGGAAAGAATGTATGTCACAGTTTGATTGTTCTCTTATTGAACATTCATGACAAAACAAAGGATGGTGTCAACGCACGGCTTGACTTGGTTGATATGGACATCAGACCTGAGTTAGCACCGATAAAGACCGATAAAGGATGAACTTACCTTCCACTTGCTTGTTACACTATGTCCAAGGCTGAGAGAATTGAATAGTGCCAGTGTTTATATGGTGTGAAAGTTTCATCTGGTTACTCCGCTAACATGAAGAAATTTGTTTCGATGGAAGATTTGAAGTTAATTGGCATGAAATCTCATGATTATCATGTGTTGATGACACAGATGGTCCCTATTGCTATTAGAAGTATTTTGCTAATCAAGGTCTGGGAGACAATCATGAGGCTGTGTTATTTCTTTAACATATTGCTCAGAAGGTCATCGATCCTGAAGAGCTAGATGCTTTGTAGGACGAGGTGGTGACGACTCTATGTCATCTTGAGATGTATTTCCCTCCATCATTTTTTGATATCACGGTCCATCTCATTGTTCACATTGTGTGGGAGATAAAAAATGTATGGGCTCGTGTCCCACGTAGCATGTATCCATCGAGAGGTTCATGGGAATTCTCAAGTCCTATGTACGGAATCGATCTCAGTCGGAGAGCAACATCGTTAAAGTTATGCAACCGAAGAGGTCATTGAGTTTTGTATTGATTACATGGCTCAGGTCAAATCAATAGGTGTGCCGTTACTTCGCCATGAGAGGAGGCTCAAGGGTATTAGGACCATCGGAAGGAAAGCAATCATCCTAGATATGGATGCATATGCTCAAGCCCATTTCACGGTCTTGCAACACATGACTGAAATCTCCCCGTATATCGACTAGTACAAGGGTGTGCTTCAAAAATAAATCTACAGCAACCGGATGATTGGATCACGAGACAATAAAACAGTCGGTTCAACCAATGGTTGAAGGTGTGACTCGCTAGGAGCTAATCAAGTGATATGCTGACATGAGTGGCAAAAGGGCCAACATTTACAGTTGTGACATGGCAAGTATATGACATAAATGGGTACACATTCTATACGCAGGCTTACGATGTAAAGAGCACTGACCAGAATTGCGGTGTACGCATAGATGCATTCAATACTGATGGGTTGAGAAACTCCTACTATGGGTTCATAGAGGAGATTTGGGAGCTCGACTATGTGCATTTCAAGATCCCCTTATTTTGGTGTCGTTAGGTCCATCTCCCATAGATGAAGGTCGACAAGTACGGTGTCACTACCGTGGACCTGAAACATGTCAGATATAAAGACAAATCATTCGTACTCGCTAACCAAGTTGTTCAAGTTTTCTTTGTAACCGACCATGCAAATAAGAAGCAACACATAATTCTTCATGGAAAAAGAATGATTGTTGGAGTTAAGAATGTAGTGGACGAGGAAGAATAAAATCAATTTGATAAATTGTCTCCTTTCAAGAATGACATAAGGGTAGAGGAAGAACGTGACAAAAGTAGCTACATACGTGTCGATCATCATGAAGGACTAATTTTTAAAGGAAATAAGCAAGTGGAATGATGAATGAAATGTTTATGTGTCATATGTTTTGTATTTGCATTTATATATGTGTATGAGAATGTGTGATATATATGTGAATTTGCATATATGTATATAAGAATGTGTGATATATATTACAGATGGTTTTTATTTAGAACTGTCCGTGATGACACTATCGCAAACAGTTCTTAACTAGAACGGCCTGTGATTATTCCCCTATATATATTGCACTCCAGGGTTTTCCTTACTGTATAACACTACACCCCAACCCCCACTTAATGCTAAATTCGTGTTCCCTTGATCCCAACGTCGCCTCCCCTAAGCCCGTCGCCGCCTCCCTGACTTCGGCTGCCCTCCTCCCTGACTCCGGCTGCCCTCCTCCCCCATGCGGCCACTCCTAGTGCTCTTGTCCTCCCCCGAGCACTCCGCCACCCCTAAGCACGTCACTGCCTCCCTGACTCCGGCTACACTCCTCCCCCGTGCCCGATGCTCTGCTTCTCCCCTAAGCATGCCGCCTCCTCGGATCCCAACATTGCCTCCCCGACTTTGGCTACCCTCCTTCCCCGCGCCTGGCGCTCTCCTCCTCCCCTGAGCACACGCCGCCTCCCTGAGCTGCATAGTGAGCTTTATGTTATGTTGTTGATTTCTTTGTGAGATCTGATTGTGCATTAGTTAGTCATGTGTAGTACCCAGATTTTATAATCCAGATTCTACTGTGTTTAGCTGCACTATTCCCTAGATCAGTAGATAGTGCACACAGTTACAATTATTGACATCAAAATATATATCATGCGGAAGCGTAAATATAATAGTAAACTTACTCATGGGCCAATGAGGCCGAAATCATTAAATTGCAGCAGCGGAAGAACGAAGCACACAGGTGGGACCTTCAGGACATGCCCACAGGCAGCCAACTGGAGGTTCGCGACCTAGCCCTTGACATCTTCATCTTCTCTGCCAGCTTGTCCAATCTTGTTGCTGAGGTGCAGTGATTTGATTCCTGATTCTGAATTTTGTCGCAAAAGCGAGTGTGAGCACTCCAACCCCGTGCTCCGCGAGCCAATACACAGAATGCAAATAAATAGTATGCATGGCTTAACAGAGGAGAGGCTCGGGTTGTTTTATTTGCCATAAAACGCGCCTAGTAGCATTTCTATTATTATATCATATTGTTGTTTTTGTGACCTAAAGACTCCTCACCGCAAATAACATCATCGACTTAATCCACCAAAGACTCACGCTCTTTATTAACTGCTATCTAAGACTCCCAACAGCGATTGCCATAATTGACTTAATCCACCGAGATTACACTTCCTTTATTAAGCGCTCTCTAAACTCCAAACAACATGTGTCATCCCCTACTCAATCCACCGATCATATTCTTTCTGTATTGGTTGCTGTCTAAAACTCCAAACAGCGAATATCATCAATTATTCATTCCACCAATCAAATGCTGCCTAATCCTCAAACAGCGAGTATCATAATCTATATAATCCACCAAGCAATTACTGCCTAAAACTCCAAGCAGCTAGTAACATTATTTATCTAATATTACTGCCTAAAACTCCAAGCAGCTAGTGACATTATTTATCTAATATCACTTATTTAATCCACTAATATCTTTTGTATTCTAAATTCCTAACAATCCAATCCTTTTATTATTGATCCACAACCATAATTTGCTTTTCCAATATTCAACCTCATCTTCCGTTATCTATCTCTACTAATTCACTAGTATACATCCACCAAGATTATCATTGACCAAGTTTATACTCCAAGCATTATTACCTTACCTCCAAATTCTTAAAAATCCGATTCATCCATCCAGTATCTGATCAAAGCCTATTAATCCCATTATCGCCAACCACTCCCAGGAATTAATCTAGCAACTACCTTTTCACTCCCTAATTCTCCAACAATCATTTAAATCATCTATATGACCTATATATATATATATATATATATTCATTTTTGACTCCACCAATTTATTTCTCCCACAATTCTCACTATCATTTCCTATTCATGATTGACATGATTCCACCAATATCTTAACTATATACATCCATCTCCTTTACTCACGACTCTATTTACCCTTTCCATATTTAATTTTGTAAGAATAGAAATGCCACTAATTGAACTACGATACATAAAATTTCCTGAGACCTAGCAGCTTTGGGACAAAACATAATGTTCAAAGAATATTAACATGATTTTCCATACATATGGCATCACACCATATGCCTAATATCACCATAATTTCTCCATACATACGGCATCACACCATATAACATCTTTCAGCGTTATAGCCGCTTAGCTTACCACTGGGACGACACCCAGGACAACTCAAATCAGGGCTTTCCACTGCCCTCCACTTTTCCATCCCACCCACAAAACCTTTTGAAATAGAACTATATCTAGTTAAGTTCCCATGTCCGCCCTTGACCGTGGGCACGGTTATTCGAATAGTTTTGACTCTGCAGAGTTTGTACACTTTCACCACAAGAGACAATCAACTCGTTGCCCCACATGATTCCTTAGTCATGTGGTTGAGCAGACCATCACAGTGACTTTTCAAAGTATCTAGTCCCTTCTCTCATCTCACCTTATGGGTAGCCGCCCACTTGCGGTGGGTCCCATCTATGCGCGGCATGTTTTCCCCCACAGTTACTAACGCAGCCGGGCTTCTCAACTCCCCGCAACGCTTAGAACATCCGAGAAAAACTTCACCCTACACTGGTGTCCCTTCAGGCCCCCTTGCCATAGCGTAGCCCCATCAATCCACTACCAGTGAGATGAGTCCGGAGTTCGATAAGTTTACTTAGCCAAGTTGTATTTTACAGACTTGTGGTTGTACTGTTTTACACAGGAGGTCATGACAAGATTCAGTCCTTAATGGTATCTGGGCGGTTCTACCACAAACTGTAGAGACCCGAATATGCAAATCCGGACTCTCTGTGTATACTGCACTAGTCCAGGATCACGCTAGTGCACACAGTCAAACATAGAGGTAATCATCACCACAATCACGATATTAAATAAGGGAAACTCGAATTATTAATCAATATCCAAAAGTGAGACCTTATGGTCAAGCTTACAATCTCAATAGCCTTAGGGGCTTAACAAAACTTAGCAGCGGAAAAATCCAAAATAAACGTAGTGGCCAATCGACATGCCCACAGGCAATCGAGTGGGGAGCGAAGCCTAGAACGCGTAGTCGTCGAAGTACTCTCCTTCTGGAACCTCCTGCTGGTGATACTCCTCCTCCTCAACTGAGCAACAGGGGCATAAAGCCGTGAGTACTTTGGTACTCAGCAAGCCGTTTGTAACAAATGAATGCAATATAATATGCAAGGCTTACCAATGGAAGGCTAAAAGGGTTAATTTGCATAAACAGCATTTGGAAATATCATAAATAGATTAAAGGCGAATTGTAAATAAAACAATAATGAATAATCAAAGGAATTGAAGTAACCACTTATGAATCTCCCATCCATAAGCTAAACCAACCACTCATGGACCTCCCATCCACAAGTTAAACCAACAGTGAATTAACCATCCACTGTCCAAACTTTTTAGAAATAACTATACCTCGTGTGAAATCACCGAGCATTGTCCATGACCGAGGACGCGGCTATTCGAATAGTTTTACACTCTGCAGAGGTTGCACAACTGTACCCACACGATGTGATAATCCTCACGTTAAAGACAATCACAACAAGGCCTTTACAATGTTCAATTCCAACCCAATCCCGCCCGCTAGGGTTTCGCATCACACCCCCCCTTGCGCCCCGTGGAATGTATACGACACCCACTGACATCCCAATGGCGGAACCAGAATTGAAACATCACAAATTAATCAGCCAGGTCTGTCCCATACCAGACATGTGGTTTGCACGGTAAGACTCAGATCAATGGCGCACAAAGTTAAGTCCTTAAGTGTTCTCGGGCGAGACTACCACATCCCTCGAAGTGCTCCAACACTTCCCCCTTTACTGCACGATCATTCGCTCGAGTGAAAACCAATTTTGTATAACCACCGCCAATGACGCACCAACATCACGGCACAAATTTTATAACAGTGGCACCAACCACAATTCAATATCTCATTAAGTCACATTAATTAATCACATGTGATGATGAACCCAAACGATAATAAAAGCATGGCTAAGCACACTAATCGTACCAACCCAATGTGATCGTAACATAGCATCACTACTAAGTTTCCCAACCTATGGTGTCAATGGCATCAAGGTATTCCAAAACATCAAGGAGGGAAATAACCAATTGGGACGATAACTACCAATACAAGGGTTTGAATAAAAATAGCGATGCAAGATAATTTAAAACAAAATATTTAAATAATAGATTGCAAACTGGGTTCAACATGATCAAAGGAACACGACTTGCCTTGGCCTTGCTCAGTTGACGGCTCTTGATCTTCAAATCTGACGGCGGCTCCCTCGAACGCGTGATCTAACGAGAGAGAAAACGAAACAAAGAGACAAAATAAATTCAAATAAATTCAAATGAACTCCAAAAACTTTCAAACCTGAACCAAAAGGTAGAGCTCAATTTTAGATGAATTTAGAAAAAAGAACGGGGTCAATCGGAGCTAGGACGAGGGAGAACGGGCTCTTGGAAAATTAAATCTACAGAAAATCGGGAAAATTAGAAAAGTGCACTGTGCTGTGGACCGGGCGCACGGGAGAACAGGTCCACGGTGAACTCGGCGCACGGAACAGTGCGGCTGACTGTGCGGCTTGCGCAAGCGGCTGGCTGACGTGGCGACCACGTGGCAGGACACGTGTGCGGTTAGGGCTGACGTGGCAGCTGGCGTGGCGGGTGACGTGGCGGCTGACGTGGCGGCTGACGTGGCACCTGAGGGTCCTCGGGTGCTGACGTGGCATCCACGTGGCGCTGACGTGGCATGACACGTCGGCCTAGGGCTGGCGTGGCTCGGCTGACTCGGCTGCTGACGTGGCCAGATCGGCTCACGGGTCCACGGACCACGACTGACCGGTGGGCCCGGCTTGTCAGTGGCACGGCTCACGGTGGACTCGATCCACGGGAAGGCGAGGAGACGCGCGGGCGCGGGCGGGCTGACGGCGGGCGGCGCGAGGCGCGGGTGTCCGAGGCGGCGGCGGCTGGCCGGCGACCGAGGAGGCGCGGGGCGGCGGCGGCGGCTGACCGGCGGCGGCGACGACGACGACGGCGACGGCGGCCGAGAAGACGGCGGAACCGAGGGCGCAGCGGGCTCACCGGCGACGACGACGACGGCGGCGGAGGCGACGACGGCGACGCGGCCTGGCGGCGGCGGATCTGGCCGACGGCGGCGCACGGCGGAGAAGGCGACGGCGACGGACGACGGCGGGCGACGACTCACCGGCGGCGAAGACCCGACGGCGCGGAAGCGGCGGCGCACGGCGGCGCACGGGAGAGCGTGCGAACCGAGGCGGCCGCGCGTATAAAAACACACGAACCGAGGCGGCCCGATTTTGGACACGCGTACGGCTGGGATCGCGCGCGGGAGATCGGACGGCTGCGGTGCTCGCGGGCGGCGGCGGTTTAGGGTTAGGGTTAGCGGGGCGCGCGCGGGCGAGCGGACGGCGCGGATGAGGCGTGGGCGCAGGCGGCAGCGGGGATGGGCGACGCGTGGTGCCCATCGGGAGGGTCAAGGCGGAGCGGGCGCGGGCGTGGATGCACGCCGCGTGGCACGGGCGGGGCAGGCCAGGCCGGCGGGCGAGCGGGCTGGGCCGGTCGGCTGGGCCGGTTTGGGATTTTTCTTTTTTTCTTTTCTTTTTCCAGAAATTCAAATAATTCTTTTTGAGCTCTAGAAAATAGCAAATAAATCCAGAAAAATCCCAGAAAAAAAACCAGAAAAATCCTTGAGACACAAGGACCTCAAATAAAATAACATTGGCAAATGTTAATGTTTATCTTAATCATATTAAATCCTTTCAATTTAATAAAATTCCAATTAAGCTTTAATTAATTCCAACAAAATTCAAATGGTGAATTTTATTTTAAAAGCTTCAAAAAGGCTCTGAAAATCAGGATGTTACAAACCTCCCCCCCTTAAACGGAATCTCGACCCCGAGATTCAGGCTCACTAAAAGAATAGGTTACCAGGTGCGACGTTGGAGACGACGTGGTTAAGACTCCCCCTTGCAACGCTTTGAGGTATTTGGCTTCCTTGACTTGACAATGTTCCACGGCTTGCTCCTGGGGTCTTGGCAGGGGTACTTCCAAGATTGAACGGAATTGGCGTGATTCCTTGACGCTTTTGCGGGCAATTGCGAGAAAAATGACCTGGCTCTTTGCACTTGAAACAATTAGATGAAATTATCGGGCTTCTGTCACTCTGAGGTTGACCGCTGACATTGATAGGGCGTGGTCCCGAAACATCATGATGAGGCATTGGAGCTGGAGTCTTGGAATCTGACTGCTGCGGTACCCGAGCTGGCTGGTAAGTGCTGAAACGCTGCCTCTGAGCCTGGTGAGACTGAAATCCCTGCTGAGCCATCCTCCTCTTGCGAGACTCCTCGAGCTCGCGGCGACTGTCCTCAATTAGGATGAACTTATCCACCATCTGCTGAAAGCTGGCATAGTCGTTGCCCACAACCTGCACCTTCAATCCTGGGTTCAAGCCTTTCCGGAACCTCTTCTGACGGTCTTCATCTGTGGCTACGTCCTCGGGTGCATAGCGAGCTAGCTGAGTGAACTTATTGAGGTACTCACTCACTGACATGTTCTTCTGCTGCAACTCACGGAACTCCTCCTTTTTCATGTCCATCACCCCATCCAGGACATGGGCGTTACGGAAAGCGGTGTAGAACTCGTCCCAAGTAATGCTGTCCTGGTCCTCGCGGGTGTCACAGAAGTTCTCCCACCACTCTGCTGCAGGTCCCTCCAGCTGGTGTGCTGCATACAGTACTCTCTCTCTCTGTCTGTGCACTGGGCCAAGTCCAGCTTTTTCCTTACTGAACGGATCCAGTCGTCTGCCTCCAAAGGCTCTGAAGAACTGGAGTAGGTAGGCGGCCTCGTCCTCATAAACTCTGCAAAGCGAGACTGATGGTGGGCGGCCTGAGGTGCTGCTACCCCTGGTTGCGGACGCTGAGCCATATTGTTCATATTCTGCATCATTGCTTGCATCATCTGAGTCTGGGCCATCAGGAACTGATTGAGAGCGGGGTCCAGGGTCGGCGGAACTGCCTGGGGTGGCTGAGTGGAACTGTTCCCTGGGTTCTGGTTTGTCTGCTCACGACCTGCGGAGTTCCTGGTTTCAACCATCTTGCTGCTGCTCTGAAAAGAAAGACCATTTGCTGAGAACTGACTTCTGAAGGCTCAATAGGTAAGAGGGAAAAACAAAGGTAAGCGGTAAACTCGTCTAAGGGGAATAACTAATGGCAACCTAAACTAAGCAGACACTTAGCCGAAAAGGCTAACAAAAGAAGCAATAAACTCCACAAAAAGACTTTTGACATGACTGCATCATAATGCTAGAAGCAAAACTGCAGCTCACATCACACACAATGGCACATAAGAAGCAAGACGATCTATACGATACTAAAAACTATAACAAGGTTCTAATCTAATGGCTTCTAATCTTCACGGAAATCTCCAATCCTTTCTTGACATATTGGGCGCTTCCTTGAGCCAACTTCACAGCACAGCTTGAAGAATTCCATGCCAACTTTCACTTTGGTCGAGGGACACTCGAGACATCTATGGACATTGTAGGGATAAGAAGTCACATTGAGTTTCGAAAACAAGTTCTCAGAGGAGACAAGGAGCAAGAATCCTAAGAATGAGGTAAGAATCAAGAGTTAATAGACAATCATTTGGTTGATTTGATTTAGAAAATAAATTTTGAAATATTTTCTAATTCGACTACTCTAACTAGGGCTTCGTCCTGCAGTCGATTTGGCTCTGATACCATCTCTGTAGAGACCCGAATATGCAAATCCGGACTCTCTGTGTATACTGCACTAGTCCAGGATCACGCTAGTGCACACAGTCAAACATAGAGGTAATCATCACCACAATCACGATATTAAATAAGGGAAACTCGAATTATTAATCAATATCCAAAAGTGAGACCTTATGGTCAAGCTTACAATCTCAATAGCCTTAGGGGCTTAACAAAACTTAGCAGCGGAAAAATCCAAAATAAACGTAGTGGCCAATCGACATGCCCACAGGCAATCGAGTGGGGAGCGAAGCCTAGAACGCGTAGTCGTCGAAGTACTCTCCTTCTGGAACCTCCTGCTGGTGATACTCCTCCTCCTCAACTGAGCAACAGGGGCATAAAGCCGTGAGTACTTTGGTACTCAGCAAGCCGTTTGTAACAAATGAATGCAATATAATATGCAAGGCTTACCAATGGAAGGCTAAAAGGGTTAATTTGCATAAACAGCATTTGGAAATATCATAAATAGATTAAAGGCGAATTGTAAATAAAACAATAATGAATAATCAAAGGAATTGAAGTAACCACTTATGAATCTCCCATCCATAAGCTAAACCAACCACTCATGGACCTCCCATCCACAAGTTAAACCAACAGTGAATTAACCATCCACTGTCCAAACTTTTTAGAAATAACTATACCTCGTGTGAAATCACCGAGCATTGTCCATGACCGAGGACGCGGCTATTCGAATAGTTTTACACTCTGCAGAGGTTGCACAACTGTACCCACACGATGTGATAATCCTCACGTTAAAGACAATCACAACAAGGCCTTTACAATGTTCAATTCCAACCCAATCCCGCCCGCTAGGGTTTCGCATCACACCCCCCCTTGCGCCCCGTGGAATGTATACGACACCCACTGACATCCCAATGGCGGAACCAGAATTGAAACATCACAAATTAATCAGCCAGGTCTGTCCCATACCAGACATGTGGTTTGCACGGTAAGACTCAGATCAATGGCGCACAAAGTTAAGTCCTTAAGTGTTCTCGGGCGAGACTACCACATCCCTCGAAGTGCTCCAACACTTCCCCCTTTACTGCACGATCATTCGCTCGAGTGAAAACCAATTTTGTATAACCACCGCCAATGACGCACCAACATCACGGCACAAATTTTATAACAGTGGCACCAACCACAATTCAATATCTCATTAAGTCACATTAATTAATCACATGTGATGATGAACCCAAACGATAATAAAAGCATGGCTAAGCACACTAATCGTACCAACCCAATGTGATCGTAACATAGCATCACTACTAAGTTTCCCAACCTATGGTGTCAATGGCATCAAGGTATTCCAAAACATCAAGGAGGGAAATAACCAATTGGGACGATAACTACCAATACAAGGGTTTGAATAAAAATAGCGATGCAAGATAATTTAAAACAAAATATTTAAATAATAGATTGCAAACTGGGTTCAACATGATCAAAGGAACACGACTTGCCTTGGCCTTGCTCAGTTGACGGCTCTTGATCTTCAAATCTGACGGCGGCTCCCTCGAACGCGTGATCTAACGAGAGAGAAAACGAAACAAAGAGACAAAATAAATTCAAATAAATTCAAATGAACTCCAAAAACTTTCAAACCTGAACCAAAAGGTAGAGCTCAATTTTAGATGAATTTAGAAAAAAGAACGGGGTCAATCGGAGCTAGGACGAGGGAGAACGGGCTCTTGGAAAATTAAATCTACAGAAAATCGGGAAAATTAGAAAAGTGCACTGTGCTGTGGACCGGGCGCACGGGAGAACAGGTCCACGGTGAACTCGGCGCACGGAACAGTGCGGCTGACTGTGCGGCTTGCGCAAGCGGCTGGCTGACGTGGCGACCACGTGGCAGGACACGTGTGCGGTTAGGGCTGACGTGGCAGCTGGCGTGGCGGGTGACGTGGCGGCTGACGTGGCGGCTGACGTGGCACCTGAGGGTCCTCGGGTGCTGACGTGGCATCCACGTGGCGCTGACGTGGCATGACACGTCGGCCTAGGGCTGGCGTGGCTCGGCTGACTCGGCTGCTGACGTGGCCAGATCGGCTCACGGGTCCACGGACCACGACTGACCGGTGGGCCCGGCTTGTCAGTGGCACGGCTCACGGTGGACTCGATCCACGGGAAGGCGAGGAGACGCGCGGGCGCGGGCGGGCTGACGGCGGGCGGCGCGAGGCGCGGGTGTCCGAGGCGGCGGCGGCTGGCCGGCGACCGAGGAGGCGCGGGGCGGCGGCGGCGGCTGACCGGCGGCGGCGACGACGACGACGGCGACGGCGGCCGAGAAGACGGCGGAACCGAGGGCGCAGCGGGCTCACCGGCGACGACGACGACGGCGGCGGAGGCGACGACGGCGACGCGGCCTGGCGGCGGCGGATCTGGCCGACGGCGGCGCACGGCGGAGAAGGCGACGGCGACGGACGACGGCGGGCGACGACTCACCGGCGGCGAAGACCCGACGGCGCGGAAGCGGCGGCGCACGGCGGCGCACGGGAGAGCGTGCGAACCGAGGCGGCCGCGCGTATAAAAACACACGAACCGAGGCGGCCCGATTTTGGACACGCGTACGGCTGGGATCGCGCGCGGGAGATCGGACGGCTGCGGTGCTCGCGGGCGGCGGCGGTTTAGGGTTAGGGTTAGCGGGGCGCGCGCGGGCGAGCGGACGGCGCGGATGAGGCGTGGGCGCAGGCGGCAGCGGGGATGGGCGACGCGTGGTGCCCATCGGGAGGGTCAAGGCGGAGCGGGCGCGGGCGTGGATGCACGCCGCGTGGCACGGGCGGGGCAGGCCAGGCCGGCGGGCGAGCGGGCTGGGCCGGTCGGCTGGGCCGGTTTGGGATTTTTCTTTTTTCTTTTCTTTTTCCAGAAATTCAAATAATTCTTTTTGAGCTCTAGAAAATAGCAAATAAATCCAGAAAAATCCCAGAAAAAAAACCCAGAAAAATCCTTGAGACACAAGGAACTCAAATAAAATAACATTGGCAAATGTTAATGTTTATCTTAATCATATTAAATCCTTTCAATTTAATAAAATTCCAATTAAGCTTTAATTAATTCCAACAAAATTCAAATGGTGAATTTTATTTTAAAAGCTTCAAAAAGGCTCTGAAAATCAGGATGTTACACAAACCACACTCTCGTGCACCACTGCACTATACCCCCCATCCATCCTCCCAGATAAATAAGCAATTTGAGGTTTTTGGGAATATAAAATAACCATATCCAACATACACCAGTCATTACCTCCATGACTGCCCAACCAATTTTTCTCAGGATTAAAAGTGATGCTTGGGGCAATTACTTGCCCCAGGTTCCTAAACAATGCTAAGCATGGCATATAATTAAGGACTTATTTTTGAAAGCTAACCATTATAAAGTTTTCCACTAGGCTACAAGGCTCACATATGCAATATACCAAAGAGGGGTGTAATACTTAGTCAAGTTGAACGATGGGCATATAGCTAAACTTTTAAATCAACATATTTTGCACATAATAACAGCATGCAATTTGATAATTTATACGAAAGTAATTTGCATAAAATGTAGGTTCAACATGATCAAAGTATTGACTCGCCTGGCGCGGTTTACCGCAGTCTTGAGCTCACTCGAAGCTGTCTCATACGATGGTCCTTTAGTCCCGGGTCTTCGTCTTTACTTTGATCTTTCTCTCGTTTAGCCCTTAGAATCTTCGGAACTCCAATTTCTAATTACGTGCTAACGACTGAACACAAGCAAAAACAAATAAGTCAAAAGATCCAAATAAATCCAATTAAACTTACTTTAGCTTGGTTATGAGGTAGTAGGTGATTTGAGGTGACTCGAGACAAAATTGATAGGGTGCAGAGCGTTGACGGAATCAAAGTAGTTGAAGTGAAGTGAGAAATGGGCAGGGAACATGTCAAAATGGATTTCTAGGACGGGTCATGATAAAAGTATATTCATGAGATTATTTTATTTACAAACGACCTAGGGATTTTTAGTAGACATGCCAACCTGAATTTAATTAAAGATGCCCCTCGTTTTAGGTATCGTAGATATTTTAGGTACATGGTAGTCACCTTTATGGTGTTATTATCATTATTATTTTTGTTATTTAAATTTGTTTATCTAAGACCTGGTATGCCCTACTAAGCCATACTTTAATATCAATATTTGATTAAATTTGCGGTTGAGATTTAGTTATTGAGGACGCGCTAGTGATGGCTACTAGTTACATATCTACCTTAGGTAAATCACTTGTAATCATCCGATGAATTAGGGATTGCCATGTGTATATATATATATATATATATATATATATATATATATATATATATATCTTTCTAACATGACTCTTCTGCTTAGAGACAGCCTTTTGATTAAAGGTTGTTATTAATTTATGTTTTCTTCGGTGGTCATTTAGTGTAAGGTGAGTTGTAAAGAAAAGATCATATATATGTACATTAGGTGATGTCCGGCTTGCCATTTATAGTTATATTTGGTGTCTAATTTATTTCCCCTACATTTAACTTGGATGTCTTCTTGGTTGGGTGGTTATAAATTTTAGAACCCTCTTTCATTATGGCCTACACTCAATTCTTAGATTGAGATAAATAATAAAGACACATTAATTAGGCATATATAGTAATTAACCAAAGTCGTCTTTTATTAATACCTTTAAAACCACTAATTAGTTTTGGACTAATAACTAGGACACATTAATTTGTCATAGGTGGTATTTAATCAAATATTAAGCCTTAAATAACCTCATATACATCCCAATAAAATTTATTGACTCCCTCGGATTAATTCCAAATTTAAAAGCTAAGATAGTCTTATTTACCTTCTAATTAATTTTTATTAGTTTTCTCAAAATTACTCTCTATTTTCCTTGATTTTTCTTAATGGAAATGGGTTCATGAAACATAAACTAGAAATGCAAAACAAAACAAAAGAACTGCATCGGCAGTGAATCGAAACTGAGACTTCTAGCTAATGCTTGGGGCGACTAGCCAGCTAGGCTACGGTCCTCATGTGACATAGTTTATCCTACATATGCTTAAGTGGTAGGGAGTGGCTGGCTGTCCAAAACAGAGGAGGCGGCGCGGCGACTTTGGCGCCGGCGGCGTCGGCGGGGCAGGGCCGGGGGCTCGGCCGCGATAGGTGGCACTTCTATTCGAGCGGCAACGTAGCACGGGCCACGATGGCTCACGGCGGCCGGCCATGGAGGGGAAAGGGGAAACGGCGGTGCCGATGTGGAAGGGGCGGAATTGAGGCGGGCATGAGCTGAAGAGAGGCAGGGGGATCTCACCGGAAGTGTCGGCGGGGCCGGGGAAGACTCGGGGTGGGCTGGCATCGGGAGCCGGCGGCGGCGCGGGCAAGGCCACGGCGCCGGCGAGCTGTGGTGGCGGGGAGCTGTGGCCAGAGGTTGGGGAAGCTCCAGGGCATTGAGGAGACGCTCCCAGTGGCCGGAATTTAGGAGCTAAGCACCAGAGGGGGAAAAAGTGACGGCGACGGCGGTTTTGGCCAGTGTTGGAGAAGATGGCCGGCGCATTGGCTCCGGTGAGCAAAACTCCGATTAACTTGCAGGAGAAGTAGCTGGAAAGCAGGTTTACTCCGTGACACGACCGATTTGGCGAGGAATGCACCAGGGTGCCCGAACGGCAAGGAGGCAGCGGCGGCGGGCTCACGGGTGGAAGAAGAGACAGGGTAGGGGAGGAAGAGAGTGGCGCACGCGGGGAAGAAATGGGGCGGGGGCAAGCTGCTTCTTGTAGCTGCAGAGGAGCGGGGAGGCGCGGGGCTCGGCGCGGCGGAACAGGCGGCGACAGCAGAGCAGCGAGATCGCGAGGGGGATTCGGGCATGATGGTATCGCGGGCTCGGTGCTTGACCCGACGGAGCAGAGCGAGCAGGGGAAAAGGCTGTCGGGGCGGCGACGCAGGGGCAGAAGGCAGCGCAGAGCAGAGAGCAGACGGGAGCTAGGCACGGCGCCTGCAGCGGTGTCAGGGGAGCAGCGCATGCGATGCTGGGCGAGGGAGGAGGAGACGTGGAGCAAACACCGCCAAGCGAAGGAGGAAGAGAAAAAGGGAGGAGACGGGGGAAGCCGGCCCAGCGGGCAAGAGAGAGGGAGGAAAGGGAAAGGGAGTGAGAAAAAGGAGGGGGCCCACATGTAATAGAGAGGAATAAAGAAATGAAGGAAAAGAAAGGAGGCTTGAGCAAAATTTTATAATCTTGGATTTTTTTTATTTAAACTCTAGTTCTCATTAGGATTTGTAAATTTTAATTTGCATGATTTTTGATATTTGAATTCTAGCTCTAGTGTTCAGACTATTCTTGAATTTAATTGTACAATTTATATATTTGAGTTGTACTTTTAGTTCAACTATTTCCCTTTAACTAATTTATAAACCAGGTTTTGATTTCGTAGATAGAATTTTGGAGTTACTTTCTTAGGGTTAAATACTATGTAAATTATTTGTATTCATTTATCTAATTATTTATTTTTATGATTGCTATTTTGTGCTTGAGAATTATTTTCAGATATTATTTGCTCAACACTAACTCAGGAAAACCCAAATAAGATGTTGAATCCAAAATTCAAATGCCAGTAAGATGCAAATAAAAGTTTTAAATTACCCAAAATTTCATACATCAGAATTCAGGATGTGACATCATGCTAACTAGTCTATTCATTATCTTCGAAATCTGGCATTAGGTAGCTTTGTCAATAGCTAGTTCTTAGTCTCCTACTCAATATTGCTTATTGCTATCCTTTGGCTCTGCATTAGTTAGTCCATTTGATATATGATCTGTTGACAAGGGTAAGAAGGCTAGGTTTTAACTTGAGTAACTCCACAAACTAAGAGCAAAACTCATTTCTTAATCTGTGCATTATTCTAATTGTAAGAGCATATATTCTGAATTTCAGAGATCACAAAGCACGAATATATTATTGATATGAATGCAATTTACTTAAGTAAATACTTTTGATATCTGTCTCTAGAGTCCACTTCTATTATTTTTTGAAGATATCATCCACTCATTCCTCGACATCGTCATTAGATGCATGTGAGGCACCATCCTCTGGAACATCCCGAAAAGGAAGAGGACTATCGAAAAAGCCTAAGGGATGGTTTACCATCACGGATGTCGATGCGTCTAGGACCCCTCTCAATCCTCGTTGAGCAGTGTCCACATTCCGGAGAATAAATAGAATGGTTGCATGGGAATGGATTGAGATCACATTCATTTCATGGAAGAAGGTGATCAAAAATCAGAAAACTTAGCTGCTGACAGAAGTTTTTTGATCGTTTGAGATTCCGGACGTACACCAGGCCTCCGTACGACGACATGTGTTGCTAGCGGCATGCAAAGCATGGAAGAACTTCAAGAGCCTGCTTGTCAAGCAATATGTGGAGAAGGATCTGACACCCTTTGACAAGTATCCATTCCTAGAACTGCAATGGTAAGAGTTTATGATGATGAAGATAACAGATAATTTCAGGAGTGAAAGTGCGGTGCACAGGGCCCTCCAAGCAAGAAACATGACCCCCATAGACCGGCATCGCTGGGTATGTGGGTAAAATCCCACAATGGATATAGGAGGATGAGTAGACAATCCTACAAGAGACCTCCCCACCATTTGCCAAGATCCCAGATGAGCATGCCCAAAACTGGATAAGAGCAAGGTCATCTACCGTGTCATCGGGGGCCATCTCCTTTCGAAACCCTGTAGATGAGGAAGTGTCCCACCGCCTGAAAGTGCTGAGTGTAGAATGTTCCCAAGGCTCATTCGAGGTAGTTAGGGAGAGAGATTTACTCTCTGCGGTCCTAAGAAATAAGGAGCACCTAGGTTACATGAGAGGGCTTGGTCTTTATGTTCCTTAGAAATATGGCTTCCCAGAGGACTCCGAAGTGTACCAGAGTAGGAAGAGAGCCAAAGCCAAGTGCGAGACACAGCTACAAGAAGACATTATGGCATCCCTTAGAGATGAGATGCAAAGGTATGTTAGAGATTAGATAGAAACGTATAGGAAAAATTAGCATGAAGCCCCCGCCGCTCCTGTGCTTGGTAGCCCCTAATCGTCAGAGTAGCAGCGCATCCAACCCTACCTTGGAAAGCGACCACCGATTTCCTGTCGATGACATCATGGTAATAATTACTATCTCTGGAATGCTCGATCCATTGATAGGCCTGTTAGAGTAACTAATTTTGTATCATTATGTAGATAGCTATGAAGTGCAAGCTCCAAGTGAGATATATCTCTATTGCCCTGTGCATTGCTCGGGGCCAAGCGTATCCATCAGGGCCCGGGTTCTTGGTACACAGCATATATCTAGCGCTAGGTTTTGCAAAAGTGAATATGGATGGTGTTCATGCCAATTGCGAGGTTGTGCTGCTGCCGATGGCCCCCAACGACAAGGTCATGACTGTAGGACAAGCCATTGGAACTTCATCCAGTGGCCCAAGAGCGACATCTGCCTGTAGGCTCCTGCACTTGTACCAAGTCCATGAGAGTCATCTACACTGGTGCCAAGTCCACTCAAGCTATACGCACCGATGCTAAGTCCACGAGAGCCATCTGCATTGGTTTCAAGTCCACTCGAGCTACCTGCACCGGTGCCAATTCCATAGGAGCTATCTGCATGGTGCCAATTCCATAGGTGCGATCCGCACCAATACTACCTGCACAGACATAGCAATGGTGTGGTGCATCTACATCTTGTGTCTGGTCGATTACCATGAAGTCAACCTACAGCTGATGCGGCAAGGGCAAACCAAAAAAGACGGATGATGAGATCCCCTACTTGCCTTTGGCCCGAAAATTCATGCTAGGCTAGCCGTTGGTCATCCCGAAAGAGCGCCTCCTAACTTTAGGACTATTGTGCTAGAAATTGCATATGTATTGCATGGAACAGTTCAACAAGCCAAAGGAAGAATGGTGCTCGGGTGTCAACATCAAGTTCATGCCACATCATCTGTAGCACGATATTTATGATTGTATCTTCACGGTGACCTAAGAGAACTTATTCTTTCTCTTCCCACTTGACGCGCTCAACGCCTCACTCATTCGATGCTAGACATTGTAAGTGTATACAATCACGGTCTACATTTATGTAAAGCCAATAAATGTCATATATAACTAATTGATTTTGTGTGTGTATAGATACATGGTGAGTGAAGCCATATTAATGAAATCACCGGTTGGTTTTCACGACCCATGCTTGATTGCCATGAATATCATCAAGGAGGATGCATCCTTCATCAAGAATTACATTACGAAGGTATTGGAGGGTCACCGCGACAAGGAATTCATACTTATGTGTCGGACCCCAGAGCAACAACTCTTGGATCCTCTGTGTTAATCGCACTAGTCCAGGATCAGCTAGTGCACACGGTGGATAACAAAGACAAATATCATGCATAATGACCAACTTTATTTAACTGAGTATGGGCCTGATGGCCAAAGTTTACATCAATGGCACATAAGCCAAAATTTAATATGAGCAACAGAAGGAAAAACCAAAGCAGAAGAAGCCTACTGAGCCTGCCCACAGGCAAACGACAATAAGATGCGGCCTATACATTCTGATCCTCACCGAAGTCAAAGCTGTCCTCTGAAAAAATGATGAATTGAGCAACATGAGCACATAAAGTACTCCACAAGTTACACCAGGAGGTTTAACAGATTTAGGGCCTGTTTGGGACTGCTCCGCTCCAGTTTTTTCAACTCTGCTCCAAACTTGTCTAGCCAAACGGGTCCAACTCCGAGAACTCTGCTCCAAGAAAAAGTTGGAGTTGAAGGCCTACTCCACGTTTTTTCTGGAGCTCCTCAAAGGGTACTCCAGAAACTGAAGTTTTGTATCTCCTCATGGAGTTGGGAGAAAATTACCCACCACTGCCATTACTTTTCCTCCGTACCAATTCGTTTCTTTTTCCTCTCCTCCCCACCCACCGCGCGGCTCCTGTCCTCCGATCCCCACCCACCCGCGCGCTCCTCTTCCGCCGCCATCGCAAGCCCCCGGCGCCTCTCCCCCTCCTCCACTGACCGCCCGCAGGCCCCCATGGACGCCATCGCCGAGCGCCGCCTCCGCGTGGAGCCCCCCAACTCCCGCGGCCCGACACCCCAGCGCGTCCCCGGCGGGCCCCGCCCTGGCTCCAACCCCAACGCCCCCAAGCTCCCCGAGCCCGCCTCCGTCCTCTCCGGTAAGCGCCTCGACCTCCACCGCCGCATCCTCGCGCTCGTCCGCGAGAACGACCTCGACGAGGCCGCGCTCCTCCGCCAGGCTCGCTACGCCGACCTCCTCTCGCTCCACCGCTTCGTCACCCAGGCTTCCGTCGCGCCCACCGTCGCCACGCACAACCTCCTTCACCAGGCTGAAGGTTTGCGAATTTTTCTCTCTCCTCTGGGTGCAGCCTTGTTCTCGTTGTACTTGTATTGTGCTCTGTTTGTACGGATGCTGAATTGGTGTGGTGGTGGAGATTTTTGCAGGTGGATTGTTCTCCGGGGGAAGGGATGGAGATGATGGAGGAGGCGACGTCCGATCTGCGGGAGCTTGTGCGTTTGCCGGTAACCTTTTTTCCTTGCCTGTTTCCAGTGGATTTGTTTCGTTGTTGTGTAGGCCTGATGCGGATATTGGTGATTCTAGCCGTTAATTTTGGCGATGTGCGTGAGCTAGCTAGGCGTGCCGAAAGTAGAACAAAATTTTGGATTCGAGCTAAAAGGAGTGCTGTTGGAGCTGCTACCTTGGACGTTGGGTTTGTCATGTCCGCTTTTGTTAGTATACTCTGCGAAGAAACTGAAAAGAAGAATGGGGAAGGTAACATAGAATTTGAGAAGAGAAACGGATGAGTAGAAATAAGGACTTGTCAATTGTAGAACATATAGTCTCTTGAGAAAACTATAGAGCTTATAAATTTTCAAGAGGATGTAATTAAGAGCCAGTTAGTTGTTGGATTGTCTAGTTTTGCATGGAAGAGAGGAAGAGATGCAAAGTTGCCCCAATGTATCAACAGTATCCCTCGTGTTAAAATGTGATGCTTGAGAACTCAGTTGCTTACAGTTCCGTTGGACAATAGATTATGCAACTTGAATCATAGCAAATCTTTTGGTGTGAACTGTCCACTGGAGGTAGAAATCCCAATTCTTGTCTTGTACTTGAGAGTAGAGTCCATGATGTATGAACATAGTAATACTATGCTTAAGCTGTTTTGGCCAATTGGTTGTGCAATTGGGTCACTCAAATTGCATTGTTCTCATGGAACACGGCATATGTAGCTTGATATTCCAGTTGATTGTTTATAAGAGTTGATCTCATGAAAATTTTGCATTACTCAGAAAAAACGTTATTCACCTTTCTTGGGTTATATGTTTTACTACTGTTATCATCTTGTTGATGTGTTTTTCACTGTCCTAGATCCTCCTGAATCTATACCAAACTGCCTAGTCATACCAATACTACAATAGCTGAGCAGTATGCCTAATTGCCTACTGTGTTGTTCTTCAGTCATATCTAGATTGTAGACTGGTATTTGAACTTTGAACTTTGTATCAGATCATTTTTATGGAGGGCCTATCATGAAGTTTTTTTCTTTCATCTGGTAGGACGCTCTTGTGGTATGCTCATCTGTTGGATGGACAGATCAAAAGCACATGCTCTATGTTAGCTTATTGGAAGAATCTTTTATGAGCCAATTACATGATGGTGAAATTAGCTTCAAGGGACTCTTCAATCACTCTCCAAGAGCTTCTAGACCTAAACAATCATCAAAGAGAAGTGTTAAAAACACAGAAGCCAATCAGGTATAGGCAAAGGCCACCTGCCCTCATTCCTTGATACAAAAAAACAAAAAATACAGTTGTAAGTTGTAACATATCAAATTGCTCTCTTGTTTTTGAACCATGTGGCAGGGATATCTGGGGGGTAGTTGAGGTTGACAGAGCGAAGCCCTGGATAAAGGTTGAGCAGATCAGATCACCGTCTTGTGAAAATCAGGCAGATGGAACGGTCCAATCTATGGAGAAGGAGGTTGAGCTGAAGGAGAAGCTTGGTGGTGAGCTGATTCTTGATGGTGTGGTTTATGGGAACCTAATGAAGGGGTACTTCCTTAAGGCCCAGGAGGAGGTCAAGCCTTGGTGAAGGTTGATAGGCTTGATGAGGTCATAGCCTGGATGTATCAGTGATGTGCATAAATTATTTTCTGTTATAAGGTTTGTTATTTGTTAAAGTGAGTTGTATGTAAAATTGCTTGTATTGACTTGAGAATGGAGTTTTTGATGCATTCCGTGATGAGTTGGCAACCGCTATTATAATATTTGTTTTTTGGTTTTCTCGAATAAATTAATTGCGACTATAATATGTTACATCATATTTCAATTGGCAACAAAAAAAATTCAGTTACATATGCTCCGCAGACATCAAAACATACACCAAACATCATTCAAGGGCACATTGGACCTTTCTCAGGGAAACCTCACATTCCTGGAGCTGGAGCTAGCTGCGTGCCAAACAGGACCACCTGCTCCAGGAACTCCACAGTGGAGCTGCTCCATGGTGGAGTTGGTGGAGCAGAGCTGGAAAAACTGGAGCAGAGCAGTCCCAAACAGGCCCTTAATGCATGCATAAGGATTGACAAAGGAAGGCATAATAAGGTTAATTGAGCGAAAAGCAGAATTGAAGTAAATATTATAAATAGATTCAAAAGCTAAATTTGATACAATAAATAGAAACAAGATTTTAACAAAATAATACCGTTAGTGTAGGCTCCAACCAAACACCAACCTATCCACGGGCATCCCACCCGGACCATCTTTTCCAAAAAGATCTCATATAGATTCCATCCATTCATAAGCATTTTGTAAAACCATTTTGAAAAACAAAGTCTAATCCATGAAAACTTTACTCAGCTTGCCCATGACCATGGGCATGGTTATCCAGGATAGATTATACACACTGTAGAGATTGTACAGCTTTACCCATAAGACATGATCATCCTATATTGCCACCGGATAAACACACTTCCTTTGGTTTGCGGCGAGGAGATCATGACATAGACTTTACAATGCAAAGCCTTCAACCTGACCAAGCCAACACTGAAGTTTCACCACAACTTGAATCCACAAGTTGTAGCCCCCTCTTGAGCCGAGTGAGAGTTCTCATGGCCTACACCACGCTCACTTTCAACCTACAGCGAGACTCGGGTTGGGACCTGCAAATTAATCAGCTAGGACTGTTCCATACCAGCCTTATGGTAGTATGATAGGGCTTTGCAATAGTAGCTCACAGACTGGTCCTTAACTAAATTAGGCACCAACCACATACCCCTTGTGCCTAGCAATCAATATTGCGTCACCAAACAACAATGCATACTAGCAAGCACCCTACACCTAACCATTTGCCTATGTCCAAACCAAGTTTTTATATTTTGTTTGAAAATATTTCATAATCATTCTTAACTTCCCAAAGTCAAGAATACATTTCAAAAGTTTATCATTTTATGTGAAAAAGGTGTCCCAACCTATGATTATTTTAAGCATGGCTAAGCTCTGCTATAAAATGTCCAGTTAATACTAATGTATCAACTAGGTTTTTCTCTATGGTGACAAGGCATGATTGTTCAGTGTCAAATTTGGCATACACAAAGGCATTGGGTATAACTAGAATTTAAATGGAATTTGAACCATGTTTGAATAAAAGTACGCATGCATAATAATTTTAAAAACAACATAATTAATTTAAATTACTGGGAGCAACATGATCAAAGGTGCAACTTGCCTTGCTCAAAGTCTTCATGATGTGAATCGTCGAAATCAAACTCTCCAGAATAGTCGTAATCTACACGTGAAGAACCAAAGTGAATAAATTCAAATCAAATCCAAAATTATAAAATATATATTGAGGTATAGATTATGATTTTAGATGAATTTAGGAGAAAGAATCAATTGATTCAGAGTTTGTATGGGGGAGAACAAATATCTGGAAATTTTAGATATCACATGAAATGATAAAAAAAATCTGAGAATTACTTTTTGAATAGTACAGTGTCGGTTGTTTTAAGAGCTTTGTGTGCAATGAGCAGAGCACAAACATGGTGGAGGCGTCGGTGAGGTAGGCTATGAGGTGGCCGGCGAACGGGCAAAATAGAACCCCAGCAACGAGGCGAATGTGGTGACGCAGGTACAGCGGCAAGGAACGGCGGCAATCACCGACGGTGAGGGAAAAATGGCAGTGACGACGTGGTAGCGACAACGATAGGTTGGAGAGAGATAGTACCGGGTATGGAACGTAGAGATGTAGGGTGAGCATGAGGTAGAACACAGTATGGTGAAGCTAGGAAAATTGTTGGCTAAGCCAGAAATCCACTGGAGACGGCACCATCGACGGCGGAAGTCGAACACGACCATTTCCACAAAGCTTAATTTCTGACGATTGGCTCCACGAAAAATTAAGTAAAAATAGTGGATGAGTTGCTTAGAGGCTAGGACACGATATTACATGAACAAAAATCAAATAACTCACAAAAAAATTGATGTACGCGAAGAAGCAGTTTTAGTGTCGTGGCTCGACACGGTCAGCAAGGACTCAGGGATCTTCAGGTGATGGCGATGAAAGCACGATGTAGAGCATGTCGAGGCGAACTCAATGTTATAGACGGCTCAGCCAAAGGACATCGGATGGTGGCGGAACGCGGTGGAGATGACCTTCGGCAACTAGCGGGTTGACGTCGGCATTCTGGGCAAACGAAAAGGAGATAGCGGGTGGGGTTTGCAGTGAAACGAAGAGGAGAACATGGGGAACTCGTGCTCACCTAGGTGGTGGTGGAACATGCACGGTTTGCCGACGGCGATGAGAAAAGCGGTGGCGTGATTTGGCCCATGGTGGCGTCGATGCTCTGGCAAAGCTCCGGTGAAGGCGAGGGAAGCACCGTGTAGAACGTGCGAAGGCGAAGCTGGTGATGTGGTCAATGGTGACAGAAATCCACTGTAGGTGGTGCAAATGGCCAAGGAATGACGTTCGGTTAGCGAGAGAAAAATGCCGATTGCGGCGAACAGGAAGGGAGAGAAGACGTGAAATTTGCAGAGATGGATGAGGATGAGAAGGGGCTCACGGGGCTCTCTTTATATGGGTTGAGGAGGACAGGAGAGGGATATCAAGCAACGACGTCAATTCGGTGACGGTTCATTTCCCGCGTAAATGTGCTTGAAGGAGGGGAGGAACAGCTGGGAATGTAGGAGTTTTGAAGAGAGGGATTGAATGCACTTGATTGCACGAAGAATCATGGAGGAATTCATGAGGATTGGAAAGCTTCAAATGACGTTCATGGCGACGGCTCGTTTCGGGACAGAGAACGGTTGGAGAAGAAAGAGAGGAGAGGGAGGGAAAAAGGAAGGGAAAAAAATCTAGAAACATTTCAAAAATAAAATAAATTCAAAAATTCAAGAAACTTTCACAAAAATCCTTGGAATTTGAAAATATCAAATAAAATAATTTTGGATTTAACTGAAGTTTATTTTAACCATTTAAAATATTTTTATTTTCTAAGCTTTAATTTAATCCAAATAAATTTCAAATAGACTCCAAAAATTTGAAAAGAGGATATAAATAGATAGATTAGATTTTTTGATCAATTTTTGATCGCGCATTGCATCTAGCTTCTACAGTTCCAAACCGTCTGTGATGACCCTTTTTGTAGTAGTGATGTAATATTAATAAAAATAGATTATTTTTTAAAAAGGCAACAGGGGAAGAAAAGAATTCCAAAGGAGCATAGGAGAGATTTTGATGCTTTGACCATTTACACCTGCTGATATATTTGGAAGAAAAAAATAGTAGAATATTTGATCAGCACGGTTGAGCTAGCAATCGTGCTAGCCTTCTTCTCGATTGCAGAAGATGTTGATAACAGGAAAAGAGCTGTTGCTTATTTTTTTAGGTTTGTTTATTTTTTCCTAACAATTTTTTTTTGGTCGCCACGCTGAGTTGATGTGTTTTTTTCCTTTCGTTTGTTGCGGTTGTATCAGATCCCGCCTTTGGTTCTCTCTTCTACTTCAATGAACGGTAGGACTCCGGTCCAAATTTTTTTAAAAAAATTGTCCACATGCCATAATAAAACATCTTATCGGGCTAGATGGTGTATCGTATCGATGTCGCCACTCATGCAAACCATGATACAAAACAATTAAGTTGACTCTAAAGTTATTCTTTAAGGGCATGTACAACGGGTCTCTTCCGCCCGTCTCCGTGATGTCTTTTTTGCAAAAAACCCCCGCCGACGCTTGGAGACGGAGGCTTCGTCGCTTCGTGAGAGCAAGTCCAATAATAGAGCCAAGTGCTTGGCTATAAGTCAAGTTATAAGAGCCAAGTTATACAATAATCTGTCTTCTATTTGTCTACAAAAGATTTTTTTATTATTATGTGGTACCATGTCTCACATTATCTTTCCTACTCCTCCTCACATACATTTATTATCTGGACCCATCACTGCATAGGCTCCCGTGTGCAGCTTGTTGCTTGCATGAGAGCCAAGCTCTCCTCTCTCTCCTCTCTTCTCTCCTCCACATCAGCAAAAATGCTGACTAGCTTGGCTATAAGACCATTGTTGTACTTGCTCTGAGGCGACGGGGAAGGCCCGTTGCCCCAGGCCAAGACGCCGGCTCCAGCAGCGTTGTACGGATCGCCTCCCCGACCCGACGGCGCGCGGATCCCGTGCGCGCGCGGTTCTAGTTTGGGCGCGCGCTGGAGGGAAGTCTCGCGCCAAGGAAGTCTAGGAAGAGCAAGGAAGTCACCGCATCAGCGGCGGCGGCGCCCCAGACCCTTCCTCGCGGTAGCGGCTCGGCGGCGGCCCGCTCCCTTGGTCGCGGCGGCTCGACTTTGGTCTTCACCGGCGCCCCCACACCGTCGGCAGCTGCGTCATCCTTGGCGCGTCGTCTGTCTCGTCAAAGCTGCCTCCACCGCCAACACCGGCTCCTACTGCCACAGACAGCTTGGCTACCTGCCTACCTCTCCCGATTCTACTAGGGAGCCCGACGAATTGGGGTTGGGGAACACCACCACGCCGCCATCCCGTCCCACCATGCCGACGCCCTCACTTCGTGGCTGCAGGTAACCTCTCTCTCTCGGTTCAGGCATAGCCATGAGACTATGAGAGCTAGGTGTTTGATGAAGGTGTTCGTGTGGAGTGCAAAGTGTTCGATGAATTGCCCCAAAAGATTTGGAGTTTCAGTAAAAAACCTGTTTTTGAGCATATGTTCTAATGGGAGTAGTTTTTATCACTTAACGAAAGAAATTACACTTCAATTGTGCATGCACTCTACTGAAAGAATGGACATAAATCTCAAATTCTTCCATGAAACAGGGAAGATGCAGATCTTGCTGCAGGACCAGTCAAGGGAGCTACAGCTTTATCATTGGCTAGTATTTGTACTTGTCTTCGCAAGACCTGCATAATGATATGTATGGCTTCTTGTGCTAATAAGATGCAGGTATTTAACAATTAACTTACCTTCAATTTTGTTCTTTTCCTATTAGTAAAGAATAAAGATGCAGCTGGATGAGGCTTGTGCTCTCAGATCTGTAATGCTCTTGTGTTTCCTTCAAGTTAAGCTCTCAGATCTGCTGGAGGAGTCCTGCTACCGAAATCTGCTGTTAAGTTCCTCATGTAGCATTAGATGAGCATGTTAGCATGACCTGAAACATGCTAGCATGACCTGATATTCATGCATTACCCACCCAGTTCTCTTACCCAATTTTTTGCTTTTCTAATAGCATTTTCAC
Organism: Dendrocalamus latiflorus; assembly: GCA_017311315.1. NCBI lineage: Eukaryota > Viridiplantae > Streptophyta > Magnoliopsida > Poales > Poaceae > Dendrocalamus > Dendrocalamus latiflorus. The sequence goes on along the minus strand of CM029630.1, from coordinate 9,239,055 downwards.
CATTGTCACCGGGCTGTTGGTCATCTGAGAAATATTTGTTATGGCATGCAAAGAAGCAGCTTCCTCTGCAGTCCCTTTCTTTGGAAATCCTTGTGCCAACAGTTCAAATTAGATTCTGTTGAGTTGTTCAGTTGTAGGCAACCTGGCCTGTACATAACAATGTAGACAGCCTTCTCAACTTGATGTTCAGAAAGGCCAACAAAGGAAGCACATCTATTGGTTCTTTATCTGGAAGTAGCAGCATAAGTAACTCCTCTGGTCCTGGTGGTGATGATTCACATCTTTGGCCTCAATTACCTGCTTGGGAAATACTGGAAGCTGTTCCATTTGTGGTTGATGCTACTCTGACTGCTTGCTCCCATGGTAGACTATTTCCACGTGAACTAGCTACAGGTTTGTTGTTTCCAATTTAGGTCAACAACTTTGTCAATTATGATTTTAGAATTAAGAGTGAGGACTGAACCTCCGCAGTTAACCATTACTATTTGCTGTGGGCTATGGGATCACAGAGTGTTTGATGCTGCCTTTTTCATTTTTCAGGTCTCAAAGATCTAGCTGATTTTCTGCCTGCATCTCTTGCAACAATAGTAAGCTACTTTTCAGCCGAAGTGACACGAGGTGTTTGGAAACCAGCATTCATGAATGGAACAGATTGGCCTAGCCCCGCTGCCAATCTATCAATTTGTATGAACATAAATTAGACCTACATGATGTAATCATACTAGATTGGCCTAGTTGAGCACATATGACAGCGCTATGGCCACAACAGAAATTAGACCTACATGATGTAATCGTACTATATTTTATTTGATTTATGAAAAAATTATTATATTATATATATATATATATATATATATTAATATATCATTTATATTGATGGTTCTAAAAAATATTGTAATTATGTTTATCTTATTTATACTTGATCTGTTTTGTATTAAAAAGCAACACAATGGTATACAGGAATCATATTCATGCTTGATCATGGCTGTATGCATGCATTAAACAGTTTGCAGACAGTCAAATAGACGACTCATTGTACAAACTGTCTGTTTAGTTGTCTGTGTGTGAAGTGGAAAGAACTTACAGACAGCAACCCGTCTGTGGGTTGTACATGCCCTAATGCACTCAAGCAAAATTCTCACGCAAATTTTTGCATCGATTGCACCTGGTTGTTGTTGTCGTTATTATTATTATTATTTTGCATAACTCCAACTCAAGTTTGTCATCAAGAATTCTGTTCCACAAAAATAAAATGTGCTTAAGCTAGCACTCAATATTTTTAGCTACCTTTGGCTCATTTTCTAACAAATGCACGGTTCGCCATAATTTTGACCTTTTCTCTTATGTATTGTTGGGAATAACTCTCTGCAAATTTTCTTTCTTTTTTTCACGATAACTCTCTGTCCTGTTAATTACCTTTTAGCAGGCTTGTCCTTTAATTTGGACTTAAAAACAATAAAACCAAGCATGCATTCAAGCAAACAACATGTCTCCCATTCTCTGTATTAGCAAAAGTTTCATGCGAAAGACTTTTAGTTAGGTTGGTGCGGGTAAATTTCTTTTTCACAAAACTCAAATGGGCTTAAGCTAGCACTCAATACTTTTCGCCAATCTAGTGCTACATCTACATTGTTAAGTATATTTGTTTTGAAATATCCCATTTTCTTCTTTGACAAAAGTACACTATGGACGAGCAAGCCACGTAAAGATCAACAGCTTTTGTTACAATGTGGACATATATATCCAAACTTCTTTTCTTGCACGCATTGCAAAACCCCTTTCCCAAACGTTTCCTTATAAATTTTGGCCGTTCTCTTATGTATTGTTGTGAACAACTCTCTGCCTTCTTTTTCCTTTTTTTTAGCAATTACTGTCTATATTGTGAATTAACTAGCTTTATCTGTCTAGCAGGTTTGTCCTTTAATTTTGACTTCAAAATAGTAGAACCAAGCATGCATACAAGCAAATAGCACGTCTCCTGTTCTCTATATTAACAAGAGTTTCATGCGGATGACTTCCAGTTACGTTGGTGCGGGTAAATTTCGGTTTAACAAAACTCTAATGGGCTTCTGCTAGCACTCATTGCTTGTTTCTTTTTGCCAATCTAGTGCTACATCTACATTATTAACTATATTTGTTTTGAATTGTCCCTTTTTCTTCTTTGACAAAAGTGGACTGTGGACGAGCAAGCCACGAAAAGATCAATAGCTTTCACTACTACAGAAAAACCGTATTACAGACGGTTCAAAAACGTCATCACAGACGGTTTTCTGAACTGTCTGAATTTATGGGTCAGTGATAATCGAAGGTTATCACAGACGGTGTTCAAACCGTCTTTGGTGTAAATATCACAGACGGTTTTCAGTTACAAACCATCTGTGATTATCATCTATCACAGACGGTTTTTACTTAAAAACCGTCTGTGATTATCACCTATCACAGACGCTTTTTAGTTACAAACCGTCTGTGATATTTTTTCTACCCCTAAATCTATTCCTGTTTATTGGCTAGCCTCAGGAAATGCTAGCCATGCCCTCTGAAAGAAGCAGATCAACATGTACATGTATACATACAATTCACATCTCAATTAATTTCACAAACATAAAACATCCAATTCACATCGCACTTCATTTCACAAACATAAAGCATCCATTTCGCAAAGCAATTAATTGAAATGAAATAAAATACCCATTAACAAATACACAATTACAAAATATCTACATTGCATTTGCACTTAGATGGTAACATTGCATTTTTTATTGCTCTATCACTCCGGAATCGAGGTCTCGCGAAAGGAACAGATCCATAATCAACGAACTTGTAAGGCTGCACAAGCTATACTTGGATGGTGCATGATTGCCATTCAAGTATTGCTTGTGCAGTTGACAAGTTCGTTGATTATGGATCCGTTCCATTCGCGAGACCTCGATTCCGGAGTGATAAGAGCAATAAAAAATTATTGTGCGCAGTGGAACTCTCCATCTGACTTTATGACTCCAGCCACCAAAAATTACACCAACTCTCCTCGAATTCGTGAAAGGTCAGGCTGTTCCAATGCCGTTGATGGGATGGACGCAGCCTATCGATAGGAATATCAATATGTGTATATATATAACGTGACAAGTATGAAGTAATTATGGGAAGATTGACAAACCTTGGAATTGGTGATCCTCGAGGAATCGAGTAGTAGTTCCATATGGTGGCAAACGTAGAATCCACATGTGTTGCTCGGCGGCTGCTGGTGGCACTGCAAAAAATGGAATGTGTTAATTCAAGATACATTACTACCAAATGTTGTATAGGATTAATTAATGTGTAATAGCGAATATCTTAAACCTTCGATCATGTGTCAGGCCTCTGGTCCCTTGCTTCGAGACACCTGCCTTTGCAACGTATATCGCGAACGCTCTACGTGATTCGAAAAAGTTGACCTTAGTCATTCGGAAGGAAAGAAAGAGTACAATATAGGTATGTATGGAGAAAATATACTTACCTATCGATTACTTGGCTGACAACTGTGAAGTCCATTTTATTCTTACTTAGGGAATCAAGGTAATATACCTTGTTCCATTTTGGTACAATTACTATTAAAATCCAATGATAGGTCTAATTGTAGTGCATAAGTACATATTCCTTATTGCGGTAAGCCAGCAGTCCTGCTGCAATGTACCTCTCGATGAAGGGTGTATCCTCGTCAATGGTATGCTTGGCGACCAAGTGTGGGTCCAAGAAACCAACCGATGATGATTTGGATGATCTAGCTTTAGTCAGCATGTGTCTATATATAACACACGAAAGCAACAAATTATATATGACATTTATCGGTATGACATGAATGGAGACTGTGATTGAACACACTTACAACGTCCAGCATCGAATGAGTGAGGCATCGAGAGCGTTGAGCGTGCAAAGATCGAATAAATCCTCAAAGGTGACCACGAAGACACACTCGTGAATATTGTGCTGTAAATGATCCGGCACGAATTTGACAGTGATACCTGAGCGTCGTTCTCCCTCTAGCTTATTGGACTGTTCCATATACCACTTGTGCAATTGCTGGCAACTAATTGCTAGGGTTTGGAGGCGCGTTACCGATTTGAGCAGCGGCTCACCAAGCACGAATTTGCGGGCCAATGGCAGGTACGGGATATCATCATCGGTCTTCTTTGCTTTGCCCTTGCTGCCTCGGCTGTAGGTCGACTTTATGGTAGTCGACTGTAAAGGCAGCACCAGTGCAAGTTGCTTTAGCGAGAATAGCACCCATGGAGATAGCACCGGTGCAGGTAGCGGTAGTGGAGACAAATCTTGTGGAGATGGCACCAGTGCATGTAGCTCTAGTTCGCACTGCCCTTCTGGTCCTACCACCGGTGAAGAAGCCTCCAGGGAGATGTCGCTTATGGGCCACTAGATGAATGTTCCAATGGCCTGCCCTAGAGTCACGATCTCGTCGTTGGGGGGCTTCGGTAGCGGGACGACCTCAAAATTGACATGCACACCATCCACATTAACTTTTGCGAAGCCTGGCGCTAAAAATTGACCGTGCACCATGGCCCCGATACCAGACGGATATGCCTGGCCCCAAGCAGCGTACAAGGGAGCAGAGGCATATCTCACTTGGAGCCTGCACTTCGTAGGCTCCTACATAACCATACAAAATTAGCTACTCGAATAGGCCTATCAATGGAGCAAGCATTCGAGAGATAATAATTATTACCAGGATGTCATCCACAGGAAATTTGGCCTCGCTTTCCATCGGATTGGACGCACAACTACTCGGATGGTTGTGCGGGCTAGCTAGCACAGGAGCGGCGGCGGCCTGCTAATTTTCTGTATGTCTCCGCACCTCATCTTTGACATAATTAGCTAGCTCCTCTCTAAGAGATGCCTTGATCTCTTCTCGTAGCCGTGCCTCACGCTCGGCTTTGGTTCTCTTCCTACGCCGATACATTTCGGAGTCATCTTGGAAACTATGTTTCCAAGGAATTGGAAACTATGTTTCCAAGGAACATAAAGCCCAAGGCCTCTCATACGACCCGGGTGCTCCTTGTTTCCCAGGGTCATGGAGAGTATATCTTTCTCCCTAGGAAGATTCAACACTCAGCGCTTCCTGCAAGAGCATGACATGTCATTTCACTTCCTACGAAGTTGTGGAGTAATTACAAGCTACGTAGTTCGATCGATATCTTACCAGGCGCTGGGACACTTGCTAGTCTGCAGAGTTTCGAAAGGAGACGTCCCCCGATGTCGTTGTAGATGACCTTGCTCTAATCCAATTTCGAGTACGGTCATCCGGGATAATGGCAAATGACAGGGCGGTGTCCTGCAGGGCTGCCTGTTTGTCCTCCTTCCTCTACTGTGGGACTTTACCCGTATACCCAGCTGTGCCAAGTCTGTGGGGGTGTGTGTTTTTTGCCTGGAGGGCCTTGTGTGCCGCACTTGTACTTTTGAATTCTTCGGTCATCTTCATCGCCTTGAACTCTTCCCATTGTGGTTCCAGGAATGAGTATTTATGAAAGGGTGTTTCGTCCTTCACCACGTAGTCCTTGACAAGCGTGCTCTTGAAGTTCTTCCATGCTTTGCACGCCGCTAGCAAGGCTTGTCGTTGCACGTCATCTTGGTGTTCTTCTAAGATCTCGAACGATGCCAAAATTTCTGTCAGCAGCTCACGTTTCCGAGTCTCAGGCACGCTCTTCCACAAATCGAATGTGATCTCAATTCGTTCTCATGCAACTATTCCGATCATTCTTCTCCATGCGGATACTGCTTTGTAAGGAAGAAGAGGGGGTCCCAGATCCATCGACCTCTGTGATGGTAAATCGGCTCTCAGGCTTTTTCGATAGCCCTCTTCCTTGGCGTTTTCATTTTGGAGGGGACACATCCGGCGATGATGTTGAAGAATACGCGGATGACATGTTGGCCTTCTCATATATGAAAAGTAAGCACAATGTAGCATATACATAAATAGTGTGGTATAAACACATACATAACAGTAGTGACGCCGACACGTTGGAGGTCCATGATAGTAACACTGTACTGATCAACCTTCACCTGTGGGAGGTGCACCCAACGGCAGCGAAATAAGGGGATCTTGAAAACCACGTAGTCCAGCTCCCAAATCTCTTCTATGAACCCATAGTATGAGTTTCTCAACCCATCGGTACTGAATGCATCTATGCGGACACCGCTGTTCTGGTTAGTGCTCTTTACATCCTGAGACTGTGTATAGAATGTGTACCCATTTATATCATATCCTTGCCATGTCACAACTGTAAATATTGGACCTTTTGCCAACCATGTCAGCATCTCACTTGGCGAGCTCGTAGAGATTTGCTCCTTCAACCATTAGTTGAACCGATTGTTGTGTTGCCTCATGATCCAAACATCCAGCCGCTCCGGATTCTGTTGCCGAAGCACATCCTTGTGCTGGTCCACATAAGGCGCCACTTCAGTCATGTGTTGCAAGACCGTGAAATGGGCTTGAGTATACGTGTCCATATCTTGAGTGATTGCTTTCCTTCCGATAGTTCCGATACCCTTCAGCCTCCCCTCATGATGAGATTGGGGCACACCTATCGGTTGATTCTGAGCCATATAATCGACACAAAACTCAATGACCTCTTCGCTTGCATAACCTTCGACGATACTACCCTCCGGCCGAGATCGATTCCGTACGTAGGACTTGAGAATTTCAATGAATCTCTCAAATGGGTACATGCTACGTAGGAATACGGGCCCACACATTTTTTATCTCCCACACAATGTGAACAATGAGATGGACCATGATATCAAAAAACGAAGGAGGGAAATACATTTCAACATGACATAGAGTCATCTCCACCTCGTCTTGCAGAGCATCTAGTCCTTCGGGATCGATGACCTTCTGAGCAATTGTGTTAAAGAAATAACATAGCCTCATGATTGTCTCTCGGACTTTGATCGGCAAAATATTTCTAATTGCATTAGGGAGCATCTGTGTCATCAACACATTACAATCATGAGACTTCATGCCATTTAACTTCAAATCTTGCATCGAAACAAGTTTCTTCACGTTGCCGGAGAACCAGACGGAACTTCGACACCATGCAAGCACGGGCACAGTTCTGTTTTCTCGGCCTTGGATAGAGTGTAACACGCAGGGGTAAGGTACGTTCGTCCATTATCAGTGCATATCGGTGCTAACTCAGGTCTGATGTCCATATCAGCCAAGTCAAGACGTGCGTTGACGCCGTTCTTTGTTTTATCACGAATGTTCAGTAAGAGACCAATCAAACTATCACATACATTCTTTTCTACGTGCATGATGTCGATGTAGTGTCGAACATCTAAGTACTCCCAATAAGGTAAGTCCCAAAATATTGATCTCTTCTTCCAGGTGTTCTTCTCATGAGCCCTCAATTTACGTCCCTTTCTGTGGACAACATCTAAATCCTTAACCATATCATAAACCTCTTTTCCCCTTAAATGCCTTGGAGCTGAACCATCATCCTTCTCTCCGTCAAATTGTTTCTTCATCTTGCGGTATGGGTGAGCCCTCCGAAGGAACCGGCGGTGACGCATGTAGATGGTTTTGCGTGAGTGTTTCAGCCACACACTCTCGGTACCATCTAAACAGTGAATACAAGCTTTGGCACCTTTTGTACTCTGGCCCGATAGGTTAGTAAGGGCAGGATAATCATTTATGGTGCAGAACAATAAGGAGCGCAAAGTGAAGTTCACGCGTTTATATGCATCCCATACCTGTACCCCTTCGTTCCATAGTACTTTTAGATCTTCCAGCAACGGCGCTAGGTACACATCAATATCATTCCCAGGTTGCTTTGTGTAACATCCTCCGCCGAGCCCCACGCCTCCGCACGCCGAGCCCCGCGTCGGTACTTGCCTGATGGTCCTCTCCTGCCCCTCTGCAGCTATAAGAAGCCACTGAGCCTCCCTTTGCCGCCGCGCCACTCTTCTACCCGTTTCTTCTCCCACCCACACCGTGAGCCGCCATCACCGCCTCAAGACATTCCCGGCCCTCCGACGAAGCCCGTTCAATCCGGCCGCGTCACTTCGCGCCCCTACTCCCCTTCTTCCTCCCTTCCAGCTTAATTGAAATTTCGTGCACCCAGGGCCGCCGCGCCGCCATCCCTTCCAATTCCAGCCGAAACCGCCGCCTCTAGCGCCGCTCCCTCCTCGGCGAGTTTCCCCTCGATTCCTCAGAGCAGGAGCATCTCCAAGCCGCCGCGAAGCTCTCCCAAGCACCGTCCCGCTCTCTCCGTCGCTGCAATCCGCCGGCGACATAAACCTCCCCGCGCCGCCCATGGCCCACGCCGCTGACCCAACTCCGGCGTTCCCCGGCCTCCACCGGCCCTGCCATCAGGTTCCTCGAGGTGCCATCACTCCGTTTTGCCCACCGTCGGCAACCCTCAGGCCGCCCGCCGCCGGCAACCCCGCCGCCCGTACGCCATCCCCGACTTCCCCTGTTTTGGACTCCAGCAGCTCGGCTCATCTACCCTTTCCTCCTCTGCGCAGTCAAGCAACACAAAGAGGTGAGCTGGCTAGCCGGGCGCGCGCTCAGTGAAGCCGCCTGGGTTCGATTCCCCCATCTCGCAAGCGCTTGGAAGGTTTAGGTTTAAAAAAAATTTATGCTCTGTTACCAGGCCGAGAGCAGCTAGGAAAACATCCATTAAAAAATATCTCTGAAATAAATAAATAAATAAATAAATAAATAGAAGGTACAAAAATTTATTAGGGTGTAAATGAGTTTAATAAATGTCTAATCATGGATTAATTACTATCATGTATGAATAACTAATGTGCCTTTAGTATTTATTTTGAATCTAATTAATAATTAAAGGCATTCATAAAGAAAAATAGCTTCGGTTAAATATTTAAATTTAGTGAAGATTTTAATTGAAAAGAAATTCTAAATAAAGTTAAAGGTTTGGGTATTATGTTAGGGGGAGATTGAGAGACCATGTGGAGGTATCCCCATGTTGGTGATGAGTAATTGATAGTTGGTTTAGTGAGTTTGAGTTTGTTTTGGGTATTCTAGGGTTCAGTACCTTTACTTGTGCTAATATGGATTATGCTATTTTGTGTGGTGCTATGTGACGGTTTGCTTGTCTGTGTGACTACAAGACTTCGGAGCTAGGTCATGGTGAGGTGAGGAGGATCGGGACTAGGCACAGGTGGTGTTGAGGTCCAGACGGTCGGTGATGCCGAAGATGATCGAGGCTGGTGAGGTGGTTGCGAGTCGGGAGACAAGGAACCGAAGCTGGAGCTACCGGTGATGGACACGACAGGCGACGACGAGCGAACCGGGACTAGACTCAGGGAGGAGTCGGAGGTCCAGACGGTTTGGAGGTTGGTTGTGGTCGTGCATGACGAAGCGGACCGGACTAGGCTCAGGGAGGAGTCGAGGTCTAGTCGGTCAAAGGTGCCGGTTGCGAGAAGCTTCCGGGAAGGTGCTTGAGGGGCAAATTGGTAATTTGACTCAAGCAATGGAGGTGGAGGCAGATTTCCCTCCAAAAATCTGGTTTAACCCCTTACCTCATTTGTGTATGTGAGGTTTGAGTGGGTGGAGTATGACACTTCTTGTATTTCTCCTTGAGGGTGTGCCCTTGGTGTTAAAAGGAGAGGGATGTGCAGCAAGAAGGTCATCCATTCAGTTGAGTGTAGCTCATTCACGTGTAAGCAAGGAAAGAGTGTGGTCTGTAGCATGTTTGAGCTTGAGCAGTAGGAGAGGAGTGAGCTCGTGTGTGCATCTTCAAGCATGTAGTGTATTTCCTTGTATTAATTGCGTATGGGGACGTAGAACTCTTATTTGTAATCATTCATCTCCATTCCAATGAATCCAATTGAGTTCTTGAGTGCTTCAGCTCATTTCATTTTTCTGCTGCTCTCTACCCATTTTCATCTTCTTGTTGATTGAGCTGTTTCTTTGAGCAAGGAGTAGCAAAATGGATTGCTCTATGATGGGATGATGTTTCAAGACCATTTGGTCAGATAAACTCCCTAGAGTTCAATGAAAAATCCAAAGATTCCATTCTGCTTATTTCCTCTGTTATACCCTTTCTAGGGTTTGTTGTCAGGGCAACATTGATTCTTCATTTTTACTTGATGAGAAGTGATGTGGTTTGAAGTGTATAGCTGTGAGATGATTTCTTGTTATATTTCAAAGCCTCATGTGCAAGAGATACAAGAATGACCAGCAATTTAGACATATATCACATTCTTTGTTCAAGTTTCAGATTTGAGTGCTTAATTCTTGAATCCTTGCTTTGTTGATGGAATTTTTAGTTTCTTGCGGCCTCCTTGATGTTTAAAGTGTAGTGAAATTCTTTTGGTCTAAGAAGGTCTGCAAAAACCTAGCAATTTCCCTGAAATCAGTTCAGTATATACTGTGCAAACGAATTTTCAGACTCTGCTCGGGCTCTGCTCACAGGCCCACGATCTGACCGCTAGGGTTAGCCGGTCAGACCGGTGGGAGCATGCCGGTCAGACCGGATTGCGTGAGGCGGTCAGACCGGTTTGGAGGGGCGGTCAGACCGGCCCAAGGCTGGCGGTCAGACCGGCTTCAAGCCGGCGGTCTGACCGGCCCTAGCCCTGCGGTCTGACCGGCCACCTGAGGTTGCAGCTCCTATACTTTACCTTTTATGCTGTGCTCTGTGTTTCTTCCCTATTGTTTTATGTCCTGCTTTCTTCTCTGTATTTTTGAGGTTCCAGAGAGCTTCAGCTTTCCTCTTCATAGCTTTTCGTAGCTATCGGAGAGGAGTCTCACATGTGGATACTTTTGAGGGGTCGATTTTAAAAGAGACGCCATTCATCCCCCCCCCCCTCTGTTGCCATATCCGATCCTACAGGTATGCAATCCAGGCTCTAAATTAAAGACTACCCTTAATTATAATTAAAAATCTATGCCTAATACTTAACATGCTTCCAATAAATATATTTTTATGGTAGGTTTTGTTGACTAGCAGATATTGAAATATGACTTTATATACCAAGCTTTGCCCAGATAGCTAGGTTTAAACTAAAATTAGAAACAAAGCTAATCCTAATATTAGCTAAAGTATAAGCAAGAGAATAATAGTACCATTAATCAAATCTTAACACTAGATTTAACACATAATAATATTGAGCATAATTGTATATATAGTAAGCTGGGGCCCGTATAAATAGACCCTAATTCAAATTAAACTTAGTCTAGCGATAAATGAAGGTACATAAAATGTTGCGCCACAAAAAGCCGTCAACCCGGATTCTAACATTAATCCGGTAAGTTAAAAATTGTATATATCACTTATATATGGCATATGCCTGAATATGAGAGCTCGACAAAATAATACTCCGCTAATCTTGCACACTGATTCATAAGCCTAACCTAACTTGTGAAACTTCCTTGATGATTACAAAAATAATAAAAGAAATTGTTAATAAAAAGATCAAGTCATCGTACCCCACCGTAGATCTTGGCTCAAATTACTCGAATCACCCATTAACTCACCATAAAACTAAGTTGAGTTTATTCGGATTTATTTGGGTCTTTTGAGTTATTTGCTTTTATTTGGATTCAATCGTTTGTCACGTAATTAGAAACTGGAGTCCTGAAGATTCTATGGATCAAGCGAGACCGAAATCGATGAAGACCAGGAATTAAAGATCATCGCATGAGACAACTTTGTGCGAGCTCAAGACCGAGGTAAACCGCACCAGGTGAGTCAATATTTTGATCATGTTGAACCTACGTTTTCTGCAAACTACTTTGGTTTTAAATTATCAAATTGCATGCTGTTATTTTATATGCAAATACATGTTTAATTTAATATTCTAGTTATATGCCCTTTATTTAACTTGATTAATATTACACCTTCCTTAGAATATTTGCTTATGTGAACCTTGTCGCCCTAGCAAAATTATAATGGTAACTTTTGAAACTAAGTCCCTAATTATACGCCATGCTTAGTACTGCATAAATACTTGGGGGCGCTGAAATGCCCCAAACATCATTATCATTTCTAATCATGAGAAACTGGTTTGGACAGTCATGGTGGGAATGACTGTTATATTTTGACATGATTATTTTATGCTCCCAAAAAATCCCGACTTGCTTAAATATCTGAGCGGATGGTTTGGGGGCTGGTATGTGGTGCAGTGGAAGCACAAATTATGGAGTGTGGTAGAACCGCTCAGATACCCCTAAGGACTGAATCTTGTCATGACCTCCTGTGTAAAATAGTTCAACCATAAGTCTGTAAAGTACAACTTGGCTAAGTAAATTTATCAAAACCCCGGACTCATCTCACTGGTAGTGGATAGGAGTGGATACGCAAGGGCAAGAGAAGGCCTAAAGGGACACCGAGTGGAGGGTGAAGTTTCCTAGTCGTACTAGCGCTGAGGGGAGTGGAGCCCGAATAATGCTAGTAACCGTGGGGAACATCCCGTGCATAGATGGGACCCACCGCAAGTGGGAGCAGCCCATAAGGTGAGATGACAAAAGGGACTAGATACTTTGAAAAGTCACTGTGATGGTCTACTCAATCACATGACTAAGGAATCGTGTGGGGCAACGAGTTGATTGTCTCTTGTGGTGAAAGTGTACAAACTCTGTAGAGTCAAAACTATTTGAATAGCCATGCCCACGGTCAAGGGGCGGACATGGGAACTTATCCAGATATAGTTCTATTTCAAAAACTTTGTGGGGGTGGAATTGGAAAAGTGAAGGGCTGCAGATGGCCCTGGTTTGAATTGTCCTGGGTGTCGTCCCAGTGGTAAGTTAAGCGGCTATAACGCTGAAAGATACTATATGGTGCAGATGCCATGTAACGGTGGATGGAATTCGGATCGCTATTATTAATGCATTTCCTTACACATTATGTTTTTGTTCAAAACTATTAGGTCTCAGGAAATTTTTATGTATCGTATTTCAAAAGTAAAATGTTTTCCCTTCTTACAAAATAAAATACAGGGAGGAATAAATAGATTCGGGAGTAAAGGAGATGGATGTTGTGGTAAACACATAAAGATATTGGTGGACTCATGTCGATCATAAAAAGAAAATGGTAGTGCGGATGCTGGAAGAAATACATTGGTAGAGTCTAAATGAGTATATAGGTTAGATAGATGATTTAAATGATTTTTGGAGAATTAGGGAGTGTGAAAGTAATTGCTGGATTACAACATTGATAACTATTATAATTCTTGGAAGATGATGACAATATTGGGATTAATAGAATCTATTACTAGATGAGTCTATTGAATTTTGGAGGTATGATAACAATTCTTAGAGTATAAACTTGATCAATGATATTCTTGGTGGATGTATACTAGTGAATCGTAGATTTGATCAATGATATTCTTGGTGAATGTATAATAGTGAATTAGTAGAGATAGATAATGGAAAATAAGGTTGATTATTGGAAGAGCAAATTGTGGATGTGGATCAATAACAAAAGGAATGAGTTGTTAGGAATTTGGAATACAAAAGATATTGGTGGATTGTATAATTGACGATATTCGCAGTTTGAAGTTTTAGACAGCACTCAATATAGAAAATGTGTGTTCGGTGGATTAATTAAATGATATTAGATAAATGATGTCACTAGCTATTTGGAGTTTTAGGCAGCAATTGATCGGTGGATTACATAAATTATGATACTCACTGTTTGGGGATTTAGGAAGCAATTGGTTGGTGGATTGTATAATTGATGTTATCCGCTGTTTGGAGTTTTAGGCAGCAGTCAATATAGAAAGTATATGATCGGTGGATTAATTAAGTGATGACACTCGCTGTTTGGAGTCTTAGACAACAATCAGTAAGGAAAGTGTGTCTTTGGTGGATTAAGTCAATTATGACAATCGCCGTGTGGAGTTTAGGTAGAAACAACAACACTATGATTTAATAACAATAAGGCTACTAAAAGCAATTTTTGGCAAATAAAATAATCTGAGCCTTTCCTTTGATAAGCCATGCATACTATTTATTTGCATTCTGTGTATTGGCTTGCAGAGCACGGTGGTTAGTGTGCTCACACTCGCTCTCATAACAAATTCAAAATTAGGAATCAGATCACTACGCTTCAGGAATACTTTTGGTTATGATGGAGAAGAAGATGAAGTCAATAAGGGCTAGGTCACAAACCTCCAGTTGGCTACCTGTGGGCATGTCCTGAAGGTCCCACCTGTGTGCTTCGTTCTTCCGCTGCTGCAAGTTAATGATTTCGGCCTAATTGGCCCATGAGTAAGTCTACTATTATATTTACGCTTCCGTATGATATGTACTTTGATATTGAAAACTGTAATCTGTGAGCACTATCTACTGATCTAGGGAATAGTGCGGTGGAATCACAAAGGAATCCGGATTGTAAAATCTAGGTCTAACCTTTTCAAACGGGGAATTATAGGAAAATACCATGCCACCTTAGCAGGAGGTCCTTTCTGCGCCTCTGTTCCCTTGCCGTCATCTGATTGATTGTTACGTTTGTACCGGGATGCGTTGCACACCGGACATACATGCATGTTTGCATACTCTTTACGGTGATACAGTCATTCGGACATGCATGTATTCTTTCTACTTCCATTCCCAATGGACAAAGAACCTTCTTGACTTTATACGTTGTTCTAGGCAACTCATTTCCCTCCGGAAGCATGTCCGCTAAAAGACCTAGCAGCGTCGTGAAACTCTTGTCGGACCAACCGTTGCTTGCCTTCAATTTCAACAGTTCAAGCACGGCCGGCAACCTCGTGTACTTTGACCTGTAGCACGTGAACAAAGGTTTCTCCGAGTCCTCCATCAAGCCCCGGAATTTAACATACTCTCTCTCATCATAGTTCTCTTCTACATCACGAAGCATCTGATCCAGATTGTCATCGTGCAACCTATCCGAATCCGAACCACAATCAACATCATTCGGCGGCATGTCATTCACTTCACCGGCGATGTCATCCGCCGACATATCATTCACTTAACTGGAGATGTCATCCGCTGGCATATGATCATTGACTTCGCCATGACTGGTCCAATACGTATAACTCTTTTTGAAACCCCTCCGATTCAAGTGCGCTTCAATTTGCCCTCGGTTCTTAAACATCTTTAAATTCTCGCAGTTAGTGCATGGGCAGTACATATATTCCACCCCCTTATTCAGCATATCCTCCTTGGCAGCTCTTGTAAAAGCAGACACGCCATTAATGTACTCTTCACTCACACGGTTCGCGGCATACATCCATCTTCGGTCCTACGTTATGTATATATATAACAACTTAGTATTAAAAATTAAATTAATTAATTATTAATACATATATATCACATGCATTCAGGCTTTGCTAGCTTAATTCATATTATAAACACAACAGCTATTATATAACCAACAATTTGGCAAACCATCTTTAATAACACTCACCAATTACTTAGATCTAAATTGTAATGCAAAGAAAAATAAATTTCATTACTAACCATATCTAGAGCAACCAAGAAATTATGAATCTTCAAAGTTCAATCTCTGCCTCCTCCCATCAAATTAGTTGGCTTGAAATCGCCTAGCTTGCCTCCTGAGCAAAAGAGTGCAGCACCGGCTAGATCTGGATCGAAATGAAGATAGATGCGGTTCTCAGCAGCGCAATAAATGCCTAGCGCCATTATTACAGACGGATTTTTATTAAACACCGTCTGTGATAATCCTGAGATTATCACAGACGGTTTTCTACTAATAACCATCTGTGATAATCAGCTTATCACAGACGGTTTTTAATAAAAAAATCGTCTGTGATAATGCAAAGTCAGAACGCGTATCTCTCGTGTTTCGATCGTCTAACATATCTCGATCGTTATACGAAGCGTCTATATCATTAATGTTTGGTATACGAACCGTCTATGCTAAAGGTTAAATATGCACGCCAAATCCAGGTCTCTTCTACGTACGTACAATATGGCTTCTACTATTCTTGTGATCATTTCCTTCCTCTCATCTGTTCATCAAGAGTTGTTCGGCCGAAACCTTACACAGGCGGCCATCAATTTACATCTAGAGCAGCTTCTCTGCACACGCCCTGCTCTCCTTCCCCGACTTTCTTGCATCCGTCAGCTCGACCTGATCATCCACCGTCGACGGAGGCGTCTCACCGCCGCTCAAGAAAGGGAAATAGCCCTCACCCTGGTTCTTCTCCACAATGTGCACAAAGCGGAAGAAGCTCTACAGGCATTGGAGAGACCGATGGATAGCATTGCCGATCAAGCAGAAACGATAGATTCTGAGGAATCTTATAATGCTATCCTCTACGAGATTATGGGTTATGCTACTGATCATTTGCCCAGGCTGGAGAAGGAAGTGTTGAAAACAAGGACAATCTTAACGGCGTTCGAGAACTCAGCGGCTGATCCTCCAAGTCCCAAAGTCGAAGAAGAAGCATACGAAGCCCAGAAGATTACAATCTGGGAAACTCTTTACCTGTGCGACTTTTGTAATAAATTTGTCTCAAATTGAAATTAATAAATTTGACTTTAATTTGTGATCTCTTGTCTCAGTAGTTCTGTAGTTAAGTTATTAGAAGCAATGTGTACTTATATATTAACCTCTGATCATGTACAGAATATGACAGAGAAAGGGACATCACAGACGTTTCTTGTTAAAAACTGTCTGTGAATATTCACAGACGGTTCTTAACAAGAACCGTCTGTGATAGTCTACACAACACAGACGGTTTTTAATAAAAAAACGTCTGTGATAATCCCAGATTATCAAAAATCGTCTGTGATACTCGTTTTCTCCGACGCCACTAACACAGACGGTGTCCAAATTAAAACCGTCTGTGTTAGTGTCAGTCACAGACGGTTTTGTCAAACCGTCTGTGATTGGCCGTCTAGTATTAGGCTTTCTGTAGTAGTGTTTGTTACGATGCAGACATATATATCCACACTTCTTTTCTTGCACGCATTGCAATAATACTTTACCAAATGTTTCCTTATAAGTTTTGGCCCGTTCTCTTATGTATTGTTGTGAAAACCTCTATGCCTTCTTTTCCTTCTTTTTTTATGCGAGAGCTCTCAATTTTGTTAACTAGCTTTATCTATCTAGCATGTTTGTCCTTTCATTTGGACTTCAAAATAGTAGAAGCAAGCATGCATACAAGCCAATAGCACGTCACCCGTTCTCTATATTAACACGATTTTCATGCGGATGACTTTCAGTTACGTTGGTGCGTGTCAAGACCTGAGTATGCAAACTCGGACTTTTCTGTGTATTCTGCACCAGTCCAAGATCACTCTAGTGCACACAGTATAAACATAGATGAAATATCGACCATATCACGACTTACTAATAAAAGATTCAAATATTATTAATAATTATCAGAGTACGACCTTATGGCCAAGCTTACAATTAATAGCATAAGGGCTTAAGAAACATGTAGTGAACAATAGAAAATAAGCATGGTAGCCACTCGACATGCCCACAGAAAATCGACTGGGGAGCGAAGTCCTAGTCCGCGAAGTTGTCAAAGTATCCACCTACTAGTAGCTCTTGCTGATTTGGCTCCTCTTTCTCAACTGAGCAAATATGGACAAAGCCGTGAGTACATAGAGTACTCAGCAAGTCGTTTGTAACAAAAATGCAATATAGTATGCAAAGCTTACCAAAAGATGGCTGAAAGGTTAATTTGCATAAGACAGTAATTTAAAGTAAATATAATAAATAGATTGAAAAGAGAACTTTGAAAATGGTAATAAATAAGTAATCAAAGGAATTGAGGCAAACCCCAAATAAACTAGCCATTCACTTCAATGAATCACCCATGAACCAAGATTCACGTAATGAACCACCAGTGAACTAACCATTCACTTTCCAACTTAACCCAACCAGATTTTTATGAAAACTCTATCCCTGTGTGAAATCACCGAGCATTGTCCATGACCGAGGAGACGACTATTCGAATAGTTTTACACTCTGCAGAGGTTGCACAACCGTACCCACACGATGTGATAATCCTCACGTTAAAGAAAATCACAACAAGGCTTTTACAATGCTCTATCTCAATCTGATCTCACTCACTAAGGTTTCGCCGTCAAGTAGGCTAACCACCTAGTCGA
This sequence comes from Dendrocalamus latiflorus, assembly GCA_017311315.1. Taxonomy (NCBI): domain Eukaryota; kingdom Viridiplantae; phylum Streptophyta; class Magnoliopsida; order Poales; family Poaceae; genus Dendrocalamus; species Dendrocalamus latiflorus. The sequence continues at coordinate 9,220,991 of CM029630.1, read as the reverse complement.
TAATTGCCCCCTTGCGCCATAACAACATCAGTAGCGAAACCAAAGTTGAGATTTCACAAATCATTATGCCAGGTCTATCCCATACTAAACATGTGGTTTGCGCAGTAAGCCTCAGATCAATGGCGTACCCAGGCGAAGCATCCACATCCCAATGTGCAAAATGCACCCCCTTTACTGCACGATCATTTGCCCAAGTGAAAATAAACTTTGTATAACCAACAGCAATGACACTACCCATGCCATGGTACTCAAATTTTATAACTGTGGCTAACCACCACATTCCAGTATATCATTAAGTCAAAATTAATTAATTAACCACATGTGATGATAAACCCAACGTTACTATAAGCATGGCTAAGCAATTTAAACGTACAACCCATGTGACAACTAGTATTGCATCACTAAATAATTCTCCATCCTATGGTGACAATGGAATCATGGCATTCAAATTATCAAGGAGAAATTAATCAAATAGGTCATTAGCTACCAATACAAAGGTTTGTAATAAAATAGCGATGCATGATAATTTAAAACGAAATAATACATAATAGACTCAAAAACTAGGTTCAACATGATCAAAGAATATGACTTGACTTGGCCATGCTCAGTTGATGGCTCTTGATCTTTGAATGCTGCTTTAGCTCCTTTGAAAGCGTGATCTAACGAGAAAGAAAACGAAACAAAACACAAAAATAAATTCAAATAAACTTGAAAACATCAAAACTAGAACAAAAAATAGAGCTCAATTTTAGATGAATTTAGGAAAAAGAATCGGGTCAATCGGAGCAAGGACGAAGGAGAACGTGTTCTCGGAAAATCTAATATAAAGAAAAAGGTTGAAAATCAGAAAAGGTATTGTGTTGTAGACTCGGCTCACGAGAAGCTGGTCTACGGTGAACTCGGCTCACCGAACAGTGCACCGGACGACTGGACTTGCTGACGCGGTGGCTAACTGGCAAACACGTGTGCACTAGGGCTGACGTGGCACGCTGACATGGCATGACACGTGGCTGATGATGTGGCATGCTGATGTGGCACCTAGGATGGCTAGGTTGCTGATGTTGCAAACACATGGCAGACACATGTCTGACATGTCGAACTAGGGCTGACGTGGACGACCGGTGTGGCGGTTCTGACTCGGTTGGCTCACGAGTCCACGGCTGACATGCGGGCCCCGCATGTTAGTGGCTTGGCTCACGGTGGACGGGGTGCATGGGAAGTCAAAGCGGCACGGGCGCGGGGTGCGGCTAACACGTGCGGGCACACGGACCGAGGCAACACACGTGGACTAAGGCAATAATTTAAAGTAAATATAATAAATAGATTGAAAAGCGACTTTGAAAATGGTAATAAATAAGTAATCAAAGGAATTGAGGCAAACCTCAAGTAAACTGGCTATTCACTCCAATGAATCACCCATGAACTAAAATTCACGTAATGAACCACCAGTGAACTAACCATTCACTTCCCAACTTAACCCAACTAGGTTTTTATGAAAACTCTACCACTCGTGTGAAATCACCGAGCATTGTTCATGACAGTGGACACGGCTATTCGAATAGTTTTACACTCTGCAGAGGTTGTACAACTGTACCCAGATGTTGTGATAATCCTCACGTTAAAGAAAATCACAACAAGGCTTTTACAATGCTCCATCTCAACCTGATCCCACTCGCTAAGATTTCGCCGTTGAGTAGGCTGACCACCTAGTCGATAATTGCCCCCCTTGCACCATAACAACATTAGTAGCGAAAACAAAAGTTGAGATTTCACAAACTATTATGCCAGGTCTATCCCATACTAGACATGTAGTTTGCGCGGTAAGGCTCAGATCAATGGCACACAATGTTGAGTCCTTAGATTTACCCAAGCAAAGCATCCACATCCCAATGTGCAAAATGCACCCCCTTTACTATACGATCATTCGTACAAGGGAAAATAAACTTTGTATAACCAACATCAATGATACTACCCATGCTATGGTACTCAAATTTTATAACTATGGTTGACCACCACGTTCCAGTATATCATTAAGTCAAAATTAATTAATTAACCACATGTGATGATAAACCCAACGTGACTATAAGCATGGCTAAGCAATTAGTGATGCGGGGGATTGCCCGATCTTCACGGCGTAGGATCAATGGAGATAGTTTGTATCCGTGCAACCTGACGAATCGATGGCGCCAACCACTGTTAGAACAGCAACCTGCGACAAAAGAATTCGTCCAACCACACACTCGTGATCCCGTCTTCTCGACCACCAAGTAGACGTGTCGTCGCTCCTGCAAATCACAAGGAAACACAAGAACGACGGGGAAGAACGCCTAATTCCCCTCTAGGTTGCATCTATGTGTCAAACCTAGGGAGAATAAGCGTGTAGCTCTCTCTGAAAATAATAGATGTATTCATGGTGGTCTCTGTTCTGAAAATTCTCGTACAGAGTAAATAGGTGGTCCCACCCGAACCCAACTCGTACTCGGCCACATCAACCCGACGCACGACTTAAGCAAAAAAAAAAACGGAGTTGGTTCACACGACGTTAAAGTTACACAACTCAGTTCGGACTCCAACTAAACAAGAAACAAACAAAAACTGAATTGGTTCACGCGACGGCCGAAAGTAACCAACTTATTGCGTCCAGGACTGATGCATGCAGCATGCAGTTTTTTCCTTTTTTTTATTGTCTAGCCTGTACACACTTCTTCTATTGATGAATCATCACGGGATGGCTTCTTGGTGCGACTAGACAAAATAAACAACACGCACATTGCCTTGGCTTGAAGTTGTCACGTCTAGATGTATGCATGTATTGGCTTGGACATGCATGCATATTTTTTTTCTTTGGTATTTTTTTCTTTGCTTTCCAACCAAAACTTTTAATACTGTCTGCTGCCTTCCTCTGCACTGCTCTCTTTGTTAATTGCCTTTCGTACAAACCTGAGAACAATTAAAATGCTAGCATTAGGTAGTAGCCAGTTCTCATGTAAATTAAAGACAAATTTAATTAGGAGTGAGTTCACCTGTTGATTAATCTTTTAAGCTCGTGCTCGCGTAATCGGACCAGTCGAGATGCCATCATCATCTTGTACACTTGAAGTGATGGATGTTGCACTAGTATCGATGAGACCTTCTAAACGCATCTTTACTTTAGGCTTATACAGATCAAGTATGGGCCTGCATATAATTAAATAAAATAGTAGTAGCTCTGTATCTCCAAGTATAATCATTAAAAACCCAATTAAATTAGATTTTACTTGATAATATTTAATGCGGCTCAACAATTCCTTCCAGTTAAATAATATATTTAACTGAGAAGTGCAAGACATGAGTGTTTCCGCATCATCCTCCCCTTCTTCAAGAAAAGCCGTCCTCGACTTTTGATAGTCTAAAATCGTACTAAACAAAGAATACAACGTATATGCCTGGTATATATATCTATCATTCACACTTTTTCTGTTTAGCATATCATGCACATCTGAAGGTGTAGTAAATAAAAAGAATAACACATATGTATGGTATATGCATGAATTAATTATTGTGTCACTCTCATTATTTTGCACATACCATTTAGTGCAACAGTAGCCATAGGATGTATGCATTGCAATACTGTCATTCACACCAATTAGTGTTACATCACTAAATAATTTCCCATCCTATGGTGACAATGGAATCATAGCATTCAAATTATCAAGGAGAAATTAATCAAATTGGTCATTAGTTACCAATATAAAGGTCTGTAATAAAATAGCGATGCATGATAATTTAAAACAAAATTATACATAATAGACTCGAAAACTATGTTTAACATGATCAAAGAATACGACTTGCCTTGGCCTTGCTCAGTTGACAGCTCTTGATCTTCAAATCCTGCTTCAGCTCATTCGAAAGCGTGATCTAACGAGAGAGAAAACGAAATGAAACATACAAATAAATTCAAATAAAATTCAAATTAACTAGAAAAACTTCAAAACCAGAACCAAAAGATAGAGCTCAATTTTAGATGAATTTAGGAAAAAGAATCGGGACAATCGGAGCTAGGACGAAGGAGAACGGGCTCACGGAAAATCTAATCTGAAGAAAAAGCTAAAAATCGGAAAAGGTACTATGCTGTAGACTCGGCTCACAGGAAGCTGGTCTACAGTGAACCCGGCTCACAGAAGAGTGCACCAGACGACTGGGTTTGCTGACGCGGCAGCTGACTGGGCAGACACGTGTGCACTAGAGCTGACGTGGCACGTTGACATGGCATGACACGTGGCTGATGACGTGGCATGCTGACGTGGCACCTGGGACGACTAGGTTGCTGACATGAAAAACACGTGGTAGACACGTGTCTGACATGTCAAACTAGGGCTGACGTGGACAGCCTGGTGGCAGTGCTGACTCGGCTAGCTCACGGGTCCACGGCTGACATGCGGGCCCCGCATGTTAGTGGCTCGGCTCACGATGGACGGGGTGCACGAGAAGTCGAAGTGGCGCGGGTGCGGGGTAGGCGCTGGCACAGCAACCGAGGCAGCACGCGGCGGGTGAGGGTGACCGAGTGGTGATTGTGACGGCGGCGAGGCTTGCCGGACACAAGACATGGTAACGGTGGCTGAACAGCGGTGACAGAACTCACCGGTGACGGGGTACGGTCGGTGGAGAAAGAAGATGGCGAGAGCGACGATGAGATTCACCGGCGACGAAGACAAAGGCAGCGGCGGCGAACTCCGACGGCGACAGCGACGATGAGATTCACCGGCGACGAAGACAAAGGCAGCGGTGGTGAACTCCGATGGCGGCAGCGCACAGGTGAACTCGACGATGACAGCGGTTCAGAAAGTGAGGCAGTGGCTTGGGATGCGAGGAACGAGGGCGAGCGCTCGGGTTTTATGCACGGACGCTAAGAGTATGACTTGGAGACAGCTGCAGAGTCCGACGTGGATACGACGGGCGGCGACGGAAACCGAGACAAACATGTCGGCCTCCTCCGCGGAAACGACAGTGAACAGTGCTTGGGCTTTCGGATCAACGACACGTGGCTGGCAAGGATCGGGCAGCTGAGGCAGAAGGTAGAGCGAGCGGTTGGATGCGGGCGAGCGAGCATTGGATGGCCGACGCGTGGCGGGGGTGGGGCAGGCCAAGTCGGGGCGGAGAGCTAGGCTGGAGAAAATGGGCTTCTGCCCAACGGCTGAGGGTTTTATTTAAGGTATTTTTTTTCCAGAAATTCAAATAAATACTTTTGAGCTCTAGAAAATAGCAAATAAATCTAGAAAAATCCAAGTAAATTCCAATAAATTCCTTGAGACTCAAGGAACCCACATAAAATACTTTTGATAATTGTTAATGTTTAATTTAGTCATATTAAATATTTTTAATTAATAAAAATTTCCAATTAAGCTTTAATTAATTCCAGAAAAATTCAAATGGTGAATTTTATTTTTAAAAACTTCAAAAAGGCTCTGAAAATTAGGATGTTACAGTGCGGCTAAATTTCTGTTTCACAAAACTCCAATGGGCTGAAGCTATCACTCATTACATGTTTCTTTTCGCCAATCTAGTTCTACATCTACATTATTAACTATATTTGTTTTGAATTGTCCCTTTTTCTTCTTTTACAAAAGTGAACTGTGGACAAGCAAGCCACGTAAAGATCAACCTTTTGTTACAATGCAAAAATATATGTATGTACGCATTGCAAAGCCACTTTCCCAAATGTTTCCTTACAAGTTTTGGCCCGTTCTCTTATGTATTGTTGTGAACAACTCTCTGTATTCTTTTCCTTTTTTTTTTGAGAGAACTCTGCTAACTAGCTTTTTCAATCTAGCAGGTTTGTCCTTTAATTTGGACTTCAAAACAGTAGAACCAAGAATGCATACAAGCAAATAGCACGTCTCCGGCCCGTTCTCTGCATTAACAAGAGATGCACGTGGATGACTTTCAGTTATGTTGGTGTGGCTAAATTTCTATTTCACAACACTCCAATGGGCTTAAGCTAGCACTCATTACATGTTTCTTTTCACCAATCTAGTGCTACATCTACATTGTTATCTATATTTGTTTTGAATCATCTCTTTTTCTTCTTTGACAAAAGTGGATTGTGGACGAGCAAGCCACGCAAAGATCAATAGCTTTTGTTACAATGCAGACATATATATCCACATTTCTTTTGCTGCATGCATTGCAAAACCACTTTCCCAAACGTTTCCTTATAAATTTTGGCTCGTTCTCTTATGTATTGTCGTGAACAACTCTCTGCCTTCTTTTCCTTCTTTTTTCTTTTTTGGGAGAACTCTCTGTCCTGTTAACTAGCTTTATCTCTCTATAGTATGTTTGTCCTTTAATTTGGGCTTCGAAACAGTAGAATCAAGCATGCATACAAGCAAATAGCATGCCTCCCGTTCTCTATATTAACAAGAGTTTCATGAGGATGACTTTCAGTTACGTTGGCGAGGCCAAATTTCTGTTTCACAAAACTCCAATGGGCTTAAGCTAGCACTCATTACATGTTTCTTTTCGCCAATCTAGTGCTACATCCACATTGTTAACTGTATTTGTTTTGAATTGTCCCTTTTTCTTCTTTGACAAAAGTGAACTGTGGATGAGCAAGCCACGCAAAGATCAACACTTTTTTTTACAATACAGACATGTATGTCTACACTTATTTTCTTTTACATGCATTGCATAACTACTACCCAAACGTTTCCTTATAAGTTTTGGCCGTTCCCATATGTATTGTTGTGAACAACTCTTTGCCTTCTTTTCCTTTTTTTTTTTGCGAGAACTCTCCATATTGTTAACTAATTTTTTGTATCTACTAGGCTTGTCATTTGATTTGGACTTCAAAACAGTAGAACCAAGCATGCACACAATCAAATAGCACATCTCCCGTTCTCTGTATTAACAAGAGTTGCGGGCGGATGACTTTCAGTTACGTTGGTGCGGCTAAATTTCCATTTCACAAAACTCCAATTGGTTTATGATAGCACTCATGACATTTTTCTTTTCGCCAATCTTGTTCTACATCTACATTGTTAACTATATTTGTTTTGAATTGTCCCTTTTTCTTCTTTGACAAAAGTGGACTGTGGACGAGCAAGCCACGCAAAGATCAATAGCTTTTGTTACAATGAAGACATATATGTCCACACTTCTTTTCTTGCACTCATTGCAAAACCACTTTCCCAAATGCTTCTTTATAAGTTTTGGCCCGTTCTCTTATGTATTGTTGTGAACAGCTCTCTGCCTTCTTTTCCTTCTTTTGTTTGCGAGAACTCTCTGTCTTGTTAACTACCTTTATCTATCTAGCAGTCTAGTCCTTTAATTTGGACTTTAAAACAGTGAACCAAGCATGCATACAAGCAAATAGTACGTCTCCCATTCTCTGTATTAACATGAGTTTCATGCGGATGACTTTCAGTTACGTTGGTGTGGCTAAATTTCCGTTTCACAAAACTCCAATGGGCTTCTGCTAGCACTCATTACATGTTTCTTTTAGCTAACAATTTTTTTCTTTTTTAAGAAGTAAAATCATTCAGATTTGTCCTTACAATTTCAGTTTCACAAAACTCCATTAAGCAACGCGCAAGCAAAAGCAAAACGCAGCATGCTGGTTTTCATGGGTGTAGAAGAAACAAGCGCCCAGCTAAGCCAAGTTTTGTCTCAATGTCCATTCTCTTGCTACAAATACGTGCTGCTAATAGTACTCTTCTCACTCGCACTAAAGAGATAAATCACCAAGCAAATCAATGGAATCAAAGCTCGTATTCTTGGCCCTCTTGCTCGCTGTCCTCGCCACCGTCGCCACGGCGGCCGACCCCGACTACAGCGAGTACTGCCGAGTGGGGAAGGCCATCCCCTACAACCCGCTCCCGGCCTGCCGGCACTACATCACGCGTCGATGCGCCGTCGGGCTCGACGGGCAGCTGCCGGCCCTGCCCAAGGAGCAGTGCTGCCGGGAGCTCGCTAACCTGCCGCGGGACTGCCGGTGCGACGCCCTGAGCATCCTGGTGAACGGCGTGATCACGGAGGAGGGCGCCAGGGTCGGCCGGATGGAGGCGGTGCCGGGCTGCGACAGGCAGAGGATCGCCGACTTGGCGTCGGGGCTCACCGCCTACGCGCAGTGCAACCTGCAGATCCCGGCTGGGTTGTTCAGCTGCCGCCTGTTTGGTGGTGGCATGTACTAGTTAGGTCTAGTTTATTAGGGCTATATGTTGAATAAATGCAGCATCATCTATCATCAGATGCATCCATGTTGTAATAAGAAAAATAAAAGGTGGAACTGGTGTTCCTCATCGTCTTATATATATACTAGTATAGTGCCCGTGCTAACGCTACGGCGGCATTTCAGGGATGCACATGAAAACAACCAAATGACGATATTTTTTTCATAGTTTAAGTTTCACGCAATTGTATATCACCATGTATATAATCTGGAAAACACTAATGTATATCACCAGCAAGTTCAGGTCATGAAATTACAAGCCTAGGCCAATTATAATGCATAACAAGGCAATAATAAGTCATGTCTCGCATGAACCATCTAATTTCTGATTTGCTTAAGTAGGTCTTGGAGTTCTCCAGGGATAATGTCTTTACATTCATTTTCATTGCTCTTCAAAATGTCCACCAAGAAATTCGTCCTCAGTGAATGTGATTGCTGTGCATGGCAGATAATAAGTTAACTTATTAATTTGCTATGTAGTCTACAAAATATACATAGAGAATATTATATGCTCACAGTGTTGATAACTGGTAATCTTACGCCATTCCACGACCTGATGAAACTGTATACAAGGAAGCCGGACAGGTTGCTGGAGAAGAGCACGTGTTTAATTGTTACAGATAAATCAAATGATATTTGATAATAAAGATGAAACATATTATAAGTTATTACCAGTTCATAGTTTTTGGAACCCATGTTGGGAATGTACGACGCCAGTAAAAAATATCATCTTTCCACGCAGGATGTGCCAATTCCATGGCGAGTTTGAAATTATTGGCAATGTTATGTAATTTGTGTAGATATGGCATGCATGGATCAGAACCCTTAAACATTCCATTTTTAGGATGAGGATCCATAATGGACACAGTTCTGGTACCCATGTCTAGTATGTATAATGTGTAGTGGTTCATTTGACGGTATGGCAGTAGAACCTATAAACAAACACCGAGTCTATAAGTGACAAATGATAAAAACACAAGTTTTTAAAGGAGTAGTAAGAACATATCTTACACTGCTGCAATGTGAAATATCGTACTCCATGTCAGGCCAGCATTCAAGCAATTTTGCGAGTTTTTTGCAGTCTAGCTTGTCACACCGCCGCGGATCTCGTCCAAACTGAGATATGGACTGTTCATTTTGCAAAATTTAGAATTATTTGTTTATATATATATATATACACACACACACACGCACAACAAGGGAACAATTATATCAACTTACACAGAACTGGAGATCCATGTAGTGGAATTTGTCATCTAACCACAACAAGGCTTCGTTGCACGCAACTGTCCGAACACCCATGTTGAAGCAATCACAATCAATGGGTTTATTTGCATCTAAAATATCTCTAAGTGTTCTGAGACTTAAAGAAATTGGATATGGTCTGGTGCTTCGAACCCATTCTTTGCTACAAAAAAAACAAGGACCAGGAACGAATTAGTTGATCACATCTTAGTATATTAGTATATATGCAATTAATTAGCAAAAAATACTTACTCTAAACACTCTTCATCGTCTATCGACCAGATGTATGTGCTTAACCAATACAATAGTTCCTTTCTGTCAGTGAATATTTTGGCAGATGGTTGAGGACCAGCAGCAATTTCTGACAGTTGAGTGACCTCACCCGGATTATCGTTCATTATGACATCATCTGGATTATCGCTGACCTCTTTATCTTGTTCATCATCCTGGTACCCTCTCGCTGTGTTTAATGTGGAGTTCCACAAGATTGCAGGGAGCTTGAACCTAAACTTACTTATATCATCCTGAAAATATGAGCAAGTGCTGATCTATTAACCGATTATATTTGACAAAAAAAGTGACTATGTTTAGAAATCTCCCTATGAATTACCTGGGTCACATGGTCAGATAGAGTAATTCCAGTCCAATACTCCATATAGTTGATCATCCATAAACCACAACTTACCCTGTGCAAAAGTGAAAAAAAACTAACGTGAGTGATATAGATACTGTTGCAAGTCAGGCAATAGCATACACAACAAGTCAGATGATATTTTACCCATCTGTTTGCATTCTCTCAGTGATCTTATCTATAATTGGCCAAGATGCCACTTTAATATCCGCCCATTTATCTCGGTACAGCTGTGTAGAGTCTGCTGCAAGTTTTATTACTCTTTCCAGTCCTCTTAACTGTTGTGACCGAAACACCAATATTTAGAAAGGAATATTAGAATTAAAATACAATATGAAACTATATATTATCATTAGTACCTACCGTAGTTTTGAGATCTCGACGGTCCGATAGTTCTCGTCCGAAAGAATCCAAGACATGTATCTCACATTTTTTGGCATTCACAACCGCTAGGTACCAGTGAAACTTCTCAATATTAATTGGAAGGAACACCTGCACTAACAGAGTTTTATCTAAAATTTTTCTTATCTATAAATTAACAAAATAAACATCTGCATGATATTATATATATATATATATATAATAATAACGGCATCGACAAGTTTACCATATCAGCGTGTAAATACTTTTCGACCCTTGTATAATCTACGTCATCTTTATAGTTCAATGCCACCTTAGGATCTCCGTCACGTTTTAGCAAGCTGGAAATAAATGTATTTTCTAAATAAACATCTCCACCTTCTCTATGTTGTAGGTGTTCTTCATGCCGGATACAATGAATATAAGCACTTAGGACCTGCAAAATTTTAATTTGACAGTACAGAATTGAACCCAGATATTTGGTATACATCAATCAATGCAAAAGACAGTCTTAAACATACTTACAGCGCCATTCACTTGCTCACCGTCACGGAAAAGACAATCCATGTCATCTCTGTTTACCCAATTATTATCGATGTTGACGAGTACCCTTTTTTCTGGTGTTGCTTTCATGTATTCAATTATATCAGCATCTTCTTTTGTACACTCATAATCTACAGAGAAATTATTTTTATTATTAATTAATTCCCAAAAATAAGTAAAGAAGATACAATTGAAGACCACTCACCTTGAGGCAGGACTTTTGCATTGTTTGACTTCTTAGGTTTATTATGTCGGGATGATGCCTTCATCTGTGTGTTCAATACTATCGACTTCACATCCTCGTCAGCACGCTTCCTGTAGTCGTCTTGTTCTAGGTCAACTATTTGTTCGGCATCGTATTCGATCGGCCCTTCTGCTACATCCATGTTGATCTGCAAATCGAAAATACAAAATAAAATCAAATAAAATTCAAATGAACTCCAAAAACTTTCAAACCTGAACCAAAAAATAGAGCTCCATTTTAGATGAATTTAGGAAAAAGAATCGGGTCAATCGGAGCTAGGACGAGGGAGAACGGGCCTCTGGAAGATTGGATCTAAAGAAAATCGGGGAAAATAGGAAATTGCACTGTGCTGTGGACCGGGTGCACGGGGAGCTGAGTCCACGGTGGACGCGGCGTACGGAACAGTGCGGGCGGCGGGCTGCTGGCGCAAGCGGCTAGATTGACGTGGCTGCTGACGGGGCGACGCGTGGACACCTGGGCTGACGTGGCGGGCTGACATGGCAGATGACGTCGTGGCAGATGACGTGGCACCTGGTGCCTCGAGGTGCTGACGTGGCTGACACGTCAGCCTAGGGCTGATGTGGTTGCTTGCGTGGCGGCTGACTCGGCTTGGGGTCTACGGTGCACAGCTGACATGCAGGCCCCACCGGGCAGAGGCCGGTGCACGGTGGTCCGGGCGCACGGGAAGGCGAAGCGTCGGGCGCGGCTGGCGTCAGCGCTGACGTGCGCGTGCACGGGGCGCGAGGCATCGCTGGCGCGGGGTGCGGCGGCGGTGACCGAGCGGCGGGGTGAGCGGGCGGCGGTCCTGGCTGGCGAGGCTCACCGGCGGCAGCAGACGGCGCCGGCGGAGTTCACCGGCGGTGACGAAGACCGGGCGGCGACCGGCGACCGGCGAGTGCTCCCGGCGGCGTCAACGGAGGCTCGGCGACGGCTGGCTCCGGCGATGAGCGGCGGCTCGGGACGGCGAGAACCCCCGGGGATCGGGCCCCTTTATACCCGGCTCCCGAGGAGTCCCAGGCGGCACGGGCGCGGAGTCCGGGCGGAAGACGGCGAGGCGGCGGCGAGTTCACGCCGGACACGGGGAGGAGAGTCCCGCTCGGGCACGGGGCCCTGACAGGTGGGCCCCACCTGTCAGCGACACGGCAAGCGGGCAGCTGGGATGGCGCGCGGACGAAGCGGCAGCGGCGGGGATGGCGACACGCGTCAGCCATCGGGCAGAGGGTTGCGACGCGGGCGCGGGCGCGGATGCGCGACGCGTGGCACGGGCGCGGGTGCGCTGGGCTGGGCTGGCGGAGCCGTGGCGGGTTGGGCCAGCTGGGTGGGTTTCGGCCCACCTGGCTGGTTTAGGAATTTTAGGGTTTTTCTTTTTCAGAAATTCATTTAATTCCTTTTGAGCTCTAGAAAATAGCAGTTCAGTGTATCTGCATTCTGATCAAGCGGCCGGTGAAATTTTGTCCTCCCTAGCCCAGGCGGTCGTGCCCATCTGGCAAATTACGGCAAAGTTTATTGAATGTGGATTCTTTTTTTTCGAGAGCAAGCGTACTGGTTATGAACCATTGAGTTCGATTTAATGTGCGAAGTGTAAACCTTCAAGGCTTACATGGCAACACTGAAGACAACCTGCCTTCGTTCCAGCTCCGCCAACATTATTCGCGTATATAATGTTACCGCCCATTAATAATGTATCGGAGGATAAAAAGCCCACAGCCCTGCGCACACAAATAACTTTGGAGGCAAGATTTGTATAAACCAGTAGGCGCAAAGGAATTTTCATTTTGCGGAGCGTCCAGCAAAAGCGATCAACAGCAATTTGATACATAAATTCAACTTTCTATGCTTGTATAAGGGGATTTTATTGATTCCAACATTAACTCTATTTCAATTCAAGTTATAAATCCTCTTGCAGCAGAATCAAAATTCTGACACAGTACATAACCTCGAATCCGCACTACAAAAAGGATCTAATCTAAATGTTTCACATAATCACATAGCTTCGACATGAGCCGGAGAGTAAGTTAGAAATCCATCCCGCCCATTGCGGGTTCCGCCTTCTCTTCCTTCGGAATCTCAACAATGATAGATTCTGTGGTAGTCATCAGAGATGACACACTGCAAAGACAACAGAAGGAAAAATTGGTGTTATTCTCTCATGGAAGAAAAACAGGAGATAATTGCATATCAGACTAATCGGTGTAATAAAATCCATAAAGATCATAGCAGAATTTTCAAGTTTAAGCTTCAGAAGCTGCAACTTGAATGTGCATGCAACCCAAAAATTGCTACTATACTTTTCAAGCTTCATTCAACCGAAACATCATTCCAACCTTGTGCGTGGCAATGACAATTTTCGGTCACAGATTTAACAAAACACTTCCACACGAAACAGCGTTGAACAAAGCGTCAGAAAAAGAGCGGCATTCATCTTCTTTCGACAAGGCATTTAAAGCATTCAGATTTCAGATTGCCCCTCCCAGGTAAGTTCACAGGGCTGTTTTCGACTATAATTCAGTATGCAAAATTTGCTTGCTGTTCGAATGTTCTCAACAGATCGACCCACAAATATCATATGGAGAGAATTGTAGGTGCCATTTTAACACGGCAATGTGTCACAACACAGACAATTAGGTATCGCAGCCTCATGTTGGACTGGAATGGTATCAGACTATTTTAGCTTGTTCTTTGACGTTGTCCAGACCTTCATCTGTTTTGCTTTGTTGAATGAAGATGGCGCATCAACGCATGCTGTTACCGTACTGTTTAGTGGTAGAGATATTTTGACAAATCAGATGAAAGCCAAGAGAGCTTCAAGAGAAAAATAATTTTGGTTCAGCTACTTCAATTCAGCTAGCATGTGCTATGTCACCCTTTAGCCAAGGGCGTAATGTTGAACAAAAGCATTTTGAAGTATACAAAGGAAGATTACAGAGTACCTTGCAGCGTCAACCAGGGCTGTTCTGATTCACTTTAAGTGGGTCAATGATACCAGCCTTCACCATATCCACATATTCACCTAGGTTGGGAGATCAGTTTACATATCCAATGTCAGAAAGATGATTTAAACTAAGTTTGCAACTCCCAACAGAGCAAGAGTGAATGAACTTTGCGCGGTACCTTTAGCAGCATCATAGCCTAAATCAGTATTATCCTGTTCCAAAAGCTTGCCAACAATGACAGCCCCTTCTACACCCGCATTTGAAGCAATTGTGTGCACTGGGGTCTGTAGAATTGTCCACGCCCTCTCTATTTGACACATCTGCAAATAAAGCTGGGAGTTCCATTGCCTAGTGTTGTAGCTAATCTATGTACTACTGATTGATGTAGCAACTTCTTTTCAACTTCAAAAACCCTTAGGACCAGCAACTCCTCCAATCTAGAAATCTGAACACATCTGGATAATAAAGGAAAAGAAACAGTGGAAATAATACATAAATATAACAAAATTTTGACCTAGAAACACTTAAAATGGTCACTTTGAAATATTGCCGAAGATCACAATGAGTGATCTGGTTATGTCTCAGGGCTATATATATAGTATAGTGCCCGTGCTAACGCCACGGCGGCATTTCGGGGATGCACATAAAAACAACCTTCAGACGGTCCTTCTTAATCTCGCAGACAACAAACCTTGATTTTGTTCCCTGAGGAACAGGAACAGTGATGGTAACCTCTGGCAACTGCTGTGTCCAGGAATACTTCTCCAAATCAAGACCGTTACCAGCATTTGGTTCTGTTTAATAAATCAGAAATAAAATGAGAATCCCTTAGCTGACCTTCAGCAAGTACAATGAATTGAAATATAACCATCTTTGGACCAGTTGGCAGTGATACCGATACATGAGGCACATGTTTAAATAGCAGCATAAGCTTCTAAAGGACCATGCAAAGATAGGGAAAGAATAAGGGAGATCCATACAATTCTAAAATATTGAACAAATTTATTCTACATTGAAACTGAAGTACAACATGTACAAGTCATCCAGTGTGAATTTATTCTATTGCTTTTACACCAATAATTATTACTACACATTTTGGTATATGCATGCACACATGCCAAAAAAATTGATTTGATTCACAAAAGTGGAACCATGTTTCTCATGAAAAAAGTAGTCATAATAAAAATGTAAAAGAAGATACTTACAAAGAAGAGAGCAAAGATTAAATGATTCACAAAGAAGAGAGCAAAGATTAAATGATTCATAGTATTTAGCGATGCTTCCAGAAGACCATGACAACAAAGCAACTATAAAATTAAATGTTGGACAAAATAAACAGGCCATCAAGATCCACCTTGCATGCTAAATGCTCAAGGATAAATGAAGGTGCAAATCAAAATTTAAAATCAATAAGACCAAAACATGTATCTCCCTCTTATGTAATGAATATAGTACTCTGGTTTTATCTATTCTATTCAAAGCTAAGGATGTCCCTAAAAGACAAAAGTCCATAAGTCTAGCAGGTTTCTAGTTTCACAACCAAGAAAGTTGAAAGCCACCATGACAGTTGAAAATTAAAGTGCCCAGGTAGCACTGCCATTGCTCACGCTCAAGTGAGGTAAACTGGGGTAAAAGATGATCTACCTCTGACATGATGGCACTCAACCAAAAACAGCTGAACAGCCCTCCGACTTATCATCCCTGAGCAATTGGAACTACAACCTAATCCTAATATTCAAACAAGTCACCATACCAAGACCACGTGCCGCTACATCTGTGGCGGCCATTATAGGACTCTTTGCACTCTTAAACTCTGTTAGAACATAGTCCCTTTCAGCTTGAGCTTTATCACCATGTATAGATAACGCTGGCCATCCGTCCATTCTAAGTTGCCGAGTGATGTTATCACAGTCTTTTTTTGTTTGGAAAAATATCAAGATTTGGCTCCCATCCATTAGATCAGATAAGAGCTTTTCATGTCAGTTCTGTAATTGATAGACTATGAACAGTACAACTCTGAAATCAATTGATTAAACATACCTGGGATACTTTTCATGTTCTGAAATAACTTCCACAATTTGCTGTATGGAATGATTAGCTTTAAGTTCAGGTGATCCTATGATTACCTGCATTACAATGGATGCATAATGTTAGTAACAGGACTAACGAAACAAACACAATGGAAGAACCACCAAAAGAATGAAAAATGATGACAACAGCATAAGCCATGTGCACCTTGTAAGGATTTTGCAGAAATTGCCTAGCCAGGGCCTCAACTTCTCTCGGCCATGTGGCACTCCAGTACAAGGTTTGCCTGTCTGGCCGGATCTATTGACAGCAAAAGCATTTAGTACCATGAACAAACATAGAAGCAAGGCTAAATCATCAGCACTAATATAAGCATTCCAACACAAACCATACCTGTGCCAGTATTTTTCGAATCTGTGGCTCAAAGCCCATATCTAGCATGCGGTCCGCCTCATCCAGGACAAGGTAGGTCACTCTACGTAGATTTGTGTGACCAGCCTCGAGCATATCAATAAGCCGACCAGGTGTTGCAATGACAATTTCAACTCCTAGAAGTACAGATAACAGATTTAGCTCTAAAAAAATCTCAAAATGAGTAGATAAAAGTGCCAAATACCTCTCCTAAGGTCACGTATTTGCGGACCCTTAGGTGCTCCGCCGTAGATACATGTGCTTCTAGTTCTTGAGTATGATCCAAATTTTGCAGATTCTTCCTGTATTTGAACAGCTAGTTCTCTTGTTGGAGCAAGGATCAAAACAATTGGGCCATCACCTTGCCCTACATCCATTGCAATCGTTAATAATTAGAATGGATTTGATCCATTAACAGTTGAACATACACGATACAACAGCAGGAACAAACCTAGTCGAGGCTGTGCACCAACATGAACCAACCCTGGGAGTAATATAAAACAAGCTACGCAGAGGTAGAGCAGGAGCGGCAGGAGGAGCGACGCGGCGGAGATGAGCTCACGCAGCGGGACTGGTGGTGACGGAGAGGTCGACGATTTCGGCGGCCGCAAAATCGGAGATCGGCCCCAATCTGAACCCTAGCCGCAGCGGCGGCGCAGAGTGTGGTTGGGAGCTCAAATCAGCGTATGGTGAGCGAGGAGACGAAGACATCGGAGAAGAGGAGGTGGTGGTGGAGGAGGAGAACAGGCGGCTGGGCGCTGCGGTGGCCGGCATGACGGCGGCGCAGAGAAGGGGCAGGTGATCGCGGGCGAGGGACGGAGGGAGTGGGGATCAACCGATCGAGGGAAACGCGCCCGCGGCGTGGTTATCGGGAGAGGGGGCGATGGGTAGGCGAGGCGTGGAGCAGGGACGGAGGAGGCGGTGTGGGGTGGGAGGGAGGGGAGGAGGCGGCGGCGCGAGGTGGGGAGGAGTAGGCGAGGGCGGAGCGGCGGATGAGGGAGGGGAGGAGGCGAGGGCGGAGGAGGCGGCGCGGAGGAGCGGAGGCGCGGGTGGAAGAGGGAGGGGAGGAGGCGGCGCAGAGAATGGGGGAGGAAGGGAGGCGCGGGGGATGAGGGGGAGGCGGAGGGAGCGGAGGAGGCGCGGGGGAGGCGGAGGGAGGGGGCAGCGCAGGTCGAGCGGGGGCGCGGGTGGAGGGGTACTGTAGATCCATTGAAGGATGACCGTCGGATATGGTTGAGTAAGGAGAGAGAATGGAGGAGAGTTAATCTGGTGCGCACGTTTTTATGATGGTGTATTTCTGGGTGCATATTGTGGTGTGGACGTAGTTAAGGTCATGACTGTAGAGCAGGTAATTGTTGGGTGGATGTAAAATAATTTGAACTGGTGGATTATTAGTTTAGAATATGTCAAGTCTCAATTCGAATTTGAATTCCTACACATAATTCCATCGAACATTATGATTTTCTATATGTATAGCACGAATTTAAATCAAACTTCGTTTCAATCCATACCAATCAAGTACGGTTTATAGCAACACAGATTAGTTAAATCTGAGAAAAAATTGTAAGAGCCAAATTTTCGTAACTACACCTCTGGGCATAAAAATTATTTTAAAAACCTTTTCTGCATTTCGGATTTTCTGGATGTTATTTGCTATGTATTGGAAATTAAAACAATTTAATACAGATAACTCGATAAAAGAAAACTCGAGGAAATAAGTTAATCAATCCCAGGAATGCAGGAATAGAAAAAACATAGGATTGAAATTAAATGTTCTGGCTTGTCGAATACTATAGGAAATAAAACAACATGAATTTTCGAAAGAGACGTTTGGATGCCTCACAAGAAAATACATGATTTTTTAGATTAGATGTTTACTTGATTAGAGAGAGAGAGTGGAGAGTGAAAGAGAGAGAATGCAATGGACTAGCTCATATTTATATTCCAATGGAATTGGGGGTATAGGAATGTGCCGGCAGAATATGATTCCGACCTTATGTGTCTAATGTACTAGTCTCATGATTAATTGCTAGTACACACATCCAACTTTGACATATCATATCCATACACAATAAATTTAATAAGATAGTACATATAGATAACAACCGAACACACGCCTACACGGTGAGGTTTACAACATATAGACCGATCATCCAAATAGTTCACATAACATAAAAGGTTCAGCGAAAACAAAGATAAAAGAGGCATAAAAAACTAGCAAATATGCCACAGCCCATCCACAGGTAGCTGACTGGGGCTAAACCCTAGCAATCGGAATCACCGTTGCCAAAATCCACTGCACAAAAGTAACTGTATGATGAGTCTTCTTCCGCAACATTTGAATATGTTCAACAAGCAATCGTGGTACAAAATTGATACTCTGCAATATTTTTAAGCAAATATTGTATATTATGCAGTGATATGTCAAGGGACTTGGCTATCCTAACAAGTTTTCTATTTTTGCACAAAGTGAGCTTTCATTTGCAATAACATATATAGATTGCAACCAAAAGTTATCGTGAGTATGTTGCCTACTCCGCCGCACGGATAAGGGGAAGAGGACAGGGGGGAGCGATGTATGGTATCGAGGTGGCGGGTAGGAAGTAGCAAGGAAAAACCATGGGTGTGGCATCAAAATCTGGCGGCACGCCATGGCGGAGCTGGCGCGCGCGCAAGGTGGAAGAAGAGAGCTAATGCACGGGCATGGCGCGTCAGTGAGGGGAGAAGGAAGACATAATGAGTGGAGTCTAGTCCCACTCATCAGTGTCGAGTTTTTAATGGATAGAGAAAAGGTGTAAAGTTCAGAAATACGCCTTCGCCAAATGGGAAGTGGAAAGGGTTAAGTGACCAAAGCACATTTGTTATGCTGAAAGGTTTGAGGAATTTTTAGACATAGCAGATGAGCTACAAAAATTATTAAAACATTTTTGGAGGCTCCTGACATAGTGTAGATGCTTGTGTAATTTCTTTCAAAATTTTCATCCATCTTAAATTTTTCTCTAAAATTTTGTAAATGTCATTGTTTTAGTGTAACATGCACTATTTTCATTTGAATAATTTTAGGAGCTTGCTCAATAATGTTCAAATTTTTATTTTTAGTGCCATAAACTTATTTTTTTAGTTTTGAAATGGTTTCTACTATGAATTCTCCTAGGCCACTTTATGGACCATCTTTTCATATTCAATTTTGAATTCACAATGAATTTCATCTGATGTGCATTTCTTTCCAAAATTGGTATTGTCAAGTTAATCTTCCAAAAGAAATCCAATCAAAAGCCAAGAAAATAAGATACACGCAAAATTTTTAAATTTACATCATTTTCAAAATCCCTAGAATTTGGGATGTTACAATCGCCTCGACCTTTAGTGGCTCAAGGGGACTACCACACACCAAAGTCTTGTGCAACTGCATCGGTCTGTACAACCACTCGCCAAGTCTAAATCAAGTTTTTCTTTTTATTTGCCAACTAAAATAATAGGCACACCACCTTTGGGCCATTTTCAAGTATTTCCCATAATTTGACAATGTTGACAAATTTTACCAACCTAGCACAATTAGTATCTATGAGCATAACTAAGCATCAACTACTTTATTTAATCTACAAGTTCTACATTTTACCAATAGTGAATAATAATGCTAAGGTGACAATAGTGAGGGTATCAATTTATCAAGGTAGGATCAATGCAACAACTGGGATACAACTACCGACCTTACTAACATAGCAATTTTTATCGAAATTACAGGCATGCATAATACTTACAAAACAACATAAAAATAGTAAAATATAGGCACAACATGGTTAAGTGGGGTACTTGCCTTGCTCATTGAGTGATGGTTCTTGCTCTGGCTCATCGACGAAATTTTTCAAAATATCGGTATATACACGTTTAACGACAAATAGCACAAATAAGAGCCAACAGAATATAAAAGAGGGAAAATCCAAATATTTTTGCATATTATGAAAGTTCATGATTTTATAAAAAATTAGAAACCAATTTCACTCAATTTGAAGTTTGGATGCAAAACTTATAAGTATTTGAAGTTGTTCGGTTAAGAAATCCTTGAACAAGAAAAGCAAGGGTAACATCAGAGTTACCAGAGTATGCTTTCCTATGGAGAAAGCGTATTTTCTTTAAACTGAAGGTGCCTTTTCTATTTTTTGGATTTATAAACTGATTTAAAGGGTTGTGCCCATATGTCAAAGACTCATCCTGTAAATCAAGTTTTAATTACAAAACTATCAAGTGGGACCTATCTGTCATAGGCTCATTAGCCACTAATTACCCAACTAACTTTTAAATGAAATTAACCACACTAATAGGCTACCAGATAGGTGGGACCCATCGGTCAGAGAAAGAGATAGCAGGAGAGAGGAGAGCTCGGCATGGCCGAGCTTGATGGTGAGCTCACCGGTGGTGAGGGATGGCCGGAAGGGCACGGGGAATCTTGAGAATGGGACAAAGAAGTCACAGCAATGCTCTGGGTGATGGCGGTGAGGCAATAGGTGATCGGAGTTGCGTCGATGATAGTGTCCAGTGGCTATGCAAGGTAGGGCCACGAAGGAAAAGGCAAGAGAGTAAGGGAGGCTACAAGTAGCTCAAGGGAACGACTTTTGGGGGTGCTGGCGATGTGAGAACTACGTGCTCAGGGACCAATGGTCATCGGAGTGGTGGCAATGATGACTCCCCTGGTGACACCATGGGCAACGATGGTGACAACGGTAGAGAAGACTCAGTAGATGCAAACTAAAGGTCGCACGTGCATTATGACTCACCACAAGCATGAAGATGATATTGGTAGCATCAGAGTAGCACTAGGGCGACTTGACAGTGGTGAGGGGAAAGGCTATAAGAAGGTATGCATCAACTTGCATGCATATAGGTGATGGTGCAAAAGAGAGGAATTGAGCTAAGGCTTACTAGCAAGCTCGAATTGATGAGAATGGTGGCGGCAGCCAAAAATGGAGAAGACGATGTGTTCCTGCGTTCCCATAGCTCCAACTACAATAGCAATCAAGGGAAAGCGCTAGAAGGGTGAAGGATGATTTATGACATGGAAGCGAAGGGGTGGAGCTCATCTAGGACAGCAGAACACAGTGGCTATGGTGGTCGACTCACCGAGCTTAGAGAAGACGACTCAGGCTCGGCTTCACAAGGAACCAACTACGACATCAATGAAGAGAAAAGCATGAGGGAGGTGCAAGACAAACATTCACAAGGATATCAAGGGAAGAGAAGCTCACCGGTGGCAATGATGGCTTGGAGCGGGCTCACCGGCGTCGAGGACGATGCGCACATTCCCGCTGAACGAGAGAGCAAGGAGCTTGGGTTTTCATGAAAATGGAAATGAGCTGGGAAGACAATGACACTATTGGATGACTTAAGTACTGAGGAGAAAGGCGCAACAAGAATGGGGAGAAAAAGGCAGCCGTGGTGACAACTCGAGGCGCACGCTCTTTGTCTCTCTCCACCCAAACAGACAAGAGGAGGCGATAAAGCTGCTTGATGGCGCTACGATGATGGGACCAGTTGAGGTGAGGTGAAGATGATGGCTATGCTAAGCATTCAAAACTATGGGTGGACTAGTCTGAATCAGTGGGTGAGTGTGGTGTACTGCGTTAGCTGCGGACCATGAGCAACAAACATGTGTGACGACGAATCGATAGCGGCAAGGTGGGCAATGGCAACTGTAACATGGGCCCTGAGGGTCCACTAGAAAGCAGCCTGACAAGAGAAGGCAAGCGTAGTGTGTCTTCATGCGAGCGAGAGTGCGCAGGCATGGTGGCGAAGGAGGGGGCTGGGGTGGAAGATGACCTCTGACAGGTGGGGCCAGCGCGTCAGCGAGAGAAGGAGCCGAGGCGATGGGCACAGAGGCGAGTCAAGCTAGGCTAGTTTGACACTAGGCATAGGCGAGAGGGAATGTGTCGAGGCTACTGTTTCAGCCCAAAAAGTTTTTCAGAATTTAGATTGTTTTCTAATTTAATTAATCCAGAAATCAAGTTTCAATTTTTAAAATTAGTAAATCAACTCCAAAAATTATGAACATTTTTTCAATGTTCCTTGAACCACCTAGTATTTAGCAGAATTATTTTCAAGATTTTTCCAGCTTTTAATTTTTCTTAAAAATTCAAAAACTACTGCATTTAATAGGAAACTATTTTTAATAAATAGCAAAAATGTAGAAAATCTCAGAAATGTATTTATTAATACTAAACATGATTAACTAGAAATTAAAATTTTGGGCCTGTTACGGAATGCATTCCATAGAATTTGACAACTCCATTCTTATGTTCCAAACAACCTTTATAGGAAAAATCCTAAGAATTCAAATCCTTCAATCCATGGAAGTCAGCACCCACAAATTATTCTAGATAATTGAGTTCAAGTTACTGCCGTGAAAATTTATAACTGCATTCTGTGTATTGACTCATAGGAAACATTAGTACTACGGAAACATGAAATGCTTCATAGCCGTCAAAAGATGACCCTGATGCTTAATTCGTCGTGTACGGACAAGATTGCAAAGGCGAAGACGATGTAGGCTGGGACCCTAGTCGCTTGCGTATGGCAGTGACAATGGATCCATCTTTTTTTCTTTTGCTTATCTATCTTCGTATCTCTTTTTGTGTCCGATGTGTGAACTATGATGAACAATTGGTCTGATTGGCTTGTATTAATCTAAGAAAAATGACTGTCTGGTTTATTTATGTGTTGTGTGTGAGCATCTATGATGTATGTGTATGATTCATCAACGTGTATGTGTGCACTATTTATTGATCCAAGGAAAAGCACAGTGAAACTCAGCAGGTTCTAAATGCAAATTCGGGTCCTAACAAATTTATAGTTCCATCAGTGTTTCTCAGAATAGACAATATCCTATATTTATCGCTGAGAAAATCAAGAAGATGTGCCTCTGCCGATGATCGAAAATGACTATGTATGCATAATGCTATAAAATATTTATGATATTGTCTATTTGTCGTGCAAAAATATATATTCATGTTATTGTTTTTATAATTTGGTTATTTTTTATCTGAACTAGTTCCATCATTATTTTTATATACTTAATATTTTTACAGTATATTTGAAATTGCTAAAATTTTTTAGTTCCTTACGATGCAAGTTCCGATCATCAATACCACTTTTTACTTATTTTATAAAGAACTAGCTGATTGGCCAGCACAATTGTGCAATATGGTGTGGAAGTGTGGTATAGTATAGTGTATAAAATTTTATTTGAGGATTCCAAATTTTGGGGCTCCTTTTTCGCAATCAAAATACATTTTAGGTATTTTATTTGATATTTAACTAACAAAATATATTTATGAGCCAGATGTTTTTCTTTTTTATAAGAATAATTTCAATTATTATATCTCTAAGCCAACTATCAACGCAATAATAGTATACAAGCTTGATAAAACATAATTGGATATTTTAGGAGCTTAAAGTACATTTTTACCATTTATTCTTGTTGATCTGTATGTAGTTTCAATACAAGACATGCTTTTTATGGATAATGAACTATAAATCCCTGACCAGTTTGCATAAACCGTCAGCAATTACCTTGTGGGCAACAGTTTACACATAACACCGACCACTTTTGTGAGTACTCTAGGTCATTTTGGTGTGGGCATGTAGCCAATGGGTTTTAATTAAGTTTCCCATAGTCTAGGTTGGGTTCGTCAAGTTCTGTGAAACTCTGTTCCACCTCCATTACATCTTTTTAGACGTGTCCACCTCGATCCGTTACTACCTGGCAATCAAAGAGCACCCTGAGACGTTGGATAAATCTGGGTAAAACAGACACGATATGAGCCATTGAAGGGTTTCATAAGAGTTCTTTAATTATTTTTCAGGGAATCGTATGCCCGTCGCTAAATATAAGAACTATGGGCCATTGGTTAATTTGCCGTCCTACCAAATCTGAAAAGCAATGAGTGAGGGGAAACTGTCGGTCAATAGAATTACCAACGGTTTTTTACTGTCGTCAAGATATGCATATCTTGTTTTACACGTGCTGGCATGGATGTATAAAGTTAATTAAGTGCCTCTGCATTTTTTGCAAATTCTGTTTTGACATGCTGCCAACTTTAAAAAGTGATGAGTCTGGCTTAGTAGACCTCCAAAAACTAATCATTTCTTAATGCGTCCAGGAAAGCATAGTTTGGCACTAATAGCTGCAACTCCCCCCCCCCCCCCCGGCCCCCTTAGGGGAAGCTGCAGCTTTCTTTTTCAAAACGGCAACTCAAATTTGTCCTTGAGATCTCTGTTTCACAAAACTCCAATAGCTTAATTAGTAATTACTCCAAATATTGGGTTGCTTCTTCATCAAATGCTTAACTAAATATTCAGGATATCTTTTTAACTATTGTCTCACTAACTCTCTTTTTCCTTCCTAAAGAAAAGCTCTCTTTTTCCTCGATAAAGCAGCCGAGCCATCCATACTAAATTTATTGTCTTGCACGAATGGATTGATGCTGTGATCAACTCGGCTTCTGGCTTCTGGTTTCTGACTTATTTTTCACTATTCATAAATTTCGTCTTTTTTGAACTTTTGGTTTTTTGTTGAGCTTTTTTGCCGGTTCTTTTTTTCCCGTATTTGTTTGTATTATACGTAATGGGCTAACATATTTTTTATATTTTTAAATTTTTTTAAATTTAATTATGCGAAATAAGCCTCTGTCAGCTACAGTGCTTTTTTCAGCCAGCTACAGTGTTTTCAGCCATAAGCCATGAGCTTTTAAGCCGAGTTGATCACCACCTAAAAGTTTGAATAAACTATGTAAAGAATAATCTACGTACGGTGTGTTAGTGATATGTCCTAGAGACAATCATGAAGGTGATTATATCACTTCTATATTTATGATTTTTGAATAATATGTTATTTTAATAAATATGTGACTTGTTCATAAATATGTTATTTTAATATGTTTCTTCAATAAATATCTTTTATATTGATCAACAAGTATGTGACTTGTTCATAAAACTCTTTATTCATATTTTTGATGTTATTCTAAATTACCCCTGATATTATATCATTATGTGAGATAATTAGGATTTACAGATCAAAACATGTAATGATAGATGATCATGTTTTACGGATAATAGATATGGGATATAAAATCAATAATGTGAGCACATATTAGAGAACATGATGTTAGATTGACCCACCATAAGACACTGCGAGAATTGTTATATTCTTAAGTTTCATCAGTTGGTCTTATATATAGTGTATGTAGGATTCTTAGACCTAAGATCGTCATTATTTTTGACATGTGTAATAGTTTACTTAGAGATTACCAAACACTACTCCATGACTAGGTGGTCAAAAAGGTATCTTTCAGGTTTACTATAAAACAAGTGGAGAAAAATGAGCGATCAAGATGGAATTTGCCCCTCTTTTATAAGAGAAGAGATATCTCTAGGCCCTTGGATATGGTTGGATTAAAGAAGTACATAACCATGCTGAATGTGGTTGAGGAGTCAATCACAACTGAGTAATCCACTACAAGCTCGAGTGAATGATCGAGCTATCATAGGATGACACGCTTCTCGCCTTGAGTTCGATATGGTATCATGAGACAAAGGGATCAGTACATAAGCACTATATAGGTTCATCCGATATGATCTTTATGTATGTTTGGGAGTCATTATGCCCTATTAGGGACTGTTACCGACTTATAGATCGGAAAGGAGTTTTCGTCCTATGGCTAAACATATATGAACCTAGAGAGTCATACACTTAATGGGCTAGAACAATAAGGATCCGAATGATAATCTCCGAGTGGAATATGATCTCTATTTGTATTGGAAAAAGATCTAGCCTAAGGCTTCTTTGAGTTAGATATGATATCTGATCATATCTGATTAGGATTCAATTGGATGCTATATAAAGAGAGGTGTGGGGATGTGGGAGGCACCCTGAAGCACACACATTGAAACCCCAGCCGCCACTTCTCATAACCCCTGTTGTGCGCGCTAGTTCTAGCACACCGACACATGGTGTTCCATCCCTGGATATGTGGACCTCGGTAAAGGCACTGCTGTGGCTGCGGCGCTGATCGGGATGATCGCGAGGAGTGGACGGTTGGCCAGAGAACGATAGACTATTTCTACTACACCGTTGCACTCTTCGTTGAATTGACTACTTCAACTCTACTTCCGATGTACTACATGTCTAATAGTAATGATCTATGATCTCTTACTCATATGACTTTATGATTTACATGGTAGAAAATTTTAATCTGCACTAGTGTAACCTGTCCGTATCGTAACACAGTGCATATTTTTAACCAATTTGTCCGTAAACAT
This sequence comes from Dendrocalamus latiflorus, assembly GCA_017311315.1. NCBI lineage: Eukaryota > Viridiplantae > Streptophyta > Magnoliopsida > Poales > Poaceae > Dendrocalamus > Dendrocalamus latiflorus. The sequence continues at coordinate 9,194,079 of CM029630.1, read as the reverse complement.
AATAGTTCTAGTGTACAAACACCAACTTTGGGACTGTTATCACTAATCACAATATTGTTGCGATCAAGGTTATCAAAACCGGTTTTGAATTTTTACCGGGATCTAGTAGAACTAGTACTATCGATTTTCGAAAAATTTCAGTAGTTTCAGGCCAAAATTTTCAAATAAAATTTTAAATTTCAAATAAAATAAAAATCAGCTGAAATCAATACAAATCAGAGTAAATCAGATGAACTCGGACAGGAGTGGCTGGTAGGACCGATTTTTGACTGATTTTTATAACCTGGTTGTGAGGTAAAACAGGTACAGTGGTAGAAACAAGGGATTACGATAATGAGACGTGTAGGACTCGCCTTCAAAAGTATCTACGATAATGAGACGTGTAGGACTCGCCTTCAGAAAAGTATCCCTTTATGTGTCCCACCAAATATAACCCATGTCTTCACTGATCCCAGGGAGATATGTATTGTTTGTTGGTTTGGTTGTCAGTTGAAATTTTGACGTGGAAAGCATATGCACAGACAGATTAAGCAGATGCAGAAAAGCCACTAGTATGATTACTTCTCCTTTGTTGCTCATAAACAGCAAAAGATTATCTGCCCGTCCGTTTCTTCGGTCTCTAGATATATAACCTTATATATATGGAGATCATATATAACGTATGCAAATAATTTAATAGAGTGCAAAATGGCATCAGCTAAGCTCCTCTTCTCCGTCGTCCTCCTTATATGCTCGCGGTGACGTCCACGGCCGACGATCACCGTAAGATCATCCCACAGCCTCGCCCCTGGCAGCCGGAGGAGCCGACGTGCCAGCCGGGGATGGCCTTCCCAGCGTACACGTTGCCACGGTGCCGAGCGTACCTAAAGTGCAAATGCATCAGTGAGTGGGTGGCAGAGCCAATCCGACAAGAGTGCTGCCAGCAGCTCGCCGCCATACAGGACGTCCGGTGCAAATGCCCGGCCATCGCCCACATGCTGACCAGCTTGTATAGGGAGCTCGGCGTCAAGGAAGGGCAGCAGCAGCCGCAAGAGGAGGCATTCCCGGGGTGCCAGGCGTACATGATGACGCAGGTCGCCGCGCGACTTCCGATGCAGGCGGTGCCACACTCGGGGTCGGTGTGCCCATGGGCGAACGGGCAGCCAAGACAGATGCAGGAGTACTAGACCGTCCGTCGATGCAACTGCGGTATATGTAATAATAAGTGCCGCATGCATGCAGGCTTGTTGTGTGTGGCGTGGATGGATGATGAATAAAATAAAATTCAAATGGTACGTGCTAATTCCTTTCGGGGAGGTTTTAATCAAATCGTAGTCCGATTATTAGCTCCTCAATCGGCAGCGTCTTTAATCTAGGTGTCGAGCTATGCTTAGGGCTTAGTGGCCCGATGGATGGAGACGACTGGGCCACTGGTCACTGGATCGGGGGAAGGTGGTGCATGTTAGGTACGGCGAAGACGATAGGAGGCGGTTGTTATTTGTGGATCAAGCGTCGGTGAGCCGTCGAATACGGGAAAGAAGGTGATCAGTGGGGGGCAGGGGTTAGAAGTAGTGAAGGTAGAGTGGTGCGTTCATGGTTCGAGGGTACGTGGTGGTGGCGAGGGCATGCCTACAGGCCGAGAGGACCGTGGTGATGTGAAGGCAAGGGGAGTGGATGACACATCACAAGCATTAGATAGGGTGGAGATTTGATTGAGTGATATTTTGAACTGCACTTTTCGAAAAAAAATTGAAATTGAACTTTCCAAATATTTGGTTCTGTGCGCAAGAAATTTCTGGTTGAAAATTTCCACCTTTTCATTATTTTCTATTTTGGGGGTAAGAGACAAATGGTGGGGCCCACTCTCGTAGTTGAGGCAAGAGACAAACCGCCGCTCATTCCCGTCGGTCAGTGAGAACTTCTCCCTTTGATTTTTTACTTGCAGTATTTACCTGAACTAGTTCTCTTACTGTTGCTTATTACCTCTGTTAGTATCCTTTGCTTCTTGGCGGTGGCAATTTGGCTGAAGCCAACTAGTTGTAGATACTAGTTCAGGATTTGAGCCCCCTCTTGTCTTGTTCAGTTCTTGTCAGTACTTGTCAGCATCTTCTTGCCCATGGTTAATTACTGTTATAGTACTGGAAACAAGGATGCACACTAGCCCATGGTTAATTACTGTTATAGTTGTCTGAACTTGGTATTGCACGGAAAGGCTTGTGATTATTCTCTGTCAGGATTCAACTTAATTTTGGCAGCACTAAGCAGTTCTCGTTTCCTGTACTAGTTTTCTTCTGTTGGGCAGAGTGAAGTATTAGCCTTCGGGTAAACTTGCTGGACAATTAGTGGTCTGTTGAGATACGACATTCAGTAGCAGTGCTCTCTGTTCTTTACCGGTTTGCATATAGCAACTGTTTTAGTACTAGTTTGTGACATTAAAGTAGTTCGTTATGACTACCTAGCTGCTGTTCTGTATTGGTATTTGTGTTTATAATTTTCAGTGCTACATTTTAGGAGTTTTTGTTGTTTGGATTACTGCTGATTGTTCTCAAGTCAGACTCCCAATCCGAAAATGCTTTGGCGTGTAACTTTGTGATCGTCAAACCTGAAACCACGCTCAAAGACATTTCCATATATACATGGTAATTAATCTTATAGACATGTTTGTATTGTAGTAAAGTCAGGAATTAAGGGTGTGTTAGGTTTGTGCCAACCCTGCCAAAATTTGGTTAGTCTCAACAAGTTGGCCCTTGTTTGGATGGTTGCCAAAATTTTAGTAAGCCAATGGTTGTATGGTCATATCCTATGTATTTCTTGGCAATCCTTGACCAAATTGTGGGTAGCCAAAACCTTGACCAAATTTTGGCTAACCGAATTTTGGCAGGGCTAATTTGGGCACATACCAAACACACCCTAAAATAGTAAATATAACTTTTAGGTTAATACTCCATTTATTACAACACTGAAGATTTATTGTACTCCCACAGTTATGTCCAGCTTTTTAGAGAGCCCTTGTTATGTGTACATTGGAAAAACAACAAAGACCAAGAAAAACTTCCACCCCAGAAAAGAAAAGGGCAAATAAAGTTTAGTGGCTGACAATAAAGTTTCCACTTGCGACTACATTCAGCAATTCAATCTCAAAACTACTAATCTTGGGATAGTTCATCTTAAACTTCTTCATCCGCTATATGTTCTACTATAAGTGCATCCGAGGGCGTGGGAAAAGCATAAGAAGAGTGGCGGTGCATCAGTATCTGATAGATATCCTGCATTGTTGGCCTTGCCTGAGGAGAAGTTTGCAGGCAAGCAAATGCCACTTTGACAAGCAGAGCAATGTCTTCCTCCTCCACCATTGTTGGCGATGGTGGGCGTTGGTCCAAGATGTCCATTGCAAGCTTATGATGCTGTCCAATAGAAGCAAGGGATTGCAGGTCTCTTGGATGTCTCCCCATCACAATCTCCAGTACAACCACACCGAAGCTGTAGACATCGCATTTCGTTGTCACCACCGAAGTGTATGAAAGCTCTACAGCGAAAGAGGGCACTAGGATTAAATTAGGAATATAGCTAGCAAGTAAACGTGGCAATATGTATGCTATACGCAAGAAGAAATTAATCACATACCTGGGGCTATGTAACCATATGTCCCCGCTAGTTCACTCCAATTCGACGAATCAGGTTTTAGCATCCTTGCTGTGCCAAAATCTGAAAGATAAGCCTTGAAAGTTGTGTCTAGCAAGATGTTGTTACTTGTTATATCACGATGGATTATTGGCGGGCTGCATTCATGGTGTAAGTAGTATATAGCTTGAGACATGTCTCTTGCAATAGTAGCTCGCTTTTGCCAATCCAATTCCTTTGCTAGCTCCTCGTTTTCTAAGGCTGCATGAAGGTTTCCTTGATCAATGTAATCATATACTAGAAATTTGTATTGTGGATGGGAACAAAACCCATATAGCTTGACGATGCTTCGGTGTCGAATCTTCGTTAACACTTCAATTTCAATGAGGAATCTCTTTTCATCATTCATCTCTTCTTCAATTGGATGAAGCTTTTTCACTGCAACCAATCTCCCTCCTTGAAGCTGAGCTTTGTAGACAGTGCCATACCCCCCCGACCCAATGATGTACCTATCACTAAAATTTTCTGTTGCCCTAGTGATATCCTCGAATGCTAGTTTCCCATCAAAATTCCACACGGAAAGCACATCTCTGTTTTGTATGGTTGTGGTTTGTTGTGGTATTTTCCTTTTATGAATAACCATAATCACACTTGCAATAATAATGACCATGCATGTAGGAAGGGAAATAGCTAGCACCAAACTTCGAATTTTTCCTGCCTGATGCTCCGGTGTCAGAGCTGAAGAACAAGGTGGCAGGCCTGAGAGATTTCCGCATAGACCTTTGTTGTGGAGAAACCAGGCTATTGAAGCACTGCGAAATAGTCGTCCTGTTGGAAGAGGCCCTTCCAAGTTGTTGTATGATACATCAAGTGTTGACAGACTAACCATGGTTGCTAAGGAGGATGGAATGCTTCCACTGAATTGATTGTGAGAGAGGTTCAAGAATTCTAACATCACCAAGTTCCCGAGCTGCGCAGGCAGCCTCCCAGTGAGTTTATTGCTGCTAACATCCAACATGATCTGCAACGTCGCCAGATTTCCAATGGTGATTGGCAAATCTCCACTCAAGTTATTGTTGTTAATCTTCAAGAATATCAACTCAGTGCAATTCCCAAGCTCTTCCGGTATCGACCCGCTCAACTTGTTTCTAGATATATCAAGATATTGTAACTTGCTCATTCGACCAAATTCAGATGGTATATGTCCTGAAAGTTGGTTTCGCGCTAAGGTGAACCGATACAGATTGGCTAGATTGCTTATTTCTGGTGGTATCTCACCCGTTAAATTGTTAGAATGGAGTAAAACAATTTCCAATCGAACTAGTTTTGAGAGCTCAGGAGGTAAGCTTCCAGTTATCATGTTTTCTGCTAGTACCAGTGTGGTCAGGTTGGTGCTTGCAGCCCAATTTTTAGATAGCTCTCCATGAAGGTTGTTTGTCTCTATGCTTATTTGAATAAGCTGTGGATATGGTCCAAAATCGGATATATCTCCTGTGATCTGGTTGAATGCTAGGAAAAGTCTCTTTAAGCTCCTACATGTTTTCAAGCTTCTAGGAACAGGACCAGTGAACATGTTTGCATCAACAATGAAAGTTTGGAGCTGCCCCCCTTTGCAAACGTCTGAAGGCAATTCCCCTGAGAGAGAGTTGTTAAACAGATCTAGATATATTAAACGTGTAAGTTTTCCAAATTCACGAGGCAGAGGACCTGACAGCTTGTTATCAAAAAGTGCCAACTTTCTCATGCTTGTGAGGTTCGCGAAAGTTGCAGGAATTGAGCCTGAAATTTGGTTATCAGATAAACGCATATTGTCAAGATCCACCAAATTCCCAAACTCAACTGGGATGCAACCCACAAATTGGTTTCCGAAGAGACCAAGGTAGTTTAGCCTGGTAAGGTTCCCTAAGGCAGGAGGAATGGGGCCTCTTAACTGGTTTCTATACAAAGCTAATCTACTTACTCTGGACAACAACCCTATCTCTTGGGGAACAAAGCCCGTGAGCTGGTTCTCGAGGAGGTAAAGTATGATTAAATTGGTGAGATTAGCAAAAGAGATTGGAATTCCACCACTCAAGTGGTTGTTAGCGAGCTCAAGATCTTGCAAGTTTCTGAGGTTGCCTAAAGAAGATGGTATGGGCCCCGATAATTGGTTGCTGTTAAGGTGGAGGAGGCTTAGTTTGGTTAAATTGCCAAAACTGGCAGGTATTTGGCCGCTTACCAAAGTATCACTTATGTCCAAATACTCTAGGTTGCTGAGCTTCCCGAGTTCGTTAGGGATTGGCCCAGTGAGCATGTTTTGTTGGATGGCAATACCAACTAGCATGGTTAGATTTGCAAGGGATGCAGGGACGTGACCTGTGAGGTTGTTGAAGGAGAGCCCCAAATATTGGCTAAGGCGCCTCATGTTTCCGATCTCATATGGTATTTGCCCATGGAGCCAATTGCTAGTAAGATCAAGGTAGGAGAGTGCGGATAGAGAGCCGATGGCGGGTGGGATTTCACCATTGAGGCTATTAGAGCTAAGGTCCATATAGGTAAGGAATGGGAGTGCCGAGAAGTTGAGCTCACCAAGGCGGCCGCTGATGCCCGCTTTTGGTAGGGAGATGTTGGTCACCACCAAGGGCATGCTGTGGCCACGGCGTACGACACCACACGCGATGCCCGTCCAATTGCACGGGCTGGTATGCTGCTGCCATGAGTTCAAAGCAGGTGTGCTTCGTAGAGCAGACTTCCACTGGAGGAGGGCCGTCTTCTGGGACCTTACGGATGTGCCTCCATGCCGCACCGCATCTGCTTCCAGGAAAAGAAGGCATGGCTGGAACAAGATGAGGAGCACTAGCGTTGGTTGCATCTTTCTGTGGAACATTGCCATGGCAGGTGGCACGACACTGACCAACTGATATGGGGACTGTGGTGCTTGGTTTGAACAGGTTGGCTGGAGAGGAGAGATAGTTTGGGCAGCGTAGCTCCAGATATATATATATATATATATATATATATATATATATATATATATATATATATATATATATATATATATATATATATATATATATATATATATATATATATATATCAACACCCATATATATATAATACCTATATTACAGCCAGGGATTCCCCGGCTGTGAGCGTTGCACGTCAGATTTTTCCCCCCGGCTGTGAGCGTTGCGCGTCAGATTTTTTTTACCAAAAAGTTCCTGCATTTTCCGAAATTACGTAAAGGTCCTCCGTTCTCATCTTCGGCTTTCTTAACTGGTTTTCTTCTGAGGTTGTGGGACTTTCTTCGGCTTTCCAGATGTGGACTCATCTTCGTCAGCGCTACGAGCCCTCTGGTGATGCCCTGTACCTGTCCGTGGTCCGCCAGGAGCACTCTCTTCAGCAGGGTGATGCTACTGTTGACGCCTTTTACGCTCAGAGTTCTGCTGTCTGGCGTCAGTTGGACTCACTTCGCACTGCTGGCTGTCGTACCTGTCCGTGCTGCCTGGAGGTATGTGCTGATCTGCAGTTTCAGCGGGTTTACGAGTTCCTTACTCGCCTTCGTCCTGAGTTCGAGCAAAGGCGTGCCCAGCTCCTTGCACGCCACCCTCGTGTCACTCTCCTGGAGGCTCTTACCGAGATACGCGCAGAGGAGACTCGTTTGAGTGGTGCTGGTCTGATGCCACTCCCCTCTGTGCTCGCCGCTCGTCCGCCTGCTACACTGCCTCCTCCAGCGGCTATCACAGGTGGTGGTGGCCGTCCTCAGTCTGGAGGTGGCCGTCCTCACTGTTCCTACTGCGACAAGGATGGCCACACTGAGTCCCAGTGCTACAAGAAGAAGCGGCATCTTTCACGCCGTTCTTCTACTGGCACTAGTGCTTCTACGACGACGTCTGCCTCGACTTCTTCAGCAGCTTCTCTCACCGAGCAGGAGATAGCCAGACTTCGACGCCTGCTTGCCGCTTCAGGTTCTCCCTCGACAGGTTCTGCAGGTTCTGCTACTGATTCTTCAGGCACTGAGAGACCACCTCCTACACAGTCAGGTACCTCCCCATGGATTCTTGATTCTGGAGCATCTTTTCACATGACTCCTGGTTCTTCCACTCTGTCTTCTATTACACCTCTTAATTCTCCTGTCAGTGTTCTTACTGCTGATGGTACATCTCTTTCTGTCTCTGGTCGAGGATCTCTTAGCAACTCATCTTTTCATGTTCCTTCTGTTGCTCATGTTCCTCGCCTTACCTTGCAGCTTCTTTCTGCTGGGCAGATTACTGACCTTGGTTATCGAGTTATTCTCGACTCTGACTCTTGTTGTGTTCAGGACTGCCACACGGGAGCTCTGGTTGGTTCTGGCCCTCGGCGCCGTGACTCACAGCGTCTCTGGGAGCTTGACTGGCTTCATCTTCCTTCCGCTGCCACCACCGCCGCCAGTCTCTCCGCTTCTGCCACTTCGTCTACCGGCTCTTTCCAGCAGTGGCATCACCGTCTTGGCCATCTGTGTGGATCTCGCCTGTCGTCCTTAGTTCGTCGTGGTCTTCTGGGGTCTGTCTCAGGAGACGTGTCTTTAGATTGTCAGGGCTGTAAGTTAGGTAAACAGATTCAGCTTCCTTATCCTCATAGTGAGACTGTGTCTCAGCGTCCTTTTGATCTTGTTCATTCAGATGTTTGGGGTCCGGCTCCCTTCGTTTCGAAAGGGGGTCATCGTTATTATATTATTTTTATAGATGATTTCTCTTGCCACACTTGGATATATTTCATGTCTTCTCGTAGTGAGGCCTTGCCTATCTATAAACAATTTGCCACTATGATACACACACAGTTCTCCACTCCTATTCGTGTCTTTCGTGCTGATTCTGCTGACGAGTACCTCTCTCGTCACCTGCGCAGCTTCCTTGCTGAGCAGGGCACTCTCGCTCAGTTTTCTTGTCCTGGTGCTCATGCTCAGAATGGTGTCGCTGAGCGCAAGCATCGTCACCTCCTTGAGACGGCTCGTGCTCTGATGATCGCCGCCTCTATTCCACCTCACTTTTGGGCCGAGGCTGTTTCCACTGCCACCTATCTCGTCAACATTCAGCTCTCTTCTGCTCTTAAGGTTGCGATCCCTGTTGAGCGTCTCTGTGGTCTTCTTCCTGACTACTCTGCCCTTCATATGTTTGGCTGTGTTTGCTATGTTCTCCTCGCCCCTCGAGAACGTACCAAACTGACCGCTCAGTCTGTTGAGTGTGTCTTTCTGGGGTACAGTGCTGAGCACAAGGGCTATCGGTGCTGGGATCCTGTTGGTCGTCGGATACGGGTTTCTCGGGATGTGACTTTCGACGAGTCTCGTCCATTCTACCCACGTCCTGCCTCTCCTTCGGCTTCCTCTGTGGAGTCTCTGTCTTTCTTGACCTTTCCAGATACTCCTATATCTGTTTTGCCCTCGTCCACCTGTCCTACTGAGTCTCCACATATTCCCCCTGTGGCCTCTCCGCCGTTGTCGCCGCCTGTGTCGTCTCCTACGACTCCCCAGGCTCCTCCCACTATCGTCTACACTCGTCGACCTCGTATTGAGGATCTTCCAGATGAGTCATCTTCTTCTGATGTTCCATCTTCTTCTGATGCTCCATCTTCCCCTGATGGGTCATCTTCTCCTCGCTACGCTCTCCGCGATCGCCAGTCGATTCGGCCTCCTGCCCGTTTTGCCTTTGCTGGCGCAGTTACTCGTGAGCCTGTCTCCTATCGGGATGCTGTTACTCACCCTGAGTGGCAGCTTGCCATGGCCGAGAAGATTGCTGCTCTCGAGCGTACTGGTACTTGGGATCTTGTTCCTTTTCCATCCCATTCTCATCCCATCACATGTAAGTGGGTCTATAAGATTAAGACTCGCTCTGATGGCTCTCTTGAGCGCTATAAGGCGCGTCTTGTTGCTCGTGGTTTCCAGCAGCAGCATGGTGTTGACTACGACGAGACTTTTGCTCCTGTGGCCCACATGACCACTGTTCGCACTCTTCTTTCGGTGGCGTCTGTTCGCCACTGGTCTGTTTCTCAGCTTGATGTCAAGAATGCCTTTCTTAATGGCAAGTTGCGTGAGGAGGTCTACATGCATCCGCCACCTGGGTATTCTGTTCCTGAGGGTATGGTCTGTCGCCTTCGTCGCTCTCTCTATGGCCTTAAGCAAGCCCCCCGTGCTTGGTTTGAGCGCTTCTCCTCTGTGGTTACTGGTGCTGGATTTTCAGCTAGTGATCATGATCCTGCGCTCTTTCTCCACACTTCGTCTCGTGGTCGGACTCTTCTTCTCCTGTATGTTGATGATATGATCATTACGGGAGATGATTCTGAGTACATTGCCTTTGTTAAGGCTCGTCTTAGTGAGCAGTTCCTTATGTCGGATCTTGGTCCTCTTCGTTATTTTCTTGGGATTGAGGTTACTTCCACTCCAGATGGTTTCTTTATGTCCCAAGAGAAATATATTCAGGATCTTCTTGATCGCGCCTCTCTCACTGATCAGCGTACTGTTGAGACTCCCATGGAGCTCAATGTTCACCTCCGACTCTCTGATGGCGAGCTTCTTTCTGATCCGACTCGCTATCGTCATCTTGTTGGGAGTCTTGTCTACCTTGCTGTTACTCGTCCAGATATCACTTATCCAGTTCATATTCTGAGTCAGTTTGTTTCAGCTCCCACTCAGGTTCACTACAGCCACCTTCTTCGAGTTTTGCGATACCTTCGTGGGACTATCTCTCGCCGTCTCTTCTTTCCACGTTCCAGCTCGTTACAGCTTTAGGCCTATTCGGATGCTACTTGGGCCAGCGATCCCTCTGATCGTCGGTCTATCTCTGCTTACTGTGTTTTTCTTGGTGGTTCTCTTATTGCCTGGAAGACGAAGAAACAGACTGCAGTGTCCCGTTTGAGTGCAGAGGCTGAGTTGCGAGCTATGGCTCTCTTGACAGCAGAGATTACTTGGCTACGGTGGTTACTTGAGGATTTTGGTGTTTCTGTCACTACACCGACCCCTCTCTTGTCAGACAGTACAGGTGCTATCAGTATTGCTCGTGATCCTGTGAAGCATGAGCTCACCAAGCACATTGGAGTTGATGCTTCTTTCATGAGGACTTGTGTGCATGATCAGGTGATTACTCTTCAGTATGTGCCTTCAGAGCTTCAGATAGCGGATTTCTTCACGAAGGCCCAGACTCGAGCACAACACAGCTTCTTCCTCTCCAAACTCAGTGTTGTTGATCCACCATGAGTTTGAGGGGGGTGTTAGAGATATATGTATAGTTTGTTATTCCCCATTGTTATGAGGGGTTATTTGCATATTTACCACCTGTACTTTGTGTATATATACCAGCCCATTGGCCTCATATGAATACAAGCGCTATTCATAACAGTCGTAAAGGTAGAGGGAGCTTAGTTTGGTTAAATTGCCAAAACTGGTAGGTATTTGGCCGCTTACCAAAGTATCACTTAAGTGGAAAACCTCTAGGTTGCTGAGCTTCCCGAGTTCGTTAGGGATTGGCCCAGTGAGCATGTTTTGCTGGATGGCAATAACAACTAGCATGGTTAGATTCGCAAGGGATGCAGGGACGTGACCTGTGAGGTTGTTGAAAGAGAGCTCCAATTGGCTAAGGCGCCTCATGTTTCCGATCTCATATGGTATTTGCCCATGGAGCCAATTGCTACTAAGATCAAGGAAGGACAGTGCGGATAGAGAGCCGATGGCGGGTGGGATTTCACCATTAAGGCTATTATAGCTAAGTTTCATATAGGTAAGGAATGGGAGTGCCGAGAAGTTGAGCTCACCAAGGCGGCCGCTGATGCCCGCGTTTGGTAGGGAGATGTTGGTCACCACCAAGGGCATGCCGTGGCCACGGCGTACGACACCACACGCGATGCCCGTCCAATTGCACGGGCTAGTGTGCTGCTGCCATGAGTTCAAAGCAGGTGTGCTTCGTAGAGCAGACTTCTACTGGAGGAGGGCCGTCTTCTGGGACCTTACGGATGTGCCTCCATGCCGCACCGCATCTGCTTCCAGGAAAAGAAGGCATGGCTGGAACAAGATGAGGAGCACTAGCGTGGGTTGCATCTTTCTGTGGAACATTGCCATGGCAGGTGGCACGACACTGACCAACTGATATGGGGACTGTGGTGCTTGGTTTGAACTGGTTGGCTGGAGAGGAGAGATAGTTTGGGCAGCGTAGCTCCAGATATATATATATATATATATATATATATATATATATATATATATATATATATATATATATATATATATATAATACCTATATTACAGCCAGGGATTCCCCGGCTGTGAGCGTTGCCATTTCAAATTTTTTTACCAAAAAGTT